>JARKIA010000143.1:0-476359 GCA_029289565.1 Mycena galericulata
ACTCTTTACCAGCCTTCTCTGACCGTTGCACCACCAATACTGAAGGAAAAAATTGTTAGCGAGGTCGGGTCGTTGATTCTGAAACACTTGCCTGATTGGCATCGCTCCAGAAGGTCTGCGCGCGGTCGTGGTCAGCAGTGGCATATACATAAGACCCCGGAAGCCTTGCCTCAAATGCGCCAGGGATATCAAACTTTGTCAAATTAGTTGGAATGCCCCAGGATGGCGTGTAGGTTCCACCCGTCTCCGCAGTGCTCGGTCCCCCACGCTCAAGGAGCAGAACCTTTTTTCCTACTTCGGACAGACGATCCGCAGCGATGATCCCGCCGGGGCCTCCACCAACAATAATATAATCATAGGCGGCATGCGCTATAGGAAAAACACGTCACGAATTGGAAGAAACGCTGATGAGATCGGTACATACTCAATTCAAATCTGGACAGGAAGAAAATGGCCAGAAGTCCGTGGGAGATATACATGAGGATTGATCTGCGCGACGGAGGTCAATGCTAAGAGGTTATTAGCACGGGAAGGGTAACAGCAAAACCATGTAAAGGCACCTTAAATACTGTCCATCCAGGCTCGTGCGGCAAGAGCGGGTGCGTGTGTACGGCGGGCATTCTCGGTGGGCAGTATTCGTTTCAGGTTCTCCTTATATCAGGTCCGCCCGCGTTAGTTCGGCTTTCGGCAGCTAAATCTCTATTATCTGGTCTCTCGTGGACGCTTACTTACATTGCTGCCACTGGAGTTTACCCCCCACGCCTTCAAGGTATAATCAGTGGATTATTGATGTCTACGGTTGGTGATGTGGTTTACTTGAAGCAACGAAATCGTCAAAGAGGGGAAATATTAGGATGCCGCAACTGCTCACCCCACCACTGGTGCGCGCCAGATGGACCGGACATCAACCCAACGCATCCGTGTGCACTTAAGTGCGATGATTGATTAACCAAGGATGCAGCCGGCGGTGTTGCAGACATTGAAATGGATATACACCGGTGGCCCAGCTGGTATACTCGTGAGCCTACATTCCGAAGCGTTCGATACTTATCTTTATCGCCCCGAAGGAATCGGAAGGATGAAGTAAGACGGAGATGTTCGGTGTGAAGACATAAGGAGATCAAGGAAGATACCTGATTATAGCCAAGATGCATGCAGGCACAAGTATATCTGTAGCGGGTGTGCATGATGGTGACCGTGGTCTCAAGAGTGATGTGCTTACGTGATTCGGCGACCGTCGGCCGAATTGCACGCCTTTCCTCCACAAATTCAATGCGGTCCAAGACTGATTTTAAATTTCAAGGATAACACCCCAACGGTGGGTCCATCATCAATGTCTTCATTTCCAAGGCATCTCTTGTCTTTGAAGGTTGAAAAAGCGGATAGTACTGACTCAACTGAAATAATACCACCTGCAGCCAGTCGGCGTGGTTCCAACATCCATTCCAAACGAAGAACTTCCATATAGCAACCATATCAAACATACAACGAGGAATTCAAAAACAAATACAAAGTCGCTACACACAAAAGGCGGAGATGTCACTGCACAATCCCAACAAACGGGTTGAAATTATACCACGAACAGCTCTGCGTAACATAGACCGATCCATACATCGATTTCACCGTCTCGCCATTACGGATAATCTGAATGAACGGAATCTGTGCATCTTCAACAGGGAAATTGACGGATCCGATCGCGGCGCCGACTCCAGCGTTGAATTGTGCATGCGTGGATCCGATGTCCAGGGAGATGGTCGCCGGGGTTCCCAGTAAGCTCATGGCAAAGACTGCATCCGCGGGGAAGGTCGACATACGAGGCGCCCATCCCCCGCTGCAAGTTACGTTCTTGGGATGCGCACGATACCAGAAGACCACGACATCATCCTACGGCACAACATTTTGTGAGACGATCTGTTGAAGGTGGAAGGTACGTTGGACGCACCGTAACAGTTGGTGCCGTTCCAGTTTTGTACCACGAGATATAATACTGCGCGATTACGCGCCATGCCGCATGCGGGAAGCCGTCAACGTAGTTCGGTGCTGCGGTACTAATTTCAACATGTTAGACTAGCCCTTCAGAAGACCAGACCGCGAACCCTAGGTCAACGTTGGGGTTGATATCCCCGATATAGTGCGATTCGGCTGGAAATTTCTCAGTGAATCACATGAGGCGGAACGTTGTCACTGACCGTAGTCGTTCCAGGTGACTGAAAGAGCGGGGTCATCAAATGCTTCGAAACTTTAATTAGATTCGCTCACCAATTTCAACAATATCGGGTACCACATCCTGAATAGCCTGGAGCCAACGATAATTCCACAAGGTGTCACTCAATTCCACCCAGGCATCGTTCGCATCGATGTCCTTGAATTGCCAAGGAGAAACCGCTGCAGTAAAAAAAATAAATTCTTCGACACTGCACGAGAGTGGCAGGAAAGACTTACACATGATATACGGCCCGCTTCTGCTCTGTATGGCGTTTTTGTACGCAATGTCGGTATCGGTAGTGAGCGTCGAGTCGACATCATCCGGCCACGACCACCAGTTGAAGAATCCATCGATCGACGGGAAGTTCGAGAGCAGGGAGCTCGCGAGGCTCGGATCGCGGTACGTGGTCAATGCTGGCGCGAGAGTGATTTTGATCCCTTCATTTGCCAGGGAGGATTTGACTCCCGAAAAAAAGGAATCGCCGTAAGATTCGCCGGAGTAAGTTGATACAAGGACGCCGCCATCATAGGTCAACATTGCGGAGCTGCTGGCATGGGTTGCGACAAGGGATACCCTACGTTGAACGATACGAGTGAGTAGGAATTCAACGTGGCGAAGAATCCACGCACATATCCGATGCCGCCCATGTGTAGGACATGTCGAAGCTGAAGAAGAGTTTGAAGTTGGCATTTTCAGCCGCTAACAGAATATGAAGGTAATTTCAATTTTTCATGCACGAAATACTAACCGACAAATGCGGTGGCCACGCGATCGACTTCGTAGTCCGTCATTGCAATGTTCAAAGCTATTTACCCAGTAAGAAGCAGCAGCGAGTCTTTGAGCAAAAGAGGCCATACCAAATCCATCGATCCCGATTCCCTGGGCCGTGGTAATATCATTCGTCCAATCCGACTGGGAATATGAGTACGCATTCTGAAGCACGCGTCAGAGCTAGAAGTGCGCGACGAAAACGATGTGCCTGCGCCATGAAGTGGGCGACCACAATTTGGGCACTGGCGGAGAGCGCATTCGCAGTCACGATGACCGCAGTTATAAGAGGAATTGGGCGCATATTCGGCTTGTGATGGGGTGTAGCTATAGGTGGTTTCATAGACACAAGGCCGCCTTTATACATGAGGTATTCAGGTCAATCCGTCATTCAACCATCCCGAGGTGTAACCTGCTGACGCTGGGGCTATCATAGAACCATCCAGGCGGTATACCCATCACATCAGTGAAGCTTGAGAAGCTCAGTGGACTGCCGGGCTCCAACGGCAGGTGCTCAAAAAGTAGTGACACGTCCAGTAACTGGCGAATGGACTTCATCCGATTCTATTCCAGCTTAAACTTCTGCGGAAGCAAAAACGATCACAAGGCGTTCCGATCAGCTCTTGCTCATGCATGCATGAGGTTAATGACGCCATTATTGACATATGCTTATGCCGTCGCGTTGCAACTCGGATGACACGTGATGTTGCCATCGCTTAAGTCTCTACCCTGAGTACCCATTTTGGCGCGCCGCGATTCCGTATGCATCCGCTACTGTCTTGCACCCAAGCCGCTGCTCTTGGTTTGCTCTATGTCTTTTCTCATCTCGGCCAATTCTCTTGCAGAAACTGCTTGGCAGATGACCTCCTGAATCAGGAGCTCGAACCCTGTCAGCTGGTGTGCCGCGGGGCCGACCGTGCAACCATGTGTATAAATGAATGCTCTTATTAAGGCCCCCAGCACCTCGTACAACGATGCACGTCCAGTGTTGAGTCGATGGGTAGAACTCCCATCAAAGATCTAGCCCCATTTGGACCTATTCGGCTCCCGACTTGGGCGGCGCGCGCCACCGCGGTATGTCGTGGATGGGAGAGAAAAAGATAGAACACATATTCGAGTATCTTTGCCTAGTTCAAGCTGCTACATATAACCTGGAAAAAATGAGAAAAACATATCACTGTGGAGATTCTGGAATTTTCCTTTTCAAGGTAAAATGTCATAGCGGAAAGTTGGTTTTGACGGCCACACGTTGGTCGGTGTGAATCTTGCGGCGGTGAATCCGAGTCCTTTAAACCAAGAGAACTGTTTACATTAGTTTTAATGTCCAAAACATAAAATTTCAATTTCTCATCTCCTGTTTCTTTGGCCTCCTTTACAACCCATCGATGGACCTTCAAAAAGGCCGTACGAACACGAGAAAAAAAGACGAAAGGGGCGCTTGTATGCCGCAAAATAGAGTTTGAATATTTGTTCATGACATATGCTATGTTGTCCTTTATTTTATTTTATTTTTTTCGTTTAGACTCGAACAGAGTCGTCAGCCCAAAGAGCATACAGCAATTTCTCAGCCAGGATTTGACCTTGGAAATTTCAAGAGAGACGCCTCCAGGTGTCGGCAACACTGTCGGTATCCCGTCACTTAACCTTTCCGGACTGATCGGAGTTCTACCATCTCACTACGAACTCATGCACGTCCCCAATCTCCCGACACTCGACAAGCTCAATGCCTCCGTTCCCCCAGATCTGGATGTTAACAATGTTGCTGCGGACTGGATGGCATCCTTCAGCTCGTACGTTCAAAACGGTGACGTTGAAGGAATCGTCGGCCTTTTCATCGGGGAGTCCCACTGGAGAGACATGCTAGCCCTCACTTGGGATTTCCGTACTTTCCACGGTGTACCGGCTATCCGCAAGTTCCTTGCCGATCGCCTCGTCCCTGCTAAGTTGTCTGCCTTCCGTGTAGAGGAGCAGCTCACGGCACTCCAGCGCCATATCCCGATATCGTCTGGATCAGCGTCACGTTTGAATTCGAGACTGGGGTCGGGTTGGGATCGGGCATCGTGCGGCTCGTGCCGCAGCCAAATGGGCCGTGGAAGGCTCATTGCATGTTCACGAATCTCGAAGATCTGAAGGGATTTCCAGAACAGATCGGAGCTCTTCGTAATCCTGCCCCCAATCGTGGGAAATGGGCTCAGAGAATTGTTGGACGGGCTGCGCGCCCGCGGATTCAAGCTCAATATGGGTACCATGGATGCTGGGTTCGCAATTTCGGCGTGCGATCGCGCTGGCGGTTATTACATTGGTGTGTCGGCTCTTGTTATTCGACCGTGTAAATGTATCAAGGCGCCGTAGATGTTGGCGCCAGCCACCTGATCATGGATGGCAAGATCAAGCTCAAGAACGACAGCCAAATCGCAGAGTTCACAGAGACAGGGCTCAAATTCGAGAAGGGAAGTGAGCTTCCCGTCGATGTCGTCGTCTTCGCCACGGGGTAGGACTCCTACGAATCGCCCAAGCTCTGAATTGAATTAGTTACTCAGCCTCGGCGACGCGCGCAAGGGAGTGCGAAAAGTATGCGGAGACGTCGTTGGTGACAAATGTAAGCGGATTTGGAGGCTGAACGAAGAAGGCGAGATTTACGGCGCGTGGCGCGACCTGGGTGTGCCCGGGCTATGGTACATGACGGGTATGTACACTTAACTCGCGTTCATTTGCGTGTCTGACCATCTGTGATTCACAGGGAATCTCGCCCTCAGTCGTTTCCATTCCAAACACGTAGCGCTCCGTACGTGATTCACTCTGTGGTTGGCTCTCCATTAATTACACTCCGGAACCAGAGATCAAAGCGATGGAGGAGAACGTGTTCGGGGAGCGCTACAGCGCGGCAGAGTGAGATGTGAACCTCACCCCGTTTATGTAAGATAGAAACTCGACACAGTGACTTGAATTCGACCATCATCTTTATCTCCCAGCCTCTGTGAGCTCCGCCCTTGCCGCGCATAATGCCGTGTTTGCCGGTCGATCGGCAGGGCCGGCTTCCTGCGAGCCACCTCATGCCGCGCGCGCCTGCTGCTCCGCTGAATTTCCCGACATCAGAAAGATGTCCAGTAGGCTAGCTTCGTGAAAAACTGAGCTACGGAAAATGCAGACAAGGGTGCTGGGCCGGACCATTTCTGCTAGTTACATAAGGTTACGGCGAAAACGAGGAGTATGCGATGTTGAGGTGGGACTTACATAGAACTGCAGGGATGCGACTACAGAGAATCTCATTGAATTCGCGGACCGAGAAATGATATGTACTTGGAGTTCTCCGCAAGTGGGACCAGTACTAGAAAATGAATCGTGATCCAAATGCCTAGTTCGAAATAAATTCTTCCTAGATCGAAGATAATATTCTACAGTTCCAAGGTAAGGTCAAACCCACCGTAGATACGAGAATCAAGCTGAGATATGCACACAGGAGCTATCCAGGGTGAGTAGCGAAGGCAGAATGAGCACGAGGCAATTCTTCTTTCAAACGATGAAGGTTCGGAATATCTAGATTTCGTTAGGTCAATTCCTAAGTAGGGGGCACATACAATAAACGAACGGATCCTGATAAAAAGGCGAAGCAGCTGCACACCACCCTCTCGTGATCCTCGGCGATCCATTGCCTTCACGCTGGTTTCATTGAATAGAAATCGGTCGATGCTGAGAGGTGAATTTTCCTGATGGCTGGGAATTTCCACCAATTCAGGATACAGGCGCGGATACCCATTTCCAGGCCAGCGGGAAAATCAGTTATGTGTGTCTTCGCCTCGGAATCAAGGCGCCGTGATTATCAGAAGCACACACACAGTGACCTAGAATGGTTAGTCCGGGCAACCAGGAACATTGAATGGGCGCCACCACCAGGATGGAAGGTTGACGGTGCATCTGGTAAATGGAAGACCAGTCGTTCCGCCCGCTGAGGAACAGAGAAGTTCGGAGTTCCACGTTGAGAAGAACATCAGAACACCTGATTTTTCATGGCAAGTCTCGCGAATATTGGGACGCATTTGCGACAAGGAGCTCATATCCCGAAGAGTGCGGCGGAGGCAGAAGGGAAGCTATTTATGATGCGCCAATTGAGTCAAGATGCGAGTCTCAATTTCAGAGAAATGAATCGGTTGCTCGAGTTTAACATTGACCTGAAACATAATAGGACTTGGGGGTATTGGAGGCAGCCCTGATCCTACAACTGACCAGATTTCTAACCCGAACGCCGTGATAATAAAGAGCCATTCGTAGCGAAGCTAAGCTTGAAGTTCTCAATTTGGTCTTGGAAATCATACACGGTGCGGAGAACGGGGGTAAGGGCAACCTTCGACTACCAATTAGACCTGCACTGCCTGTGAATTAAACTTACACGCACCGTTGCTTGTTGCGACGAGAACGGTGGATTGTTTACCAATCAAACAGACTTGCGAATTTTCCCTTCTCTGAAACGGCCTAAGTAGTCCGCCGGCGCTCCATAATCAGGGGTTCAGACTCTAGGACTCCAGATTCCAAAAGAATTTCCGCCTCAAGTTCCGCCTAGGCACAGAAAATCAGGAAGGGTGGTGTGAGGCTTCTTTCAGTCTGAATTGCGTCTGAATTATTCAAGACAATGAACGTGTCCCATGTCTGTGTATGTGACAACGCGTGGAGTCACCCCATCAAACACGATCGGTCACATTATTGATCATATCGAGTTTTCGCCTGTTTCGAATTCGCGTCGTCATGCCCCAATACTCAGCAGAGAACACCTCGAATGTAAAAAAAAAACTCGCTTTAAATACGGACCACGCTCAGTATTCCCAAACAGCGGCCGGAATTCCGTAGGTTAGCGGCGATCCGCGAATATTGGTCCCGGCCCCAGATCTTGACTCACACCATACATGACACTTGCAGTTTCATAGTTTAATGTGGGAATTATCTAACGACTCCTCGTATTTTCAACTCGTATCCTGGCGCGCCACAAAAATTCCCGACGAATCAGCTTTGCCCAGCACGACGCGGTTCATTCTATAGACCTATAAAGTGCCTACGCTTATAACTGTACACCGACTCCTGCCGAACTGGCACTTTTTTTCATCGCACCTGTTCCATTTTCGCCGAGATCCATCTCGGTTACCGCCGTCCGAAATGGAAATTTTATTTTGAACTAGGAGCGCCGTTGTGAAGCACCAAACTGTTTCACTCGCTCGTCTATCACTTCGAGGCGAGAACTACTCCCAAGATAGATCGATCTACGATATACCTAACCGATCACTTCTAGGCTTTTGGATCCCATTGTCCTGTCAATCCAATTAGGAAAACCCCGAAAATTCCGTGACTCTCCGAAGCATCGCGGGAAATCACTGCATTTCTCTGGGGGAAGACATCAGGTACAGGCGCACTTATATGTAGAGAAATAGATGTGAGACAAAGTCCATGCTACCCGCCATCTTGGAATGACTCGGGACGATGAGCTCACACGCCTGATCGCACTCACGTCACTGCTTTCAGTCCGCGACGCGTCTGCAATATATTTGCAACTACAGCATGCCGGGGTACGTGGTGATCTGGGAGCGCGGAAACCAGAGGGGGAGGGTCGATCAAGAAATCTGCATTGTTCGTCTGTTCCCGCAGACTCTGTCGGTCGATGCATCTGCAATTTCAAGATCAGCTTAGTTGTCTAACGGGGTTGCTAGCAGCGGGACGCTGTAGATACGGACGGGAACATTGGAAATGCCTTTAGACAGTCACCCATTGTCCCCTCGCATATCACAATCTGCCTGGCTGCGTGCAGTGTCTGCGCTGAAGCGTCGAATTCCATGGGAGGGACGTGGCCAGCGTAGAGTTGAAGACACGGCATCCTGGACCCACCTTCCACAGCCAAAAGCCAAGAGCCTCGTTTTCTTCATATTATTCGTGTGAAATAATTGTGAATGGAAGAAACGCGATGTATCGACCGATATAGGGAACAATGGCGGGTCCAGCAAGGCCGAGATCCCCCGCGACCCGACCCTTCCTTTTGCCACACCCGCCGCCCTGAAGGAGATCGTCGATGCTGAGGTATCAGCTGGAGGCGGGATAGTTCCAGGTATGTCAGAGCTGTCGAGCTCGAAAAGCGCTCCCACAAACGGAATGCCATGAGAAAATGATGGGCCCTGATCGGTACTTGGCGGGATCAGGCGCGGATGGGAAATTTGAGGAGCGTGCCGCGGCAGGCATCCCAGGAATGTCACGGCCGAGGTCGACGAGCAGAATGGAACGAGGGGGGCGTGGTACGAAAACTGTCGGCCTTCAGCTTACCCTGAAAGGACGTCCTCCGGACACGGAGAAAGGTCCGATAAAGCCCGTGCGGCATCATGCCGAATGATGGTACTTTGCAGTTGTTACCTCCATTCTAGCCGGCTAGCGTATTGCCGTCTATACACGCTGCGCGCAAGACTCGGAGCGTGAATGACATCGGATGGGGGATGGAGCGGGAGATGCAGGTCGGGATTATGGTCCGGGTGAGGCGGTGGGCGCGATCAGCAGTCAGATCGGGAGCAACGGAACGGGTGTATCCGAACTGTCGTAACCTTCTTACCATATCGCGCCACGGGACAGCCCATCGCGCCATGGTGTCGGACCTTATCTGCCAATCGTAGTGACCCCATCGACGGGCTATATCAATTCTTGGGTCACATGCATACTCTCCGTCAGAGGCGAGCACGGCGTGGGGATCTTGGTGGGGATGCGAGAGATAAGTACCAGAAATTAAATGTCGCATGGTGCGGAATTTGCCTCCGCGGATCCTTTTCTATCATGTGTTGGGCGGAGGTAAGTGAGCGCGCGTAGACTTTGCACCACTATTTCCAGCCTCGAGGCTGGAGTAGAGACAGCCATCAGACAATATCGAAGACTGCGAGATCCGATAACGCATAGTTGTCCTCATATCGCTGTCGTGTTTACACAGCGGGGTTATCATTTCGATGGAAAATGGATGAAAATGCCAGGTGTACGTTCGGCATCGAGGGGAGATTACACGTACCGTGATGACACTGCCATTAAACCGCAGCATATTGCATCAATGAACCTCCCGCGCCACACGAAGTGGACGGCAGAGATATTCGCGAACCAAAGATCTCATGAGGAGCATTCGTGATGGTTCAAACCGAAGACCCCGGCATCAAACGGCAGCAAACCGTATTAATGAGCTTCGAGTACCACAAGAAATCCGAGAGCTAGAATTTGCGCACCAAGGTCTCACCCACATTCCGTACTTAGTTCAACGTTGATTGATCGGTTGCTGTGTTCGAATAGATGGGCCGGAAACATTGATCCTCGAGGCGGAGGATTTCCAAGGCCGGACTGCAAGCTCCGATACAATTATGCAAGCGACGCCGTTGTGTCGGTGAACCATGAGATGGGGAATCAACATCACGGTCAGTTTGTCTTGTGGACTGCGGTCATGACGGTGGGCGATACTGCAAACCTCGTGGAACGAAATAATTGTATCTCCAGTCGAAATCCACGGAGACTGGGTCTTCGGTGTATCGATTACCGCCGCCAGCCAGTTAAAATTATTCTCACGAAACGGATACCGCGACGAGTGGTCCTGATAGTCTGCAACCCGTGGAAGTAATCAATTCGAGTCCAATGATCTGGGCCGCTGGCAATGTATCCCGGCTCGAAAGGTTTCTTCGCTACAGCCTACGCCCATGGCCGCCACCCGCCAGTTAAGAATTAATCTCATGAGAACGATACCGTGAAAATAAATGCCGGTAGTTCATTACACCCACCTTTCAAGATACAGACGACCGAATCCAATACAACGTATGTGCGATGTACTTGCTGCACATCGAGTCCTATGAAATCGCTATCAGCAGTCGAACGGACGACCGCAGAGTACACGGCCAGCCGCCTTATCTTTAAATCGTCAGCTGCCTGGCGAAAGGGCAACAAATAGACGACCCGACCGCCGATAGAAACAAGAATTCAAGTTCCTGGAGATGAAGCGATTAACGGCCACGCAGCGCGGTACTGGTCGGCAACACCCGAGAAGCGAGCAGAGATTCCCTTGTGACGCTCGAGCCATTCGAGATTCAAGAAAGCATGGTGTTGATCCCTGCAGCCATTTGACCGTAGCCCATGGTGTCGGCTCCATCCAAGCAAACAATGTGAGTAAAACTGCCACCGGCACAGATGGGAACGCGCGGTGATTTCCACAGTAGTCCGTCACACAGAGACCGAACGCCGAACACCGGCTACAAGAAATTGGATGTGGCATTGCATCCACCGTGCCATGTGTGTCTTCCAAGGATGGTCTGATTGCGGGGAAATTGATTGAGTCTAGTCAGATTCAGATTAACCGCGGTGGCATATCACTTGCAAGGTCGATAGTTGAAATAGCACATAAGTTCAAGTTCCGGGCAGCTACAAGACAAGACTGATTGCATGCACGGAAGAGAGTGAGGACGAAGGATGCCTTCCCCGGATGTCTGAGAAACAGAGAGCGAGTGCTTCCCGGTAAGGTGGGTACTACACCTCTTGAGCGGGGAAGAAAGATCGTGGTAAAGAACGGAGTTGACGGTCCACCATTGGCTCCAACTTTTGTCATCTACGAAAGCAATTTGAGACACTACGAGATGAAGGGTCGCCGGGGCGGCGACATATGAACTCCAAAGAGCATTCAATGCGCCGAGGCGCAGCGCCGAAGAGAGGAGACGGAATATGGAATTACGTCCCCGCCTACATTTGGACTTCAATGAAAATCAGTTTGCAAGAGATTGAACGAGGTACTCGGCTAAAATATTAGCAGGTCAAACGCAGTTAGAAACACACTACTTGGAAGGCCGAGAGGTAAAGGGCTGCATGATTGCTGGCTGCCATCGACTATCCGAAACGAAGCAAGAAAAGGGACCGCATGGGCAGAGGTTGAGATCGATCTCTGAAGCGGGCAAGCGGGTTTGAGTGGTGGTTCAAGACAGTAGAAGCTCGCCCATCATCGAAAAGCTTAACTCAAGCAATAAGAGAAATTCGAAACACCATGACAATACTCAGCATTTTTCAAGTGTCGTAGGCCTACATTTGACCCCGAAGCCGGATGGCGAGTCGGAGTGTGGCGGTCAGTCTCGTGGTGCGAACAATATAGTGGGCGATAGCGCTAGCCTCTCGCGGTACCAAAAATTAGATTCCAATGACCAGGGCCGCTCGTAGTGTATCCCGCCTTGAAGTAAATCCACGGAGCCTAGAGGATTTCGGCGTGTCGATTTCGCCAGTTGAGAATTGATCTCATGAAACGAATACTGCGACAGTTAATCCTATTAGTTCACTACGGCACGTAGCGCCACAGCAGGATCCGTGACAACGTACGAACGAGGTACTCACCGTTCGTATGAAATGAATAATATCAACATAGGACCCGCACAACTGCACAGCACATGTTACAGACGCGGCAGACGAAATTTTATATCTAATTTGAAAAAATCAGCTTCATGGATACAACAGGACATCCCGAATAAGGTATTGATTAGGAACGCCTTCCCTATCGAGTCCTACAGAAAGAGTATCAGTATAGATGAACCCACAACCGGATAGTCTATGCCATAGACACGGCAAGCAAACCTTATCACTGCAACGCCAGTTTCGTGGCGTTCGCAAAGGGGAAAGTTCCTGTAGATGGTCAGATTACTGACTAGAATGTGCACTAATGGCAGGTACACCGGATGAGCAATCAGAGCCTTGCCCTTGACGGCGGCGACTTGCTCAAGCCACTCGGAATTCAAGAGAGCATGATCGGACAAGTCTTAATCCCTGAAGCCATTTGACCGTGGCCTACGGTATCGTATCCATGCACGTCTAAGATGATTGAAACTACCATCGGCGCAGATGAGGTGAACGCGAGCACTCGGTGATGTCCGGCAGTCATTCGCACAGGGACCGAGCGCCGGATAGAGAAAATTAAGGCGGGTAGCATATTCACGGATCTTGAATCAGATCTATTGCCGGAGTTCGGTAAACGGAGTGGGAGGGGCAATTTAGAACACTTTGGATACCGCAGCAGAAACCGGAAATCCTCAAGTTCGGGACTCGTCAAGAATCCGACGCAAGATGCAGTACCGCATAAATCCTAGGGACAGACCGTACAGTCATGGCCAGAGTAGGACGACCGAGTCAATAGACACAGTATTCCGTGACATAGAGACCTCTCAGAGTTGTCCGCCATCCAGGAAGATGAACCCGAGGATGTAAGATGACAGAAGCAGAGATGGCGGATGTTTGGCGTGCGCCGCCACGCCAAACACACGTGCTTGCTTACGTTTTCCCGTCCTTCCACGAAGCTTTTCGTGACTCGAACTGTCGATGCCACGATGCGCCAAAGACCCTCTCACGACTTGGAATAAACAGACAGGCACCACATACACATCCGTCGCGTCTCGCGGGATTTGAGCGCCAATTTTCTTATCCAATAATGAACGTGAACTTTGACCGACAGAACTTCGACAAACAATGGCCCGAAGGAAAGGAACGTGTACCTACATTTTCATTTCTTCAATGAATCCAAACTCCGCGCGCCTCCCATTATGAGCTTAGGCCACGCTCATACAGTTAGCTTTCCCTCGTCCCCAAATACATTGTCCTTTCCACACCGCGGCCCGGGTATTTAATCAAGCTACAGTTCCACCGTGACTCATTCCTCCCACCCATCCTGATTTGGCAACATGAACGCATTCAAAGCCAAGCGCACCGCTACAAAGAGATTCCTATATCTGGACCTCCCTCTCGCGCATCGTTTTAGAGCAAGACAATAACCCTGCGCGCAGCAAATAGCAGTAATGCGATATTGGGCGGCTTACCGCCGTACTTGCCCGCGGAGCGCGGATGTGTGGGGTGAACCTTTGATGCGCCAGGATTCCCTTCGGCTTTTGGGCGGCTTCTGCACTCACGGTTGAGTCAATGCCAGTCGCGACCGAGATGTATCTTCGAAGTGAGTCATGCTCCAACCCCCCGCCCCACTCTGCTCAACTTATTCTTCCTAGGCGGATCACTCAACTCTGGAGCTCAGGCGATTTTTTCGAGTCCATTTCGTCGCATTATTGAAAGCTTATCTTTACGTACCCATTCTCAGGGAGAAGTTCTTCAAGGTTCCTGGCTAACAAGACCCTGCGCATTTCCGCCCAGGGTTTAGCGGCGGCGCATCCAGTGCCCACTCATTGTCGCGCGGGAATCATGGCCACACCTCGAGAGAATTCGAAAAGATTATCTATTGCTGACGAAGTTTCCTGAAACTTCCGCGATAAAATTGGCCGATGAGTATTATTTTCCTTCCTTTATGCATTCAATTGTCCGTTCATACCCGCACTTATGCTGCGAATACTCTATCCTCTGGTTATTAATTTGCCTGTGTTTCACCATCCACGCGCCCATTGTGTCGCGCCGCACCTACCATCCACGCAAGCTTAAATTCACGACGGATACGAACGCGGCTGGCGGGGACAATTGCATGCGTGCTTAATCATAACACGTACATGCTAAGGCTTCGCATCGGGACGTGGGTGCGGATGTCTGATGACGATGATCTGCGCCTCGTGCCGGTGTGGCTAATTTAGTGTGGCCATACCCACACCATGAGGCTCGCAGCGCCCAAATAGGACTCGGAACGGGATTAACCGGCCATCCGGCGAGTTTTTTTCTCGAGTACTCGGTGGGTGAGTAAATAACTGAATTATTGACAGATAGATGTCAGGTGTAGCATGCGGCTCTGCCGGGGTTGAATTGGGCGGGGCCAATTGCGGTCCTTTTTAAAATCATATATTTTCTGGGCAGAGCTTTCAGGGCGCCTCGCTAAAATCAGAACCCTCAAATTGACTGGTGCATACCTGCAGAGTTTGACTGACTCAATGATAAGTGCTCCTGAAACCGAGTCTCAACACACCTTAATTCAGGGATGATCAACAAGTATTTAATTCGACTCCATGTAGTATGCACCCACAAAACCTAGAATCTGTCTAACGACTGATAATCTTCTGTTTGGCCACGATTCGAGATTGGCGCCTAGTTCGTTTTATCCGCAGTCTCTCTAGTGAAACAAAGGAACACCTACATGGGTATGAACTACATTCCGCAGAGTCCTCCTGACACCCTTAGACTTCGAAAGAACAGCAACGTCGGCTAACGTTAATTGTCGGTGTCGAGTGCATGCGAAACTGTGGGTCCTCGTCAGTGGCCACACGTCAAGCTAAATAGATCGGGACCCACAAGTCAATAAAGACGCTCGGCTAGTATTGAGTTGGCGGGAGAAATCACTGCTACTTGTCGGCGGTGATCCCTGTGCTCGTTCCTGCATCGGAAGCTCTCCAATGGCACCGACTCGAATTTCCGTGATATGCTTTGCATTTACTTCCCATCCCAGATTCCGACTGTATTTCTCCAACAGGTCCCCAACAAAATAAAGACGCTGGGCTAGTATTGAGCTGGCGGGAGACGGCACCGGTCCGGTAATCGTCCGCGGTGATCCCTGTGCTCTAGCAATGGAAGCCCTCCATGGCACCAACTCGAATCTGTCATACTCTTTTGCATTTGCTTCCCGCCCCACTGGCAGATCCCGACTGCCAGTATTGCTCCAACAGGACCCCAACAACATACCCCCGATTAAGATTCCACCCCCGCAGTCTCCAACTCACCTCGCAACATCCACCTCACACTCGTACGTCGAAAATAGCACAAACGCCAACCGTGGATTCGAAGGCACCAAGACGGCGCCAAAAAAATCACGAACCGAGAATCAAACACGATCGGGGCGCTTAAGATGGCAGCCACGCGCTTATCGCGGTTATCTTATCTTATCTTCCCGCGCCTAACTTGGGACTGATTGTGGTGATCAGACGAAAACGAAGACGAAGACGAGTGGATGGCGACCCTTTCTTTTTGTTTCTTCTCCCCCATCGCTAGCGCTGACTTGGTTGATGCAACTACGACGACGACCCCGAGCCGCGCAATAAGACAGAGACGAGGCACAAATTCCGAATTCAGAGGATTGGCGCGGGAGCGCGAGCGCTAAAGCTGACGGTGGCGCCACTACCATGCGTCGGCGGCGTCATGGACCCACGATGGACCCACACCTCTAACTTAGTTCTGATACTGATATGGCAGATCCTGAGGCGCTGCGCTGCGCCACTAGGTAGCGCCACGCATCTTTGTTCAAGTTGAATCTTTGTTCGTCGTGGTGTGGGGGTCGCGGAGGATTCCGGGGATCCCGGGGCGTGCGGATGTATGTACACAGTGATAAATGCAATGTTTGTGGGTGCGCTGATATCTGAACGCGGGCCTCGGTCTTAGCGCAGATCGCCTTTTTGGATCAGTGCGCAAGTCAGTGCGTAATAACTGTTTCAAATTTTAGCGCCCTTTCCGGTGTCCCTAGCCACCGCCGTCTTGCAGCTCCTGAGTTTGTTTCTGCTTTCTGCACCTGGCCCCCGGGACGGATGAAGCACTGGCAGCGAAAACAAAAATAAGGTTTCCCACATCCACGATCGCCATCACTCCCTCGTTGAATTTCAAAATCACACGGCGAAACTCTAATTCTTGCAATTGATGCCATTTTTGCCTCCGTCTCCAAGTCTTCCTTGGGTGTAGTCATGCTGCGTACGTGTCTGCGTACATACGTGCATGCCGAGGTATTTCCCGTATCCCAAAAGAAAAAAGAATAAAAAGATGACCTGATTCCTTCCTCGGCGGCTGGTTTTGTTCATTAAGGAATGAGACCCGCAGACCTCGTTTGCTGGGGACGCCGTTAACTTGAACTCCCATCGAAAGTACTTAGACCGCACCTGCGAGTTCTCCCAGTTTCTCTTCCTTAAGCTTCAAGTCGTAAATTTCAACGCTGCGAAGTATTTACTATCTTCCTTATAAAATAAATAAATAAATCAGGCGCTGATTCCTTCCTTCGCAGGTGTGTGGTGCTTTTGCATCCGTGTGGATTGGTTCAGCGTTAGTAGACGCAGCTTCTTGTTTCTCAATCCCCTTCGAACTTAGACCGTACCTGCGCATGCGAGTCCTCCCATTTTTTGTGTCTTACATTCCGAGTCATATGCATCTCCATCTGCCGTGCATCGTCCCGCGTCGTATGTACGCAAGTCGCCGGGTGAACGTATTATATCATATCACCCCATCTCATCCGCATCCTTAAGTTTTGCCTCCGCGTCCGCCTCCGAACGAAACCCCGGAAACCTTCGAATGTCTCAGATCCCGACCCCACCTCAGACTCGAGTCCTTCTACCGCCGGCAAAAACGGAATCAATTCCCGTTTCGCTCTCCTTCCCTCATCCTCAAATATACATGTCTCACTTTCACAACCCCTCGATCGGTGATCGCGATCGCCGTGGCGGTGAATCCCCCTAAATTTCAAACCATGTGCACTTGGAGACTAAGACTCGAGAGTGAGACCGCGTATGTAATCTAAGACACCCTCCTCTTGTCTTGTCTCTCGGCTATCTCATCTCATCTTATCGCCCGCGCTGATCTCGAAGCCGGAGTACGCCGTACGCCGGCGGGCAAAGTCGCATTAACGCCGCGGATGGTCGGAACTTGGCGAAGTGGGGGCGGGGCTATATGAGCGGGTGGGGGTCAGGTGCGCGGCGAGCTCACCAGCATTGACATAGCCAAGGTAGAGGTACTGATGATGATGCATTTCATTTCGCTTTTGCGGCGGCATGCCATGCATGGGCGGAGCTTGACTCGGGATGCATATGCGGAATTAAATATAATATACATGGGCGGGGGGGAACGTAAGTGAGGGCAGGTATTTCTGGAGTCGAGGGTGGGATTACACAGACACAGACACTGACACGATCGTGACTCGGGCGACGCCTCGATCGTCGGGGGAAAGGGAAGGAGGAGAATCTCTGGATGGGATCTGGTACCGCGCGTGCGGGTCGCACATGCTCGATCCGGCAGGCTGAAGGTGATGAGATGGTGATGGGCAGATTTTTTAGCGTCCTCGGGGAGAGCCAAGTTGGCGGGGGGGACAAAGGGATGTTTTGGGTGCGGGCAAATGCAAGTGCGGAATAGCATGCAGATCATGGGGTAGATGGTGGGGAATGCAGAGCAGGTAGGGCGAATTGCTAGTCCTCGGGCAGGCGTGCCTCGAGGAAACACCCGCCGTCCGGATACGGGCCGTGCGCACCGGCTTCCATTCCCAGCGAGATCTAAGATCACCCCGCGATCGAGTTTCCTAATCGGGCGCAGACAATGAACGCGCTATTCGAACCCCATGCGGGGCGATATAAAGCTGGTGGGTTTATTGTCTCAATTGTCCTCTGCGTCGCCAGGGAATCAAACTGCGAGACAAGAAAAGAGTTGGGCTTTGGGTCAGAGGGCGCTATTATCCTCTTTCTCGCCCCCTCTATTCTATTCTCTCCTTTGCCTAGCGCTACCCACACACCCGATAATTCTACGCCCCCATTGTCTACGACGGACCCCATTGTTCAACATGCCTGCCTTGCGCACCCGCGACACCCACCCTTCTGCCGCTCGATGTCAGTTTTTCCGCTCGTTATCGCGCTATTTCACTAACCTAGTCTTTACCAGCACTCGAAGTGAGCACAGGCGCGCCGCCGCCGTCCTTGACGATCATCTCGCCCACGCCGCGCGCATTCACGTTCCCGATCGCGCACAACCTCGCGGACAGTCCCTACTCCTCCCCGTCCAACTCGCCGTTCGAACCCGATCTCCGGGCGCTTGCTTTGTCAGCACCTTCCACGCCTTCGTCATCGATCGACTCGCACCACCCGCACGACGAATGCCGCTCCCCGCCCCCGCTCTCCGCGTTCACCCGTACGCTCTCCCCGGCCGCCGCCGCCGCCGAGCCCTCGCCCGCATCCACGTCCTCTGCACCGCCACGAAGAAAGTCGACGAGCAGCGCGGCGGGTGAGCCCGAGGAGCGACGCCCGAAAAAGGGCGACGAGGACTACGTTAAACGCCCGGAGAACGCATTCATCCTCTTCCGGCGCAAGTGCTGCGAAGACCGCGCCCTCGGCCTCGCGTCCACCTCCACCTCCACCTCCGCGCCCTCCTCCCTCGCCTCCGGCCCCTCCTCCGCCGACTCCCCCGCCCTCGCGGGCAACAACGGCAAGAAGCAGCGCCAGGCGGACCTCAGCAAGACGATCTCGCAGCAGTGGAAGGCCCTCGCGCCCGAGGAGCGCGCGCACTGGGAGGCGCTCGCGAAGGAGAAGAAGCGCGAGCACGAGACGCTGCACCCCAACTACGTGTATCGCCCCCAGCGCTCCGGTGCGAAGAATCGTTCTGCCGCCGCTGCCTCGCCTTCGATGACGACGACGACGGGCGCGCGGCGGAAGAACTCTGCGCCGCCGCAGCAGGTCGAGTTTGTCGTGCCCGCGCCGCGGGGGGCGCAGCACGGGCGGAGCGCGAGCGCGCCGACGCCCCCGCCGTACCAGGCCATCCAGATCCCCAACGTCTACTTCGGCAACGGCAACGGCAACGCCCCGCTTGGCGCCGAGGGCGGGGACAGCCCCACGTCGCTCATGCCGATGATCTCGCGCCGCGGCGTCGGCAACGGCCAGGGCGGGTTCGACTACCTCCCCAGCAACAGCGGCTTTGCGTCGTTCGACTTTGAGGCGAGTTTGCAGGTGCGTTTGTTTGGCTGTCCCCTTCTTGTTTTTCGCGCTAACGAAATCTTGTAGTCCTCCGACTTTCTGCGCGCGATGTTCCCGCCGTCGTCGACGGGAGGGAGCATCATGTCCCCCGCCTCGAGCGCATCGGGCTCAGGCCCCTCCTCGCCCTACACCCCCGCCTCCGCCTCCTTCCACCCCTCCGCCTTCTCCTCCCCCTCCCCCCTTCCCGCATCGTACATCCCCCACCCCTCCTCTGCCTCCCACTCCTCCTTCGCACAGTCCCTCGAAACCGCCTCCTACGCCGCGCACGACGACCTCTCCCCCTTCGGCGCCGGCCTCGGCCTGGGATTGGGGCTGGGGCTCGAGCCCGCGGCACCGATCTCCCACCCCGCCTCATACGCCTCCTACGCCTCCGCGTGGGCCGCGTCCTCGCCGTGGGCCGCCGCGGGCCCCGCGTCCGCGATGGCGGAGGGCGACTTTGATATCGGGCGCATACCTGAGATCGGGTGGGAGATGGGCGGGTGCGCTTCGTCGTCGTCTTCCTCCTTTGGGTACCACGAGGGACTGGGGCAGGGCGGGGACGCGTATGAGGGGCACGGGCACGCGGAGGGCGGGTACGAGGGCGCCGAAGGCGACGGTGCGGACGACGGCGCCGATGCGGACGACGGGATGGGCATGGGCATGGGCATGGACTTTGGCGAGCTCGATCTCGGGGCTGGGATGGAGATGGGGTTCGACGAGATGATGGCCGGGTCGGGGTTCTGAGTTAGTCGCCTTGGGCTGCTCTTTCCCTTTCCTCCGGCGGCATACCCCTATCCGCGGACACGACACCCCCGCGCCGCGCCGCGCCCCCTCCTGCGCTGCGCCGCCCGCCACGACACGACAGACACGTCACGACGCCGCGCGTCCCCTCTTTATCGACACACACGCTCCTTCGCCCCACGCCCCACCCTCGCTGCACCACCCTCCTTTCTTCACTGTACGACCACGCACCGCCGCCCTCCCTGCCTAGACGCACCGCACCGCACCACACTGTACCCCTACGCACTCCGCACTCCCCCCTAACCGACGCCCACTCCGCCCGGCGCCCGGCGCCACCACCCCACCTTCTTGTACAAAATCAGCCCGCCGCGCGCCGGCCTTCTTTTCCTTCCATCGATCTCCATATCTATCTATCTATCCTGGCGAAGACGAGATCCCCTTCTTCCCTTTCTTCCCTTTCCCTTCTCTACTTCACTGCTTCACCTTGGACTCTCCACTCGACTCTGCTTCACCACACCTACACCGCACGCTGTACACCACCATCGCTCCCGCTCCCGCATCTATCTCGCCTCCCAGCTCCAGCTCCAGCTCCTTCGTGTATTTCGTCTCGATCTGTTCCGCTCTCGCTCATCTCATCTCATCTCGTCTGTTATCTCACCATCTCTCACCATCTGTTATCCGGCCCCGCCACCCACCGTGCCCGTGCTGCGTATCGCATGCGCACACCCTCGGCGCAGGCGCAGGCGGCCGTCCGCGACGCCTCCTGCCTCTGCTCCCCCTTTGCGCTCTGCGCTCTGCCTTTGCCTTTGCGCTCTGCGCAAGCCGGCAGCGTGTCCGCGACATCCTGCCCACCTTCCCACCCATCATCTGCTCTCGTCGACGCTTCCTTCGCCGACGCCGACGCCGTACTTCTACTTATCGCTCACTTATACCCTTCACTCACGACTGACGCTTTACCTACCTACCTACCTACTTGACGATTTACCCACCCCTTGCTACGACGAAGAAAGGCGCTACGCTATTTAGTTTAATGATTATTTACTCTCTCTTGGCGGTTGTTGTTGTTGTACGGTACGGTACGAGGACGAATGAAAACGAATGACGAATGAAAACGAGAACGAGGATCCGGAAGCTTGGTGCGATAAGATAATGCTTCCGCGGAGGAGGAAGGAGGAAGGCGGACCGCGTGACGTGATCGCGATCGATTTAGAAGCGAAAAAGACAATAAGCAAAGAAACAAAAGACAAAAGACGGGAGACGGAGGACGGAAGCGGAGGGGTCACTGCACGCAGCACACGGCGGCGCGGCAGGGCGCGGCACGGTGAGAGATAATGAGGCAGCATGGGCTTGGGAGGCGGTCTGGGCCAGGGGCAGGGGCAGCGGCAGGGGCAGGCTGTGGGATTGCCAGTGGTTGGCGATTCAGTGCCGGTGCGTCGACGAGGTTTGACTCGGGTTCAACGAGCGAGCGCGCGGAGTCAGGTTTGTGAAGGGATATTCGGGCGACGTTACACAGCACTCGAAGTTGCCGCATTTCGGCTTTCGGACTCGTCGGCGGGATATCGGATATTCAGAATCTGTCAAGTACTGATTTCATTTTACTTCACCTCAAGTTACCGCCAACGCCAAAAAGAAGCCAGCCGGCGGAGGGCGGGCGGGCACCCGGTGTTTTCTTGAGAATGATTGAAAATCTGGAGGATTTCGGACTGAGGAAGAAGGCAAGGCCGAGGACGGACGGAGGGAGGGAAATTGGCGACAATGACATGTGCGGCACGGAAGGCTTCCTTTTCCGTGGGCGTTTTCCATATTCCGTCCACTGGCACCGTGGCAGCCCTATGCGGCATTCATACAAGCACCGAAACGAAACGACGCGCGACGAGGACGGCGGGGAGGTAATCGCGCATCGCGCGGCGGCCGTCGGGGCTAGCGACCCCGCATAATAATGAATGAATGAACGCAGGCGGAGCCGAGCGCGAAGTGTTGTTGGTGGCGTTTTGGTGGCGTCGGTCACGGTGTGATAACCGGCGCCGTGGGCATTGGCGCGGGGACGTGCCGTGGCCGGGATAGCGGCCGGATATGGTAGCGTCAAAGAGCTCGGGGCTGGGCAGGATTCTTACCTGGCACCGTGGGCAACGGCAGGGGGTGCGGGGCAGGCGGACGTCGCTCGGGACATGCGCGGGTTTGTGGAGGGAAATGAAGGGAGGATTCGAAATTAAATCAGCGGTCCGCGTGGAGGGGCGTGATGCTCGAAGCGAGGCCTCAAGGGACGGAGACAAAGACAAAGACAAAGACAAAGGGAGGACAGGAGCATGAGGTCGGCAGAGGGCGCGCAAGATAACAAAGAAATGAGGGGCCATGCGGCGAGTAGAACACTGCCAATGGGTCGGTAAGTGGTCAGGGCGGCGGTGATGAAAGAAATCGAGGCGGATTGGAACTGTAGACAGCGATAGACAAAGATAAGATAAGATGAGGCATGGGCTGAACGTCGTTGATTGTATACGGGATCGACCGAGGAGTGGCTGGAGGTTCGCGAGTTTCTGCAGGGGTGTAAGTTATCAGTTAGCAAACCTACATTCTGGTCTACTTGCAGTGACTGAGAAAAATAGTGAGTGACTTGCCGACCAAAGAAAGGTAGACCTATAATCTCAGGTAAGAATACTGCCAGTAGAACCGGGTACATTCCAGTCACGGTAAATCAAGGGAACGCACCTTACGGAAGACGTGGGTGCAAGTGAACACATGACTCACCTTATTGAATATCATCCCCCCGTCAAGTCCAAGGCAACAAGGTTGTAGTACAACCTGGAACTCAGTCGAGACTGAGAAGTCGAGGGAACGTACTGGCGCCGGGAAATGTACGTACGAATGTGCAGAAGGCTCAGCTCGAACCTACTTGAAATTCATCCCGCCTTGAACTTGAGTCTCGGGCAACGACTTCGAACCAGATGGACGATGCGACCCGGGGAGAGAGAAATGACCAAGGGCGCACCTGACGCCAATCACCGTAAACCGGACCCGACCATCACCACTCTTGCGATCCGCATCCCTATCTCGCAATCCAGGTCGAAGAATGAAAAGTGGCGCGTGCAAGGGTCAACACAGCGCCACACTTCATACGGGGCGTCCAAGGGAGTTTCATGCGACGCGACGAGCAAAGGAATTAGCGCCGACGTTAGCAAGGGAGTAGGTAACGTGGCGCATATACAAACCAGCCCGCCTCTTATACAAAAATCCACGAGGTGATGGCGGACCCACACCGCGCATCACACCGAGCGATGCGCGATACACGAGGCGCTCTGTGTGCGCGCATACAATACGCTTGAGAACACGCTGTGATTATGTGGGTGCGCGCCAGGGTGTTTCCGGCGCGGGGAGATGTGAAGGGACATGCTGGGGGATAATGAGACGAGAGTGAGAGGAAGTGCGCTCGTGTTACTTTATATAGTTGCATACTGTAGGGCCTGGCGCGAGGAGCCCGATTGGGGATGGCTAGGGCGCGGAAGCGCGGGTGTTGCACTACGTGAAACGCTGCCGCGCGGCCCCGCAGAATGATGAAACAAGCTGTAGAAAATGACGCCTACCTCGCGGAAATTGGTCTTCGCACACTCGATTCGCGGACCAGAGGGAGGGCAGGCGTAAGCGTAAAAAGAAATGACACGACAGCCGGTATTGCACTGGCTCAGCGAGCGTATTTCCAGACTCTGGGCATCAGCCAGCATTATCGAAGTTCGGTGGAGATCAGGATAATGTACGACACAAAGGGGCCTTGGGATCCATGAGAATCGGCAGGATGCCTATAACGGAGGCCTTGGGCGAGGTTCCAGAGTAAGCGCCCCCGTAATAAATGCGTCGGTGTGACTCACATCGACTCGCAACGAAGTTGTGTGAGAAGCGGCCGGAAGGGGCAGACCGCAGGCGCTAATCCTGACGAGCGTCAAGCCGGGCGCCTCGTCGGGCCGAAACTTGTGGGACGTCGATTTGTCAGAGAAGATAAAGACACATGAGATGAGGTGGCTCAGCGCTGGGCAAGATTGGAACGCAAGCAAGATACAAGTGCCGACAGTCTGTGAGGGGAAGGCCGAACGAACACCGGACCTGGCCAAGTCCTTCTGGTCGACACGAGAGTGAGGGAAATATGAAAGAAAGAAAGTAACACACCACACACCGTGCGGATAGCTTACGCCACTCAGAAAGCTGAAGGTTATTCGAGGACTGGGTCACCTGGAGTCAGCATCAGAGTAAAAGGTCTGCGCAGGGGACTTTCTTGAGGTGGCATCGGACACCCTGGGCTGGTCGAGGTTTGGTGGTGCGTAAGGAAGACCTGGGATAAGGGCAAGGCTAGGACAAAGAGGAGCTCCCTTTGACAACTCCTGGCAGCTCGCACGCCAAAACCACGCCGTTTGATCCACACCTCTCGCACGCGTCATGGGCGCTAATGCATTACACAGATATAGACTCCAGCTCATATGTGCGTATAGATCTACTTTGAAAGTGTGGCGATTTGCAGAGCAAAGGATTGACGCGCGCAGAGGTGTCAGCCAGCGCGATCGAAGTGGCTACCATTGTCGCTGACACCTAGTTTCGTCGAGGCGGAGAATGATAGCGGCGAGTCCAATGGTCAAGTGTTGGATTGATATGCGACGAGTGAGCAGGGATAGAGGGGGAGCAAACTCAGAAAGAGAGAGCGAGAAAAAGAGAGAGACGGTCACGTGCCTCACATCAATTTCATCAATTTCGACTTGGAGCACCGGTTTGGCTTGATAAAAATGTACATTGTAGATGCCTGAGGGATCTACTTGGAATGGTTGCAGCTCAATATTGAATTCATATTCCATATGAAAAGTGGAAAATCACATTCACAATCATTTCCATGACCCGGCCGGAATCTCTGCAATCCACTTATGACCGAATATCCAGTAGCCTTTGGTTCAGAGGGCACCATACGCCGAAGGTATTTACTCCTCACCATTTAAGTGCTGAGCGCTGATCCATCATTTATCCGATACTCAGGACCTTGCATTTCGAGTGAGGTAAATGTTTTCGCGAAAATCCCCAAGCTCGTTCTTGTTGAAGTGGATATGACATGCAATTTGCCGTGCCTATCATTACTCTGAGTTTCATTCTCAGATTTCTCCTCGAATCCACGAGGTAAACAGCCAATTGAAAGAGTAAAGATAAGGTAGGTTCTAATTCTAAATGGGACCTGGCGGTAAGACACCAAACTGTTTGGGTCCGTCAATTTTCCGTGCATGTAGGGAGGATAAAATAATCAGATTCCGAATTCACTCATTATCTCCTTCTCTCCATACCCCCTTTTCTCGGGGTTGTTACTATTCTCGTTCGCTCCGAAGATCACCACAGTACTATTTAACGTCGTTCATGACGGGTGAGGGGTACATCCTTGTTCAACGGCGGCACAATTTCGACATCTGTTTCAGCCTTCTGAGCCAATTGTCTGCTGGATGTACTGGATGTCCCGTTTGCTACCCACGTCGGCCAGAATCACAAATCTGTCAAACAATTACCTCCGCTATGATTGATATCTACGCAATCCATCGGCCACGGCTCAAGGTAAACCGCGACCCTGCTGTTTTCCACCCTCGACGTTGTGGGTCCCCCAACAGATTGGCTGCGGTGTCTAGTTAGATGACAGGGAATATCACCAAAGGTATGCGCGCAGATCCATGGAGAAGGGGAACCGACAGCAAGAGGTACCACCGTGAGAAACAGATTCAGGCATTCGTGCGTCCGTGTGCGTCGGAACGTCCCAAAACGGTAGTACCTTTGTGAGAATGCGGCATCGCGACATTCCTTACTTCCACCTTTGAGATTACCATTTTCGGCCCGCACTATCGGAGAGAGGCGTAAGGAGTCATCAGCATGAATTATAGTACGCTGCGTCTAGCACGAAAGGAAACACGAAAGAGAGTGGGACGAGCTAATCCTGGACTCCATGTGTACTTCGTCGAGATATTCTGATGAAACCGCGAGCGGAGCGCCTATTGGCTACAGTTATACAATAGAGTTCGCGAACATAATTTAGTACCACTCCGCTGGGTCTTTTTTCCTCGAACCTTCGATCGGATGCAGCAGAACGAGCGAGAGTTCAGGGCGCACCACGAGATCCCGGTCTAGGTTCTGCTAGGTTATCAAATCTAATTCGAAACTGTGAGAGAATGTGGAGGGCGCATGATACTTTATCTCTCCTGAGAGATTTCATTGTGACTCGAGTTGGAAGAATCGTCAAGAATTGTGGAAGAAGGGAAGCCCGGCCCGACCCATGACTGAATCCTCCAGCCGCATCAAGCCGCACTATGGCCGCCAGCCCAACATATCCAAACAACACATTTCTTCCTTTTCGATCATGCCACCATACTAGACCGTTTGCCCTCTTCACACGGTTTCGGGATATGGGAAACATTACGCGACTTGCCATCCAGCTTCCAGGTCAACGTAGGTCGCGGACACTCATAGTTGAGGCGGATTTTGGGCGGATTGACAACTGCCACTGCGTCACGGATTCTCATGCTGCTTCGAGCTTTCTCGGATGACTAGAGTTTCTGCCACTGGTAGCTTTTTGATGGTGGGTGACCGTCTACACATCCTCAAACCTCCTTCTTCGATGGCGCTGCAGAGATTGTTCCTATAGCGAAGTGCTTCCTTACCTTGCCTCATTTGGATCGCCGGTGGCAGCCTATATTTATCCCCCCTTTACCTCCTAGCCTTGCAAGTGGTATTCCTGCTGATTTTGACCTTGTAATATCACAGCCGAGGACCTCGTTCAATCTTCCGCTAAATGATTTTCCTTGCAGTCTAAATGCAATCTAAATGTACGAGGCACATAAATCTATATTCAGTCTCCTCTCTTCGGCGCTGCGCCTCTGTGTGACTAATTGGAATCATCTACGGGCTCCGAGCTCTGAGGTATTGCATGCTCTCTTGGATCTCTAGTGTCGCCGTCATGACAACGCCGCATCTCAGTCTCAAACTGCCTTCGGTGACAACAGGAGTTGGTGCCGATGCTATATTTTGGGTGGATCGTCAACTCTCTTCTTTACCTTAACTATTCGCAGTCTTCCTTCCCACTCAAGTGGTGTACCTACCTGACTGGGAAGCACTCGCTCTCTTTTCCTCAGATATCCGGGGAAGTCTTTATCGTCCCTCTCTTCCGTCTTGAAGCCGCCCGGAACTTATGCGGTATTATAATTATCGACCTTTCAAGTGACATGCCACCGCGGTTAATCTTCTGGTAGCCAATTTGACCAAACTGATTCAATTCCCCCGCAATCAAACCATCCTTGGAAGACTTACGCATGGCACGGTGGATGCAACCCCGCATCCAATGTCTTGCATCAGGCGTTCGGTCTCTGTACGATATACCACTGTAGACATCACCGAACACTGCGGCTTTATGCCGGTGGCAGTTTCACTCACACCCTTTACTTACATAGAGACGACACCACGGGCCATTGTAAAGTGCCTTCAGAATTTAACATTGTTTCTGCCGCTCAGCAGGTGTAGCTAGCATTTGCGCGCCGTCCGGTTGGTAATCTGATCATATACGGGAATTTTCTCCTTCGGGAACGCAACGAAATAGGTGTTGCACTGATAAGGTTTGCTTGCTGTGTCTGTGACATGGATCCTCCGATTGTGGATTCATCCATACTGATACGGTTCCATAGGACTAGGCAGGCAATGCGTAGAGTTTCGTCTGCCATGTCTGTAACATGTGCTATGCAGTTGTGCGGGTCCTATGCTGATACTCATTCCATAGGAACAGTAAGTACCTCGTCCGTACGTTACCACGGATCCTGCTGTGGCGCTATGTGCCGTATTGGACTACTAGGATTTGCTGTCGCGGCATCCGTTCCATGAACTCAACTCTCAATTGGCGGGCGGCAGCCATCGACACACCGAAATCCCCTATGCTCCTTTGATTTCCTTCGAGGCGAGGTACACTACGAGCGGCCCTGGTCAACGGACTCCAAGTATCTGGTTCCGCGAGAGGCTTACGCTACCGTCCACTATACTGTTCGCACCACGATGTTTGTATCTCGTCTCTATCATTACGTCCACATGCAATGGAGGTAAGCTGGAGGCTTTGTATCTGTCGCAATTTCTGGTCGGATCCATGTTGTGGTTGATCGCCATGTTATCTTACCGCAATCTCAGGGTCGACGATATTTTACGGTGGTTCTCGGAGCGTACCATCCAGCCTCGCAAATCATCCGCCTCGACGGATCAGTGTTTTCGGCCCGTCCGTTCGAACATGACAGATGAATCCACCACGAATGCTGGTACGTCAATATCTCTGCCATCCGTTTTTGTAACGTTGGAGATTCATTACAAAGTGATTTGTTGCGGTTTAATGTCGAGGTCGCTGGGCGTATCACGAGACATGTAGTTTCCCCTCGATGCCCGAACACCTGGCATTTTGATCCATTTCCCGAGATACTGTTTCCCGCGCAGATACAACGTCGCAGAGCCTGATACCGGAGGACAGCTATGCATTATCGGATCTCGCAGTCGTTGGCAATGGTCGATGGCTGTCTCTACTCCAGCCTCGAGGCGGAAAGTAGTGGTGCAAAGTGTCTGTATGTGTGCTCACCTACCTCCGCCCTAAACATATCAAGAGAAAAGGGTCCGCGGAGACAAATACCGCACCATGCGATATTTTTCCTGGCACTTCAAGTTTATCTCTCTTCGCATCCACGCGGCGGCGGCCACGCCGTATTACTATTAGCCTCCGACGGAGAGCATGCATGTGACCCAAGATTCGTCGATGGGTCCGCTGCGATTGGCAGATAAGGCCCGACACCATGGCGCGATGGACTGTCCCCTGGCGCGATATGGCAAGAAGGTTACGACAGTTCGGATACATCTCTGACTAGTGATCGCGCCCACCTCACTCGGACCATATTGCCGACCTGCATCTCCATCCGATGTCATTCACGCTCCGGGTCTTGCTCCGCCCAGCGTGCACAGACGGCAATACGCTAGCCGACCACCATGAAGGTAACAGCTGCAAAGTATCACCATTATTCGGGATGATATCGAAGCGGTGCAGGCTTTAACGGAGCTTTCTCCGCGTCGCGTGGACGCCCTTTTAGGGTAAGTTGAAGGTTGAAGGTTTTTCGGTTTCCGGACCACGCCCCCCCTCGTTCCATTCCTCTCGTCGACGTCGGCCATGACAGCCACACATTCCTGGACTGCCTGGCACGGTGCGCTCTGTTGCACCCAATCCCGCGGTACCGATCAGAGCTCATCATTTTCTCATGGTATTCCGTTTGTGGGAGCGCTTTTCGAGCCGACAGGCTCCAGTTGGTCCCTCTCAGCATCGATCTCGTTCAGGGCGGCGGGTGTGGAAAAAGAAGGGTCGCGTCGCTGAGGGATCTCGGCCTTGCGATTCATCATTGTTCCCTATATCGGTCCATACATCTGATTTGCCTCCATTCAAAATTATCGCACACGAAGGCTTAAGAAATGGAGAAAACGAGACTCTTGACTTTCGGCTGCGTAGGGTGGGTCCAAGATACCGTTTCTCATTCTACGCCGGCCAGTCTATTCCTTGCATATCGACGCCTCGTCTCTTACGCCGCTCGGCAAGTTGTGATCTCCCAGAGGACAATGTGTGACTGTCTAAAGGCAATTTAAAAAGTTTCGGTATGTATGTTCTGCGCCCCTGTTAGGAACCTCGTCACCCATCTCAATTGCGTACACAGATATCTCTCAGATGTGTCGACTAACAAGGTGCGCGGAACCAGACGAACAATGCAGCATTTCCTTTTGATCCACCTCCCGCCCTGGGTTCCGCACCCGAGAACACCAAGCCGAACGGCATGGTTAATATACTCCAGACGCCAAGGTGATTGCGATCGTCCGTGCGACCTCGTCAGACCGAGTCATTCCAAGACGGGGGTAATTGTGAGTTTGTCTCACAGCCATTTCTTCCTATATGTGGGGAACTTGTGCGCCCATACGTGGAGTATAAAGCTTTTGACAAGCATAATGAATACCCGCGACGCTTCGGAGGGGCGCGGAGTTTTCGGCGTTGCACTTTCAAAGTTTCAACTTAGATTGACAGGACAATTGGATTCAAAAAGACGAAACGTAACGCTGACCCAATGTATCCAGTATTTCTTAGATCGACCCTTCTTGGGGAGGAGCTCTGGCCGCGAGGTGATAGACGTGCGAATGTGACTGTGTGGAAGAACCCCGAATAACGAACGTACCAGCGGCGTTCCTACGTAGGGCACAATTAAGACAAACGGAAGGCTGGGGTGCCCACGAAGACCACAGATCCTCACCCCTGATGTAAAACGTGCCAGATTGGAATGTGATTGAGAATTGGGTGCGTAGTGCACATTGTTAGAAAGAAAGGGAGGCAAGTCACGAATCCTCAGGGAATCGCATCGCGACTTGGAGGACTGATTCCTCCACAGAGTCCTTTCCTGTCCAAAATTGCGTCGCGCACAGTTCGTCGCGCACTGAAGACGCATTGAAGATGCCAGGAGCAAACAGAGTACCAGTTCGGCAATCGAATATGGGTACATTGTTCGAAGCGTAGACAGGCGACCAATGTGCACCGTATTCCGTCGTGTGGGCGGGGAGGATACGTTTTCATGTCCCTTCACGCCAGAGATCTCCGTAAGGAGCGTGGCGTTCTGGAAACGAATTGCAAATACGAGGAGTCAGAGGCTCGTCCATTCCCACATTAATCGAAAACTGATATTCGAAACGAGGGCTGACTGTACTCCGATCGGTAGGGGAGTCATTTAAAAAGCGGGGCCGAGGAAGTTGCGAGTTTAAGAACCATTATTTGCAGAGCATCTTGAGATCACCGTGCACGGTCACAGTCAGCGACTTGCTGACAACACATGGGCGAAGGAACTCGGGGCTAGTTGCCAAATTCCGCGATTGACATCCTGACCCGTGTCTTCGTTGACACAACGTTGACATCAGGGACTTGGGGATGTCAAGAAGAGGTAGATACCAAGATTGCAACCGAATGCTTGATGTGACCAATCGCGTTTGATGGCGTGACTTGACGCGTTCTCGGCTAGTGTAACTTTCGGTTGGCGCGCGAAACTGGTAAAGTCACGACTTTATGAGGTGTTATTTCAGTTCTCAAAAATCTCAAATTTTTCGGTAACCAATGACTCGACTCGCGGTGCTCCTGGTCAGGCTGGTCTAGCTTGGAACTTCCTTGAAGTTGCTTCCTGGACTCGTCCCGACTCCAATTCCTGACGCTGGCCCTGTGCCGTACCACTTGGATGTTGAGGAAGGGAAGGCCTTCAACATCTCACCACAATCTATCTTCCGCCTCAAAATATCATCCTCCCGCCATCTATGATTACATTACTCGACATAGCATTTTGGTGCTCCGTCCGCGAAATCAATCACGACTTTGCCTGTCCGTCGGATTGCGTTATGAAACCCGGAACAGGCCAGGCGGTTTCCCAATGCATTCCATGTCAAAATAATTGCCCAGTCTAGAAATTGAATACACCAAATTATAACTGTGGTGAGATTGCGGCCCGAACGCCGAGTGTGAGTACGGTGCGGAGGGTCTCCGTACATTAATTATAATCATCATTAAGCTTAAGGCAAACACCCCACCTTTCTCGTCCTTATCAGCATTCGTGGAAAAAATATCGTATGCGAGAAACGGCGAGTCGCAGGTCACAATGGTAGTTGCAGGTATGCCTTGCGCCATTTTCGGCACTGTATCATTGTTTAAAAGAATGGTGAGGCCGTCGGTACGATTGATTACAGGCACTCATGTTACTGGCAATTTGGGGCAGTTGTATGATCCGGACTGCCTCCATTATCTCGAGATCCTATATTAGATGTCAGGCGGATATTCATACTGGAGAAGACAAACTCCCGTTCTCGCCATACTGGTCCTTTTCTCTGGGCCTTACGCTGTTTGATCAGTCGATTAAGTCCATTGTCGTTCTTCGGAGAGTCACCTGATCTGCGGCGAGTTGTTGCTTTATGAATCACCGGTCTAGTAGCCTGGAACCTGCCCGCGGATGATCCTCACTGGAACTAGGGAACTCTCGGAAGGGTGAATGGCTTCCCTGTTACTTCCACACTCGGTGTGGGAGAGTTTTATTGCTTCAGAGAGTGCCCTAGAAGTCGCACATTCATAATCTGACCATCACCATCTCATCACCTTCAGCCTGCCGGATCGAGCATGTGCGACCCGCCCGCGCGGTACACTTCAACTTAAATCGGAATCTCGATCCCATGCAGAGAATCTCCCTCCTTCCCTTTCCCACCTCATAATCTTAGTCCCCCGACGAGCGAGGCTACGTGTCTGTGTCCGTATTCTACCCTCGAGCTCGCGTGCATTCCAGAAATAATTTCCCCACCTCCCTCCCATGTATATTTAATTCCCAGAGTCAAGTTCCGCCCACTGGCAATACCTCTACCTTGGTTATTGTAGTGCTATGTTGATGTTGGTGAGCTCGCCGCTACGCACCTGATCTCAGCACATAGCCCAGCCCGCCCGCCCTCGCCTCCCGCCAAGTTCCGACTCTTCGCGGCGTTAGCGCGCGCGAACTTTGCTCGCCGGCGGGTGCCGTGCTTCGAGATCAGCGCGAGCGATAAGATGAGATAGCCGAGAGATAAGAGGAGTGTCTTAGATTAAATACACGGTCTCACTCGCAGTCTGAGTCTCAGTGCGCACAGAGAAATTTTTGGGATCACCGCCACGGCGATCGCGATCGAGTTGTGTACGTCTCATTTTGACATTTGAGATAAAAATTTTCGCGAGAACGAAACGAGAGGTACTGATTACCCTTTTGCCGGCGGTAGAAGGACTCGAGTGGGATCTGAGACATTCGAAGATTTCCAGGGTTTCGTTCGGAGGCGGAGGCAAAAGGATGGCTCAGACATGATATGATATAATACGTTCACCCACGACTTGTGTACATACGAGGGAGATGTTCGATTTCGAATAGATATGTAGATGCACGGCAGATGGAGATGCATATGGCTCGGAATGTACGACTTGATGCAGGAAAATGGGAAGACTCGGAGGTGCGGGTTCGAAGGGGACTCAGAAACAGCATGCGTCCACTAGCGCTGAACGAATCCATAAGGATGCAAGATCACCCCCCCCACATCTGCGAACGAAGAAATTAGCGCATGATTTATTTACTTATTTCATACGGAAGATAATGAATACTTCGCTGTATGCGGCGTGCACGTAGTACGGGGTGTTGAAATTTACGACTTGAAGGAAGGAAAAATGGGAGGACTCGCAGGTGCGGTCTAAGTACTTTCGAATGGAGTTCAAGTTAACGGCGTCCCCACCAAACGAGGTCTGCTGGTCTCCATCCGTACTCAACAGAACCAGCACAAACACCCGCCGAGGAATCAGGTCATCTTTTTTCTTTTTTCTTTTGGGAACGGGGAAATACCTCCCTCCTAACGGCGTGCACGTACCCAGACACGTACGCAGCGTGACCACACCCAGAGAAAACTCGGAGACGGAGGCAAAAATGGCATCAAGAATTAGAGTTTGCCAAGTATGTCACTTTGTGTGATTTTGAAAATCAACGAGGGAGTGATGGCGATCATGGATGTATGGGAAACCTTATTTTTGTTTTCGCTACCAGCGCTTCGTCCGTCCTGGGGGTCGGGTGCAGAAATCAGAAAAAAAGTCGAGAGTTGCAAGAGCGCAGGGACCAGGGATAACGGAAAGGGCGCCAGGATCGAAAACAGTATCATTACGCACTGACCCAAAACGCGATCTGCGCTAAGACCGAGACTCGCGTTCAAATATCGGCGCACCCACAAACACTGCACTTATTACTATGTACATCCGCGCGCTCCTGGATCCCCGGAATCCTCCTAGACGCCCACGACCACGGTCGACAACGAACAAAGATTCAACTTGAAAAAAGATGCGTGGCGCTACGCAGTGGCGCAGTGCAGCGCCGCAGGATCTGTAACGGTAAGAACTATGTTAGATATGTGGGTCCATGACGGAGAAGATACTGCATTACTCTTACTCGGGTATTACGAGAAGTGGTTGATGGACAGGTGCGGGCGGCACAAAGCTTTGGGCGATCAATTCCGCGCCCTGCTCGGTTCCCGAAACGGAGAAGGCGCGGAAGGACCCGGGACACCGTTCGGGACGGAGGTGTCAATATGTAAGTAATGTGTATACTGTTATTGCAGAGGGGATAAACAGCGGAGGTCCGGAGGGCGGTGGCAGGGATGGGCGGCGCCGTTAGGTGCCTCGCTATCAATTAATGCCCATCGATTGTCCGCTCACGTCCAATCGGCCTGGTTCGGTTCGGGATACCTGTTGGATGGATAGAAATGAAGGGATATTCCCGAATTCAGTCTCCCTTTGAGTAATATGTCATGATCTCTGCTGTACATTGGAACTAGAATGCAGTATGACTTCACTAGTTGAAAGCTGAGCTATTACGTTCAAAGCAGAATCGGAATTTAAGTCTACAATTGTTGCACGGTTGCAGCGAGCGCCCATGGAAAATAAAATGAAGGCCGCCGCTGGGTCTTGGGACACGCCGTAAAGGACCGGGTACGCGTCAAAGGGCCGGATCAACCTCGTAGGCTGCCTCGAACTGACCATACTCGTTGTTACTATCAGTGCCTGTAGTGGATAAAATCAAACGGAGTTCTGGGCGGTGGTGGGACAAATCTAATGATGGTGTTGATCTTTGAGGCGCACGAGCATGGTCTCCAGAGTCGAGAGTTTGAATGTCGGGTCGGAAATCAACGATGGTTGAAACAGGACCTGAATCATGAATATCGGTCAATTATCTTCTGAAATGGGAGTCAGTGAACGCGACAAGAGCTTGCGCAAAAATAGTGCCTGGACCGAAACATAGAAATACCTTCCATCAATTATAAACCAACCTCCCGCGGAACCCAATTCGAACTAGCTTTAAGCCGAGTCGTTCAGTCAGTCGTGCAGATATATAACCTGAAGACCGAGACCCGTTCATAACGACGGCTTGACCCGTAACGTTAAGTCGATTTTTTCTTTCGATACCCGAGAGCGTACCCCGCGTTGAAACTCACATGCGTGCCAACGGCGCGAAGCACAGGAAATAGAGGACGAGGGAACAGCCATGGAGGCGGCATTTGTCACATAAATGGGTCTCGAACATGAACTCGATGTCACTACATGGAAGCTGTGACTTGCATCGCTACAACTTGGAAGTGTCAGCAATATAACAGCCTACAACCTTCTCCAAGACGGCCTCAGTATCGGATGGCAGCGGAGTGGAACGTACTGAATACAATCCAGAACGTTGATATGCAGCCGCCGAGTCGAAGCCCGAGTCCAATGATCTGGATCTATAAGTCAGTGCATGATACACCAATACTACAGAGCAAAGAAGAGTCAAGATTCGCGAATTTGCGTTTGAAAGTATCGGGGTCTAGAGGTACCAGTCAGCACGTATCTAACAAGATACGTGTTGGAAATTGGACGGGAAGATCTAAATGCACCGGTCAGTCAGCGAGGTATGGAATGAATGTCCAGCATGGTGTGAATAGTTGTGATGCTTGATGTCATGATGCCCAATTCTAGATAATTCAAGTGGGTACTAGTGATAAGAGTTGGAAGGTGCACAGGAACGCAACGGATAATATTGCAAGTTGGTAAGTCGGAGCTGAATCCGACATTCACTCTGGAAGTAAACGTGATGAGTCGGTGACTTCGACGCATCTCCCGAGCAAGATTGCCCGAACATCCGTAGTTTCAGTGTTGAAATCTTGAAACAATTCTTATTGACACGTAGAGATCTACAGCAGTTCGGTCACCAATTCGTTAGAAGGAATAGACCACAAACTGAACGCGTGAAACTTGTGGGAATGGAGCAATGGTTATACTTTGATACTACACACTCCGTTTCTTAACGGGACCGCGCCGGAATATGCCTACCTACGGAAGACTGAAGAGGCCTACTTTCGGCGCTTGAAGTCGAATATAGCGGGGCCGAGATCTGAGCAATTGCCAAGTCAGTGATAGTGTAGATTATAAAGTTACTACGTGTCCGGTAATAGAGCCATGATTACGGGGAGGTGAAGTCGCGTGTCGGGCTGCACGACCTAAGGATTGAAGTTTCAAGTCAGTGAAACATAAGAATTGAGAAGTAGATAAAAGAACTGAACCCGACAGATCTAGATCGGGTGTGTGATTAAACTCGGACGCAAAGTCGATCCGCATGGTAACGGGGTAGGGTAGGGTAATGTCGGATCGAATTTGTGAAATAATCAGAGTGTAAGTATAAGCGTAAGTACCTTAGACAACAGAGGAGAGTCGAATCGGAGAAGGCTTTCAGTGAAAGTTAACTTGATACTGAGCATAGTGTAAATTCAGGTCAGTCGACGATAGTCTCTGCGTTTGGAGCATCGAATCGTTCCATCAGTACCTGCGAGTTCGAGTTAGTCAGTAGTTGAACACGATGAAATCGGGCGAGTTGGCAGCGCGCACCGACACCTATTTGACGATAGTCTCGGCGTTGGAGAGCAATAGCCAAAGTCAGTACAAGTGAATATATTGATCAAATAGTTGTACGCACAGACTTACTGTGACGACAAGACAACGGGGGAGGAGGTGCCAGGATGTAGAATCTGGATTGGCAAATCAGTGTGTTGAACCATGGTGAATCCCTCAACAGGACGTACCTCAAGTACCCTTACATAGAAGGAAACCTCCAACCATAGTCCGAAAGGATGAAGACGCAGTTCTAGTAACGGTTGAGTAACGGTGTCGAAGAGAGTCTCAAGCGAGAGGGCATCGCAACGGTACCCGAATAGCAAAGTGCGCATGGTTCCCAGGGTGAGAAACATATAAACATATCCAATGCTTAGAGTTTACTGTGCTTTGTCTCTTTTCAAGGTGCGCAACGAGAGGTTCAAGAGGCGGAGCGGCAGAGCGGTGCCCGAGGTCCCGCAGCACTGCATTTGATGCCGCGTGAAGGCCCGATGATGTCCGACTAATTCCGGGCTTCCACTTCTTCGGCTTCCTCGCCGTGACATCCGAGTAAGAGTAATGCACCCTCTCCTCTCCATGACGCTGCAGGCTCAGGGTTGACAGTGGCGCACTGCCAGGAGCGGCTCCTGGCAGTGCGCCACTGTCAACCCTAGCGCTCCCGCTCCCGCGCTAATCCTCTAAATTCGGAATTGTGCGCCTCGGCTCCCGGTCGGTCTTGTTGCGCGGGCTGGGTCATCGTCGTCGTTGCATCAACCAAGTCAGCGATGGGGGAAAACAAAAAGAAAGGGTCGCCAACGCGATGCGTCTCGTCTTCGTCTCCCTGTGATCACCACAATCAGCCCCAATTTCGGCGCGGGCAGATAAGATAAGATTACCGCGATAAGCGCGTGACTGCCATCGTTTAAGCGCCCCGATCGTGTTTGATTCTCGATTCGTGATGTTTTGGCGCCTTCTTGGCGGCTTTGAATCCACGGTTGGCGCTTGTGCTGTTTTCGACGTACGGGCGGGAGTTGGTCGTTGCGAGGCGAGTTGACCACTGCTGGGGTGGATTCTTAATCTGGGCTAGTTGGACAGTCGGGATCTGCCAGTGGGGAAGCAAATGCAAAAGCGTTTGACAGATTCGAGTTGGTGCCATAAAGAATAGCTTCCATTGCAGGAACGAGCACAGGAATCACCCGACAAGTAGCAGTGCTGTCTCCCGCGAAAATACTAGCCCAGCGTCTTTATTGACTTGTGGGTCCCAAATCACATCTATTCAACCTTGACGTGAGGCCACTGACGAGGACCCACATGCCCGCGTGCACTCGACAGCGACAATATATATATAGATTAACGTTAGGTGAGGATTCTTTCCTTTCGAGGTCTAAGGGTGTCCGGAAGACTCTGCGCAGAATGCTCAGGTGTGCGCGTACATACCCATATAGGTGTTCCTTTGTTTCATTAGAGAGACTGGAGATGGAACGAAGTAGGCGCCAATCTCGAATGGTGCCCAAACATAAGATTATCAGTCGTGGAACTGATTCTAGGTTTTGTGGGGTACATACTACATTATATGGAGTCGAATTAAATACTCGTTGATCCTCCCTGAATGAAGGCGTTTTGGGACGCGGTCGCATGTGGGGACTCTTATTTTTGAGAGAGGTCAAACTTTACCGGTTTGCCGGTTCGCACCGGTCAATGTACGAGGCTCCCTAAAACCCGACACCGCGACACGTCGGTTAGCTCCCATCAAGTGCGCCACAGCCCAGACAAAGCCGACACATGCAGCTAATTTCTTTCAACTCCGACACATTGCCAAGCTTGTATACCCTTCGTGTGAACTGATGCGATTGATGTGCAGATCACCGAGTATGCCGAGCGTGGTTCAAAAGGCCTTGACCAGATTTACAGTGCATGAGGAATTGTTCCAATCACGGGTAGAAGCATCTGGAGTAGACTTGTTCCCAAGTTTCTCTTGCCCACGTGGGAGTTCCGGTATTTGTGTTATTGAACGGGGGATAAAACGAGGATCGAACTGAACTAAAATTCGTAGAACCCTACTACTTAAATACAAACGGATCTACGTACGGGGACAAGTAAACACCGAGACGGAGAAACAGCGCTAATGCACAGGTACATGATTCAGTCGAAGTAAGGAAAATCCTTCCGTGATATGTCCTTGGGGAATATTCGCGAGGCGGCGCAATAGCGCTGGCAGTAAGTACCTTCCCACGGACTTCGGTTTGTTTATTCCAACATGTGTGATTTAAGGAAAACAGAAATTGAAGGGTCAATGCCCCCTTAAGAGCCTCCCTGAATTTATCTGGTGTTTTTGCAACAGCCAAACCTACGGGGTGCTCGCTTTTCTGAACTCAGTTCGTCATTGTGATTGGATGTGACCATGCCCACTGTAACGGTCTGCATACTCGCGTGTGGTCCGGCCGCCAGCAGATCCAGACTTTCTCTCAATACCGTTTCTCTGTGTTAGGGTTTTCAGCCTTAACCGTCCTTTTGTACGGTGCTTATTAAGCACTCGATTGTGTATTGATGTGTTATTAATCACCATCTTGTACAAACACGTAGGAAGTATCTAAGTAGCGTACATACAAGGAAGTTTTACCCTTTGTCCAGTACACCAATAACAGTGTTTATACGATCCCCACGGATCGTGCAGACTCACTTTGCGTGCACTTATGTAAAGAAAAAACCTCAAGAACCTCAACGGGTTCTTACACTCTGAATGCTCCAATTCACCCGTCCCCAGTGTAGGCTGAGTCGCATTGTCATGGACTGCAGCAGGTTGTATTTGGAAACAAGTACATCGATTACGACTACGACTACGCAGGCGGAGTATCACCATACAGGTCATGATACTCCTCCGGGAACCTAGCGAGAAACTCAAACGATGTGTAAATCTTGTCGTCAGTGTGCCGGACGCTCCATGGCTTCGCCTTTCGCTTCCCACTACGGAGTGTAAGTTTAGAAGAACTCAGATACCGATGAGTTACTGACCGTTTCTTCACGGAGGTCGATCCTTCAGGTGCGATGGTGGCTTGCATCTTCTTCAATTTCGGTGCAGGGGCATCGTCATGCGTTTTAGATGCTCCCCTCTTTCGAGTTGATCGACGAGTAGACGATGGTGCTGGGGATTCGGAGCGGGGAGGGGCAGGGGAAGGGGCGGACAGAGAAACTAAGAACGTGGGTTTCAGATCATTGTCTCGCATGAGTTTAAGGACTCCTCACTGGGATCGACGAAAGGACCACCAAGGTCGGTGTCGTCCGGAGGACTCACCATGGCATCACCATCGGCAGTGTTGGCCGGACCCATTAATTCATTGTGAGAGTCGCCTTTGTCGTTCTCCTGCAGTGCGTAGGATGGTACACGAGCTTCAACTTGAACAGCAGATAAATACAGAAGGAAAATATTCGTGCGTGCCACGTACCTTCTGGTGGAGCCATCCAAATACCGTCCAGCTCCCCTGCGGCTGGGGCTTTCCTCTTTGGTGCGTTGGTACGAGGGGCGGCTTTCCCTGGAACGAATTCAAAGTGAGTAGCAATACGAAACAGAGAAGGAGCAATACCGATGGATTTTGCCTTGCTCTTCTGGGTTACGCGAACAACGCCCGAAGAACTTGTCTGTGATCTGCTCAGAGAGAACCGAAAAGTTGAGAGGAATTAACTCACCTTCGATTCCGCTACGAGTATCGCAAGCTCGGCCCTGAGCTCCTTAATCTTGTTGTTGCCTGCACTCGCTCGCTTCGCCTTCTCAACCGCACTGGTATGCCGCTTCGCATTGCGCGCAGTGCGATGACTCAACTCGTTACGGTTGTTGGCCATAACACCGTTGGCGAGAGAGGCTTCAAATTGGAGGCCCACGGCTTGGTCCGCCTGCTTTGCCCTACACGGGTTTAGTGAGGAACGATGAAGGGTTAGGGACGAACCTGAGAATGCACTCTCGTGCGGCAAGACCAATTCCCGTCTGAGAATTAGTCCAGTGATGTTGGGTTTCGTTACCGTTCGACGTGAATGGCGTGGTCATCCAATCCTCGTGTGAGAGACTGGAGAGGCACTCGATCAGGCCTGGAAGAAGCCATTTGTGGTGGAGTTTGTGATTCCACCACGCTGAAATTATTTAGACACCACGCACGTGAATTCATGAGGACCACGTACCAGTAATGGGGGTAATATCAAGCGAGAAAACCCAGTCGGTGAAATCGTGTACCTCATCACGCGTTTTGAGTGAAAGAATACGCTGAAAACGAGTCCATTGGTCTTCGTCCACGTGGGGTTTGACGCTCTTTTTTAACCCTCTGGATGCAGAATCAGATGGAAACGAAGACATGGTTCAATGGACATACTCGAGAGCATGGCGACGGCATACCCGCACTACTTTGGGAAGGAACTCGTCCACCGTTGGGCGCTTGTCACTATCCATACGCTTGATGAAGGACCGGGCCATTCCGATCCATGGCGCTGCCTCCATGTCACCCGAAACGGTCACCAGCCATCCCTCTGGGTCCCACGCTTTAAAGGATAAGTGTTTCCCTGTCGCACCGTAGAAAGCTTCGTCAATTTTATCCCACGCAAATTCAAAAGCGTCTGCGTCCTTTGCGTCCATGTAGATCCGCCCAAATGTGAAAACTAGAGCCATGTGAGCATGCGCGCAAATTGAATTTGACAAATATGATTCAGACGCACGTCGATTGAGCACGGTGAAGAATGCAGTCAGTTCGTACTCATTCAACAACCCGGCTTTCATGCGCTTGAAGGTTGTATCTTGATCGAGACTACGAACATGTTCAACGCAGCCGAGAAGAAAATTGTCGAACGTCGTGATGACAGCAGAAGGTGGACTACGACCGGGAAGGAAATCGAAAGAATGCATGTAACGCTCCCGAGGTTCTTTCGCCTGGTCGGCTTGGTACAAATTAAAGAGACCTGGTTCGAATGGGTGGATCTCATGAGCACGAAACCGACGTCGAGATGAAAATCGAACCTTCCCATCCGGACTTGTCGCCACCAGGTTCGCCTCGCTTGAGCGCCGAAATTATTGCCTGCTTTGTGGCTGTTTGCAGAAGGGATGGGTGAACCAATCCCGGGGCGGCACCCATAATCTGAATGGTGGACGCGGCTAGGACCGGTGTCAGAACTTGAGGTTCCCTGCAAAAAAAAAAAAACGAACGCACCCTGTTCGACTTTGTTCACGGTTGCGATCGAAATCCCGAAGGTACGGACGGCCTTCTCGTAAAGCGACTTCACGTGGGTGGGAACCTTCGTATCGGGTGGAGGTGGATGGGTATGAGGGCGGGAGGGTTTCGGAAGCACGACTACAAAAGGTATGTTCTGTTCGTCCAAAGGGATGAGGAAAGTGATGGCAGCCTGACAACTAAGCTTGCACATCGGGGCTACATATGATTTTCCGTCCTTCGTATGCGGAAACGCTGCGGAAAACACGTCAGAATGTTGCGTGTTGCGGACAGCCGGTGTGACTCACGACATTGAGATTTGCCCTTCTTTCCCGATCCGCTCCCAATAATCCGACTGCAAGACTCGCCTGTCGGATCTAGCGCACCGTCGGCGATCCGCCCCCAATACTGTGACTGCAAGACTCACCGGTCGAATCTAGCGCACCATCCGTGATCGATTCTCCCCGGAAAGCGCGGATACATAAGTCCTCGTCGACGTCTGGAGGAATCTGGATCCCAGAATGGTTCGTCCAAGAACTTGAACGATTGCTGCATGCGAAGTAATATTTTCGGCCGCTCGGAAGCTCCTGTATCTGATTCAGGGACCAAAAATTGAAAGAGTTAAATCGCACTAGCCTTGAGCGCTTCTTTGAGAACCTGATACCCGCCGCATGCACCGCCCGAGGCATTTTTCGCCGTGCACTTCATTCCCTTGACAGTGTTCGAGTGGCTAACCAGGATGAGTGTTGCGTTAGGAAAGCGATAGGGACTCACCAAATGGCCTTATCTTGAATTTGACTGCCCTGATTCAGACGCTGCATGATTTGTGCGTTATTCACGGCGTCTCGCGCATGGGGGTCAAGCTCGTAGCGCTCGACGTTGATGAGCGAAGCATCAATAGATTCACAATAATGGATACCCTGGCATGTCTGCCGCGATCGTCGACATTGAACCGACGGGAAATGGCCGATACCCGCGAAGAGCTGGCCGTCTACCCTGGGGGCTCGATTGGTCGCTCGTTCGCCCGGGGTTCCGTCCCAAGAATGACAGTCCTGACGATGGTGAGGGCTCGTATGCATGGCGGGAAGAGACTACGGACTTTATCTTTCAGAATCTTGTCGAGGTTGAACGTCTTGCCATCGTCATCCTGATAGTCGTCCCGACTCGAAGAAAAATCCACGAGATAAGCGGTCGCAACACGGGGAACAGGGAATTGCGAGGGAATACCGTGGACGCGCTCGATGCGGCTGACCTTCTGGTTTTTGGTGATGGAGAACGGATGCGTGGGGATGTATACATCGGACGACACATCCTTATCGAGCCAGACGGTGCTCGAGGGCGCCCACTGCCACGCCTCGCCAGCGGCGTCCATCTCCTCCTGTGTCATCAATCTCGGATTCCCATCTTCGAATTTAAAGTTGTCTTGCGACGGTGACAGGAAAACTGCAGCGTCGCGTCAGAATGAGATAATTTGTTGAACAATAATTCATACCGGCCGGGTCCGCAGCTTGCAGATGCGATGGAGCGGGGTCCCGGAGGAAAACGGAGGCGTCCGAACCGGAAGCAACAGCTGTGGGAAAAATCAGCAATTAATCATCCGGGAAACCTGCGAGTGTTCATACCGGGCGCAAATGGAGTGTCTAGATTGAAAGAGAGCTCCGCAGAATCAAAAAATGCGGCCAGTGAGGGATCCCAGTCCAAATTCGACTCATAATTTTCGCCGAAGAGATCCAGACCAGAATAGGGGGTTGAAGACCCAGAGGCGTCGAGATAATCGAATTCGGAGGCGGGAACCGAGTAGTTTGAGGATTGATAATCGTCGTATGGGTAACTGTAACCTGAGGACGGCGTGGCGGACCGGGTATCGTCGAATCCGACGGCGGGATAGCCATCAAATACTGCGTTTTGAATAGACACGTCCGCGCCATCCATCGAGCGTGGGTTAAAGGGTAAAATGCTGGCCGTAATCAGCGGCGATCATAGCTTACGACATGAATCTACGCACCTGTCGAGATCGAGAAGGTCCATATCTCCCCGTTGACGGAGCCATGCCAGGAGGTCGTCGAGGTCAACCCATGAGGTGCCGGAAAACAATTGCGCGTTTCTCATCCGGAAGTTGGCGGTGAAGGACTGCGGAACATCAGAATGCATCAAATGGAACATCGACAGACTTACAGCGTCACGGAACTGCTCCAGAACGGTGTCGGGGAGGTGCGCCAACAGCGCCGCGAGGGCCGCCATTGCGTGGCGCGGCGGCGGCGAGAATGTGGGCAGAAGCAGGAGACGTGGGAGCGCATCAGCAGTGATGCGATCCCATGCCAAGCCACGCTAGCCGAGCGTGCGTGTCGGATTTTCTAAACTTGTGTCGGGCTTTCTGAACCGTGTGTCGGTTTTGCTGAAGAACCTGTCCCAGGAGGGAAGATGTGTCGGGTTTGCCAATCCACGTGCGGGAATTCCAAGGTGTGTCGGATTTTCTGGCATTTGACACCCCGTGTCGCGGTGTCGGGTTTGCTATATACTCCAATGTACTTAGGGTGCTAATTTTACCGGAGCGCCCTGAAAGCTCCGCCAAGAAAATATATGGTCTTACGAAGGATCGCAATTGGCCCCCCGCCCGATTCTACCCCGGGAGGGCCATATGCCACAGACGACATCTATCTGTCAATAAATCAGTCATTTACTCACCCACAGAGTACTCGAGAAACAAACTCACTGGATGGCCGGTTATTCCCGTTCCGAGTCCTATTTGGGCTCTGCGAGCCTCATGGTGCAGGTATGGCCACACTAAATTAGCCACCCCGGCACGAGGCGCAGATCATCGTCATCAGACATCCACGCCCACGCCCCGATGCGAAGCCAAGCCTTAGCATGTACGTGTTATGATTAAGCACGCCTGCAATTGTCCCCGCCAGCCACGTTTGTATTTGCCGTGCATTTAAGCTTGCGTGGATGGTCAACACAATGGACGCGTGGATGGGATGAAACGCAGGGAAATTAGTAAGCAGAGGACAGTGTATCTGCGGCATGGTTGCGGGTATGCACGGACAATTTAATGCATGAAGGAATGAAAATACTACTCGTCAGCCAATTTTATCGGGGAAGTTTCAGGAAACTTCGTCAGCAATTGATAATCTTTTCGAATTCTCCGGAGGCGCGGCCATGATTCCCGCGCGACAATAAGTGGGCACTGGGTGCGCCGCCGCTAAACCCTGGGCGGAAATGCGCAGGGTCTTGTCAGTCAGGAACCTTGAAGAACTTCTCTCGGAGAATGGGTACGTAAAGATAAGCTCTCACTAATGTGTCGAAATGGACTCGAAAAAATAGCCTGAGCTCCAGAGTTGAGTGATCCGCCTAGGAAGAGTAAGTTGAGCAGAGTGGGGCCAGGGGTTGGAGCATGACTCACTTCGAAGATACATCTCGGTCGCGACTGGCATTGACTCGATCGTGAGCGCAGAAGCCGCCCAAAAGCCGAAGGGAATCCTGGCGCATCAAATGTTCACCCCACGCATCCGCGCTCCGCGGGTAAAGACGGCGGTAAGCCGCCCAATTTCGCATTGCTGCTATTTGCTGCTCACAGCGTTATTGTCTTGCTCTGAGAGAGGGAGGTGTCCGAATATAGGAATCTCTTTGTAGCGGCGCGCCATGACTTCGAATGCGTTCATGTTGCCAAATCAGGATGGGTGGACAGAATGAGTCACGGTGCAACTGCAGCTTAATTAAATTCCCGGGCCGCGGTATGGAAAGGACAATGTATTTGGGAGCGAGAGGAAGCTAACTCAGTATGAGCGTGGCCCAAGCTCCCCACTAAAACCGGAATGATTCATCAGAGCCGCACGGAGTTTAAATTCACTGAAGAGATTAATATACATGCACACAAGTACCTTTCCTTCGGGCCATTGTTTGTCGAACTTTCTGTCGGTCAAAGTTCAGCGATCATCATGGAGAAGAAAATTGGCGCTCAAATCCCGCGAGACGCGACGTATGTGTATGTGGTCTGTTTATTCCGAGTCGTGAGAGCGTCTGCGGCTTATCGTGGCATCCATAATTCGAGTCACGAAAAACCTTCGTGGAAATCCTATATATTAAGAGACAACGGACACTGCCACACAAAAGTCACCTGATAAAGTCACATGAAAAATCACGGGACTCGGAATCCGCCGTGCGTTGGCGAACTGAGAATCCACGGAGGGTTTGGGGCGCAGCCCCAACAAGCTGTGGACCCGCCGTAGGTACGGACCGAGCGCAGCGAGCGTCCGTGCCGAAGGCAGGGTCCTAAAGCTTGTCCTATACTTGAAAACACAATGTACACAGCCACACAAAAGTCACCTGAAAAGCCACGTGCTTAAGTCACGTTTCGCCTGTCGAGATGTTGAGAATTCGCTTTGCCGACGGCGAACCCCCGGGACTCGGAATCCGCCGTGCGTTGGCGAGCTCGGAATCCACCGGGGTTTGGGGCGGAGCCCCAACAAGCTGTGGACCCTGCCGAAGGTGCGGACCGAGCGCAGCGAGTGTCCGCGCCGAAGGCACGGGTCCTAAAGCTTGTTCAAAGAGAAGAAGGAAGGGACGGAAACACGTAAGCAAGCACGTGTGTTTGGCGCGGTGGCGCACGCCAAACATCCGCCATTTCTGCTTCTGTCATCTTGAATTCTCCGGTTCATCTTCCTGGATGGCGGACAACTCTGACAGAGCTCTATTTGACGGTTTACTGTGTCTATCGACTCAATTGTCCACTGCAGACTGTCCCTAGATTTATAGGTATTCTGTATCCGAGGCTCCAGTCGCCGGTCGGATTCTTGACTCTGACCGACCTTGGGGATTCTAGCTTCTGTTGCGGTATCCAAGGTGCTCTACATTGCCTCTGCCACTCTGTTTTCTTAACTCTGGCAATTTATCTAATTCAAGATCCGTGAATGTGCCTCTATCCGAACCCGACTTGATTTTCTCTATCCGGCCCTCGGTCTCTGTGCGAATTACTGGCGGATATCATCGAGCGCTCGCGTTCACCTCACCTGTGCCGGTGGTAGTCTCAGTAACATTCTTGACGTGCATGGATATGATACCGTGGACCACGGGCAAATGGCTTCAGAAATCAAGACTTGTCCGATCAAGCTCTCTTGAATTTCGAATGGCTCGAGCAAGTCGCCGCGGTCACAAGGACAGGTCTCTGATTGCTCATCAGGTGTACCTACCATTGGCGCGCATTTTAGTCGGTAATCTGACCATCCACAGGAACTTCCCCTTCGCAAACGCGCAACGCCACGAAACTGGCATTGCACTGATAAGGTTTTCTTGCCATGTCTGTGACATAGACTCTCCGGCTGTGGGCTCGTCTTTACTGACACTCGTTCTATAGGACTCGGTAACGAAGGCGTACCTCGCCGATGCCTTATTCGGGACGTCCTTTTCTATCCATGGAAGCTGGCAAATTAGATGTAAAGTTTCGTCTGCCGCGTCTGTGACATGTCCTCTGCAGTGGTGCGGGTCATATGCTGATACTCATTTCATAGGAACAGTAAGTACCTCGTCCGTACGTTATCACGGATCCTGCTGTGGCGCTACGCGCCGTAGTGAACTACTAGGATTAACTGTCGCGGTATCCGTTTCATGAGATCAATTCTCAACTGGCGGGTGGCGGACAACGACACACCGAATGGATTTACTTCGAGGAATCCAATTATGTGGTACCGCGAGAGGCTTGCGCTATCGCGCACTGAACTATTCGTACCACGAGACAGACCGCCACACTCCCAGTAGCCATCCGGTTTCTGGATCAATGTGGGCCTACGACACTTGACAAATGCTGAGTATTCTCATGGTGTTTCGAATTTCTCTTATCACCGAAGTTTAGCTTTCGATGATGGGCGAGCTTCTACGGTCTTGAACCCCGTACTCAAACCTCCTCCGCCGCTTGCCCGCTTCAGAGATCGTTCCCAACCTCCGCCGAAGCGGTCCCTTTTCTTGCCTCGTTTCGGATAGTCGGTGGCAGCCCGCAATCATGCAGCCCTTTACCTCCCGGCCTTGCGAGTAGTGTGTTCCTGCCTGCGTTTGAGCTGCTAAAATAATGTAAGCGGGGATGTAAATCCATATTCAGTCTCCTCTCTTCAGCGCTGCGCCTCGGTGTGAATGATTGGCATCATCTATGGGCTCCGAGCTCTGGTGCATTACATGCTCTTTTGGTTTTCCGATGTCGCCGCCACGGCGACCCTGCATCTCGTAGTGTCTCATACTGCTTCCGTAGATGACAAGATTTGGGGCCAATGGTGGACCGTGAATTCCGTTCGTTACCACGATCTTTCTTCCCCGCTGAAGAGGTGTAGTGTAGTACCTACCGGGAAGCACTCGCTCTCTGTATCTCAGACATCCGGGGAAGCCTTTTCCGTCACTCTCATCTGTGCACGCAATCAGTCTTGTAGCTGCCCGGAACTTAAACTTATGTGCTATTTCAACTATCGACCTTGCAATTGACATGCCACCGCGGTTAATTTGAATCTGATTAGACTCAATCAATTTCCCCGCAATCAGACCATCCTTGGAAGACATACGCATGGCACGGTGGATGCAACCGCACATCAAATTTCTTGTATCCGGCGTTCGGCGTTCGGTCTCTGTGCGACGGACTACTGTGGAAATCACCGCGCGTTTATCCCATCTGTGCCGGTGGCAATTTTACTCACATTGTTTGCTTGGATGGAGCCGACACGATAGGCCACGGTCAAATGGCTGCAGGGATCAACACCATGCTTTCTTGAATCTCGAATGGCTCGAGCGTCACATGACTCACAAGGGGACCTCTGCTCGATTCTCGGGTGTTGCCGACCAGTACCGCGCTGCGTGGCCGTTAATCGCTTCATCTCCAGGAACTTGAATTCTTGTTGCTATTGGCGGTCTGGACGTCTATCTGTTGTTCGACAGGCAGCTGACGATTTCAAGATAAGGCGGCTGGCCGTGTACTCTGCGGTCGTCCGTTCGACTGCTGATAGAGATTTCATAGGACTCGATGGGCAGCAATTACATCGCACATACGTTATATTGGATTCGGTCGTCTATATCTCGAAAGGTGGGTGTAATGAACTACCGGCATTTATTTTCACAGTATCGTTCTCATGAAATTAATTCTTAACTGGCGGGCCATGGACGTAGGTTGTGGCGAAGAAATCTAGGCTCCGTGGATTTATTTTTCGAGCCGGGATACATTGCCAGCGGCCCAGATCATTGGACTCGAATTGATTACTTCCACGGGTTGCAGACTATCAGGACCACTCGTCGCGGTATCCGTTTCGTGAGAATAATTTTAACTGGCTGGCGGCGGTAATCGATACACCGAAGACCCAGTCTCCGTGGATTTCGACTGGAGATACAATTATTTCGTTCCACGAGGTTTGCAGTATCGCCCACCGTCATGACCGCAGTCCACAAGACAGACTGACCGTGATGTTGATTCCCCATCTCATGGTTCACCGACACAACGGCGTCGCTTGCATAACTGTATCGGAGCTTGCAGTCCGGCCTTGGAAATCCTCCGCCTCGACGGATCAATGTTTCCGGCCCTATTCGAACACAGCAACCGATCAATCAACGTTGAACTAAGTACGGAATGTGGGTGAGACCTTGGTGCGCAAACTCTAGCTCTCCGATTTCTTGTGGCACTCGAAGCTCATTAATACGGTTTGCTGCCGTTTGATGCCGGGGTCTTCGGTTTGAACCATCACGAATGCTCCTCATGAGATCTTTGGTTCGCGAATATCTCTGCCGTCCACTTCGTGTGGCGCGGGAGGTTCATTGATGCGATATGCTGCGGTTTAATGGCGGTGTCATCACGGTACGTGTAATCTCCCCTCGATGCCGAACGCACACCTGGCATTTTCATCCATTTTCCATCGAAATGATAACCCCCGCTGTGTAAACACGACATCGATATGAGGACAACTATGCGTTATCGGATCTCACAGTCGTCGATCCTGTCTGGTGGCTGTCTCTACTCCAGCCTCGAGGCTGGAAATAGTGGTGCAAAGTCTACGCGCGCTCACTTACCTCCGCCCTTGCCTCCGCCCAACACATGACAGAAAAGGATCCGCGGAGGCAAATTCCGCACCATGCGACATTTAATTTCTGGTACTTATCTTTCGCATCCCCACCAAGATCCCCACGCTGTGCTCGCCTGACGGAGAGTATGCATGTGACCGAAGATTTGATATAGCCCGTCGATGGGGTCGCTGCGATTGGCAGATAAGGCCCGACACCATGGCGCGATGGATTGTCCCGTGGCGCGATATGGCAAGAAGGTTACGACAGTTCGGATACATCCGTTCCGTTGCTCCCCCGGATCTGACTGGTGATCGCGCCCACCGCCTCATCCGGACCATATTCCCGACCTACCCGACCTGCATCTTCCGCTCCGTCCCCCATCCGATGTCATCCAGGCTCCGAGTTTTGCTGCGTACAGCGTGCACCGACGGCAATACGCTAGCCGGCCACAATGGAGGTAACGACTGCAAAGTACCATCATTATTCGGCATGATGCAAGACGGGCTTTATCGAAGCTTTCTCCGTGTCGCGTGGACGCCCTTTCAGGGTAAGTTGAAGGTTTCGGTTTTTCGGTTTCCGGGCCACGCCCCCTTCGTTCCATTCCGCTCGTCGACGTCTGCCATGACATCCCTGGACTGCCTACCACGGTGCACTCTTTTGCGCCCAATCCCTCGGTACCGATCAGGGCTCATCATTTTCTCATGGTATTCCGTGTGTGGGAGCGCTTTTCTAGCTTACCTAGGCTTACCTACGACTATCCCGCCTCCCTCTGATCCCTCTCACCATCGATCTCGTTCAGGGCGGCGGGTGTGGCAAAAGAAGGGTCGCGTCGCTGAGGGATCTCGGCCTTGCGACTCACCATTGTTCCCTATATCGGTCGATACATCTGATTTGCCTCCATTCAAAATTATCGCATACGGAGGCTTAAGAAATGAAGAAAACGAGGCTCTTGGCTTTTGGAGGGTGGGTCCAAGATACCGTTTCTTGAATTCTACGCCGGCCAGTCTGTTCCTTGCAATCCGACGCCTCATCTCTTATGCTGCTCGGCAAATTGTGATTTCCTAGAGGACAATGTGTGACTATCTAAAGGCAATTTCAAAAGTTCCGGTACGTATGTTCTGCGCCCCTGCTAGGAACCTCGTCACCCATCTCAAAATTGCGTACACAGATATATCTCTCTTAGATGTATCGACTGGCAAGATGTGCGGAACCAGACGAACAATGCAGATTTCATTTGCATTCACCTCCCGCCCCTGGTTTCCGCGCCCGAGAACATCGAACGGCATGGTTGGAAATATACTTCAGACGCCAAGGTGATTACGATCGTGCGTGCAACCTCGTCAGACCGAGTCATTCTAAGTTGGGGGGGGGGGGGGGGTAAGTTTAAATTTGTCTCACAGCCATTTCTGCTTATATGTGTGGAACGCGTGCGTCCGTACCTGGTGTATACACCTTTTGACAAGCATAGTGAGTTCCCGCGACGCTTCGGAGGGGCGCGGAGTTTTCGGGGTTGCACTTAAAAATTAGATTGACAGGACAATGGGATTCAAAAAGACGAAACGTAACGCTGACCCAACCCCTCAGATATTTCTTAGATCGACCCTTCTTACTGGGAGGAGCTCTGGCCGCGAGGTGATAGACGAGCGAATGTGACCATGTGGAAGAACCCCGAATAACGAACTTACCAGCGGCGTTCCTACGTAGGGCCTCTTCAAGACAAATTGCTGTATCGATCTGGGGTACCCGCGAAGATCACAAGCACGTTGGGGATCGCCGTGAGGCGCGTGGCGTGCCGGAAGCGAATTGCGAAGGCGAGGAGTCAGAGAGCTCGACCAATCCCACATTACTCAAAAACTGATATTCAAAATGAGAGCTGACTAGACTGCGATCTGTAGGATAGTCATTCAAAAACCGGGGCCGACGAAGTTGCGAACCCAATTTGCAGAGCACCTTGAGATCAAATTGAGATCACCGTGCACCGTCACGGTCAGCGACTTGCTGACAACACACGGGCGAGGAAACTCGGGGCCTAGTTCTGCGATTGAAATCCTGACCTGTGTCTTTCCTGACCATCGGGGGCTTGGGGACAAGAAGACGTGGATACAAAATCACCCGGGTCCGTGATGTGACCAATGGCGTTTGATGGCGTGACTTGACGCGTTCTCGGCTTTAGTTTAAGGTAGGCGTTTGGTAGGCGCGCCAAACTTGTGAAGCTTTATGGTGTGCTAAGGCTTCAGGTTTCCGAAATCTGAGAATTTGCGACCAATGACTGGCGGGGCTCCTGGCCTAACTTGAAACTTGCTTCCCAAACTCGTCCCGACTCCAATTCCTGACGCTGGCCCTGTGCCGTACCACTTGGATGTTGAGGAAGGGAAGGCCTTCAACATCTCACCACAATCTATCTTCCGCCTCAACATTACTCGACATAGCATTTTGGTGCTCCGTCCGCGAAATCAATCACGACTTTGCCTGTCCGTCGGATTGCGTTATGAAACCCGGAACAGGCCAGGCGGTTTCCCAATGCATTCCATGTCAAAATAATTGCCCGGTCTAGAAATTGAATACACCAAATTATAACTGCGGTGAGATTGCGGCCCGAACGCCGAGTGCGAGTATGGTGTGGAGAGGCTCCGTAGATTAATTATGATCGTGGTTAAATTTAAGGCAAACACCCCGCCTTTCTTGTCCTTATCAGCGTTCGTGGAAAAAAATATCGTATCTGAGAAACGACCAGGTCACAATGGTAGTTGCAGGTATGCCTTGCGCCGTTTTCAGCACTGTATCATTGTTTAACAGAATGGTGAGGCCGTCGGTACGATTGATTACAGGCACTCGTGTTACTGGCAATTTGGGGCAGTTGTATGATCCGGACTGCCTCCATTATCTCGAGATCCTATATCAGATGTCAGGCGGATATTCATACTGGAGAAGACAAACTCCCGTTCTCGCCATACTGGTCCTTTTCTCTGGGCCTTATACTGTTTGATCAGTCGATTGAGTCCATTGTCGTTCTTCGGAGAGTCACCTGATCTGCGGCGAGTTGTTGCTTTACGAATCACCGGTCTAGTAGCCTGGAACCTGCCCTCGGATGATCCTCACTGGAACTAGGGAACTCTCGGAAGGGTGAATGGCTTCCCTGTTACTTCCACACTCGGTGTGGGAGAGTTTTATTGCTTCAGGGAGTCATCGAAATATTCCGGAGACGCCGCAGAGAATTTTAGGCCTTCTGATATTCTCCCGACGTCTGATGCGGAAGTCCTCTCTCTGTTCCTGGGCGGGCGGAGCGAGGGGCCTTCCATTGCCCGGATGAGCTGTCAACGTTTCATCTTGCCCTTGGGGTCGGTGCTTGTCGATGGCGCCGACTTCATTGTTCCTGGATTCCAGGCTAACAATTCTAGGTGATTGTATGTGCTTCTGAGTTCTGACAGTGAGAACCACGGCGACATAATTACGTGGCGAAGGCACACCAAGATGATTTCCCGTTCGCCTGGAACTGGGCGCGCACCGTTATCCTGACTTTTCGAGTACGATTTATTCCAAGCATCGACCAAATCTTTTTCTGGTCCGACGAAACAAGTGAAGATCGAGGTTCGTTCATGCCAACGCATCACCGAGGATCAAAGATCCAAAGTCCAACGCTCGCGCTTCTGGCGTGTGGGTATTCAAAATAAACGCCGCCCTGCCAGGATTATTAACGATCAAAGAGGAGAAATAACGTACTTCCTCCGTGGAAATGCACATGAAGGATTGAAAAAATCTGAATGGGGCGCCGGTCAGGTTGATGGGGTTGGTTACGGAGGACGCTCACCAGATAAATACCGTTAAATCTTAGCTGAATTTAATCAGCTCTGTGGATTCCGGGTTGATTGTACGACGCTGGGCAGGGTGATCCATTTACCAACCCTTCTTCCGAAGGCGGGAATGTGAAGGTTAAGAATATGACGATCAGGAAATCGGAAGGGAAATGTTCAATTCTGGAGTGGAAGTCTATAGCTGGAGAAGCATCGGCGGTCAAAAGCAGGGTGAAGACATGGACTTCAAAAAAGAATATTATGGATTACACACCACACAGCCGGTCACAAAATCTACAGTCGAAATTCGTCTACTCGATGCGTAAGACCACCAGCGATATGTCATCACGATCGTTAGGGTGGATCAGCTGCTTCGCTTTAGGATCAACTCCGAAGAGCAGGTTTTGTATAACGCGGGTGGCAAGATTATCTCCGTCGCGGGCCTCAACGCACTCGTGGCCGAGCCGGGCGTCAGATTCACCTCTGACAAGAGAAATGAGGATAGGGAATTTGTCGGCATCAGGGACGGTGAGCATGTCGCGAAGACCGTCCGAGGCGAATAGGAAGAGGTCTCCTGGGGCGATGCTGTGGCAACGAATTTCAGGAGTGGAGGATATGTAAGGCGGCGTATACTTCGGGAACGTTTCGAAGTCGTCTGGGTTCAGGAGTGAAGGGTGGAAGTACGGCATGACGCGTGATGCCATGAGCAGGGGTACTTTAAGCTGATGGTCACCCAATGCTTCAAAGTGCGTGTGAGCAGAGGAAATAATCGAAAACGGACGATGCGCACCGCGAGTCACTCGCAAACAACCAAGGACAGCGTCGTACACGACCGCGTGCTCCTCGTTGGGGTGTTCGGCGTGCATCCTTACAAGCTCAGCCGGGTTGGAGCAGTTGTGCCTTTCGCTTAGAAAAATAGGGGTGAGTTTTGGGTCCTCGCGACGCATACATACTGTCCAATGTCGAGGGTAAGATGACTTCACAAAGAGGTAGGGAGAGATTCACCGGCGTCACAGTCCCCGAGAGACGCGACCCAGAGGTTAGTCCTCGCTTGATCGAGGAAGGCGAGGAGTGCTGTGCAGCCAGCGGCAGCGCGCCTGCCCAGCCTGAACGACTCATCCTCCTGGTCGCACCCAATGACCGGGAGAACCTCTTGATCAAAATCGAGCCACGATTCATCCGACCAGTCTTCGTCTTCTTTGAACAATTCAAGTACCGGTAGGAGCAGAGATCGGTCAAATTCCTCGATAGTCTCCTTGAGGACTACCTCCACGTCGAGTCGGTTGCCCAGGCGCTTGGCGAGCAGAACAGGGAGAGTTTCCGCAGCATATGTAGCGAGTTCGCTGCCACAGTGGCCTAGAAAAGACAGGTGAGATCAGGCAGGACGGTAAATGGGAAAGTCCTGCCGTCGAATATGGCTATGATGGTGCCACGTTCGAAGTGGATAACGGCAGTACGGTCCTCGTTTTTCTTTTGGAGTTCGGCTAGGTGAATGTGAGCTACGTGGAAGGAGCCTTCGGCGGCCGTTTCAATGCTGCTCGTAATGGAGTCCATCATGATTGAGGTTAGGAGTAAGCGCTAGTAAGCGGCGACCGACAAGTTTGTGGCAGTGTTTCGGATCAGCGGCCGACGCCTTTTTCTTCTTGCCTTCACCAGCCTCATTTTTCCGGTACGAGGAAGGTACATGTACAAGGCCCGACTGCAAAGTAACTACCGCTTCCTCTCCATTACGCCATTCGGATTGAGAATTGTGTGTTTTCTCCTCTGTTTCAAGTGTAGGAGGTGCCGTAGGTAGGAGAGTCTGAGTCGACTTGTCTGCTCTTTCTTGACCCTTGAATAAATTGAAGTCATGGGTGAGGCCTTTCGAAGGGATTGCATAGGAGAACAGCGGATTATATATCCCGCTTGTGAGTCGTCCTATTATCTCTTTTCCCGCCCCGAAGCCGTGTGGGTCTCCTTCATGAGGCGGATTCTTCCAGGCTTAACCTGATATTTAGGAACCACGGCTCAGCGTTTGCCACATCATGGTAAATTTGTCAGTTTTTTAGGGGCATATACGCATATACAAGCCGTGCCTACTCTGTCAATCGTCTGTTCCATTTCTAGAGCCTTCGACCCGCCTCTCAAGAGTCAAATTTAGCCGGATTCTCGGTCTCGAGCTTTCCTTGGTGAGCCTTCCAGCCAAGCGTTGTGAGGTCCTCTAATCGGGGAGAACGTCAGGTTTGAGGTGCCATCTCGTCCATCGATACGGACTTCTCATCCGAGTCCACGGCGACAGGTCGCATTATCGGGCCAGGCGGATGTAATTTAACGGAAAATCCTTATGTGAGTCGATCAGCTTGATGACAAAGGTCGGGGAAACTATGGCCGTGTATTGCGGGAAATGCCGTCGACCAAGTTCTCGGCGCATAAATCTCCACCCAACCTAATCATGCGTTGTAATTTCGATAGGTTTAAAAAGTACTCTACTCGCAAGTCCTGAACACCATTCTTCCGCCCAAACTCGTTCCCGGTCGTTACATCGAAATGCCCTCTTCTCGCATCGTCTCTGTGTTTGGAGCTACTGGGCTTCAAGGTATCTCGAGCATCCGTTTCGGCGTAGTCTGGTGCTAATCACCCCGTGAAGGTTCATCGGTCGTTAATGCCATCCTCAAGGACGGCACGTTCACTCCACGGGCGATCACACGAAATCCCACTTCAGAGACGGCGCTGAAGCTGCAAGCGCGGGGTGCGGAACTAGCTAAAGCGGACCTGTCCGACAAGGCGTCCATGCTCGCAGCGCTTCGCGCGAGCGAGGCTGTCTTTGGGGTAAGTACTATGCGTTTTCTTCGCATGCCAACGCTGAACCTTGATTTTATTTGACCTGCCCTATATAGTTGACGAACTACTTTGAACCGTCGATATACCCAGGAAACCCTGAAGGAGAGATTCAACAGGGAAAAGACCTAATCGACGCAGCCAAGGAGGCGGGTGTCAAATTCTTCGTTTTCAGGTCGGCATCATTACCGTCCATACGTTTGCGAGTGTGCTACTGACTTTGGAAAAAGTTCACTCCCGAGCATGGCCAAGATCTCGGGTGGAAAGTACACACAGGCGCACCACTTTGACAGTGCGTCTTACCTCGTAATGCGTTCCCCTGAGACTGAACACCACGCAGACAAGGCGGCCATTGACGAATATCTTCGCACCTCTGGCCTTGCGAACGCCAGCATCCAGCTCGGGGGCTTCTTCGAAAACTTCTGGGTGTGCGTTCGATTTCTTACCCGCCCGACGATAAATCCTGACGATAGAGAAACAGGTTCCATCTTCTCAAGAAAACAGAAACTGGGTTTAATATCGCCATACCGAAGTTCGACCGCGCCGCGCACCACAACTGGACCTGGGTCACGCGCGACGTGGGGCCTTCGGTTCTCGCGCTGCTCAAGAATTATGATGATCCAGCCAAAGCAATATCTGGCAAGGTGTATCCGGTCATCACCACTTGTCTCACGTACCCAGCTGTTGCCGAAATCACAGCAAAGAGTCAGTCTTTCTATTGGCGTCGCCGTTTCTTCCTCGTCTGATACGGCATTCGTTCTCAAAGCTCTGGGAGTCGAGGTTACATTCAGCAGCCCCGAAACGTCGGGCATGAAGGAGCTGGACGACATGGTGAGATTTACGGACTGATTCTTGGTCCGCAAGTACTAACAACCCTCCCTCCGCTATCCAGTTCGCATGCCAATCCGAATTCGCTTCAGAGTTTTTCAAAGGAGTTGGCGTTCCCAATCCAGATCTTGTCGCGCTTGGCGTAGAGTTCAGCTCCATCGAGGAATTTATGGAGACTGAAGTGAAGAGCAGATTTTCCGCTATTTGATTGCATTTTCCGAGAAGACAGTTACAGTTCGATTTGGATGTATGCATGTGTTCCTCAATTTTAAAATTTTCGGCTAGCACGGGCCACGTCTCGCCTTTGCCTCCATTTCGGTTTCTTCTGGTTTCCGCTGCTCGACTCAGAGGTGGGCCCATCCATGACCCGAGATTTTGGAGAACATCGGGCAGGATGACTTAGGCTGAGTCGCCGTACGCTTCCATACTCACAGAAAATTTTGGATTTCAACGAAAAGTAGGTTGTTTGGAGGCGAAATTTCTAATTATCACTGGGTCCTTTTATATGCAAAACCTTTGAAAACTCCTCTGTTCCCTTCCTCGAATATGCCCATTCCTTCACCTTGTCAAAATCACGGCAAACGCGTTTGACGTCCGATCGATAAGTTAGCAGCAATTCCCCCTCGTTGGGACCAAACTTCAGAGGCAGGGGTGTGATATCCGCGCGACACTGAATTGTCTGACGAAGCATGTCGATGCAGTGGTCTAGATGATGCCCCGAGGCAAGCTCCTTGATTGCGGAAGAATTGTAGTGATCCGGGTGATTTGCCATGCGCAACAGATTCTGTAGCGAAAATTTAGACGGTGATGGGGCTTGGGGCATGGATGACTGACCAAACAGTGAAGATCATGAAAAACAGCAAGCTAGCGGTTCAACTTTCATCCACCCATGACAGAGAAAACACATACAAAAGTCGAATATGTCGGTTGACCGCCAACTATGAGTGGCTCGCTGGCATTGGGTAGCTTCTTGGCGTCATCTTCTGTGATGATCGACGGGCCAGCTACAATGAGTTGAGCTTCGGATACAAACGATGAAACGGCAGTCGACGCACCGCCATAAAGCTCATGCCAGGCTTTGTCAACCTCTACGCCGACGCCGCGGTATTTGGTGGGGGAAGTCGTCCACGAGTGGTGGAACACTACGGGAACTTCGGCAGAGTCACTGATTACGGCCTGAGCCGGGGCTGGGAGATAATTGTCATAACTGAAATGAACCGCGGTACAGTGTGTACATACAGTAGACAGAATAATGCGAAACGTGGATGGGGCGAACGAAGAGCACCAAGGCTACCACAGCGACGATGGCATTGATGCTGAGAGAAACCCAAGTGATCCACGTCCAGGTAGCTGGAAGGGGATCGCGAGGTTTGGGAAGAAAGAATGTGGCTTCTTCGTCGTTGGAAAGACGCTCGTATGAAGGCATGAAAGAAAGTTTGGTGCGGAGTGGAAGTCGCGAAACCAAGGTGAAACTAAGTCTATATACTCCATCAAAGTCTCGGCTGATCAGGGGTGTCTTCGCGTATCCAGATCACCAGAACGTCCCTGTGTAGAGCCCGGCTATTTTGCCGGTTACTTCCCAGACTATCCCACCGTCGTGGTAGGCCATTGAAAGTTACTCGCAAGATCGTGCTCATTTTCACCAAAGCACATTGAGTATTGCAATACGACAAACTTCGAATCCAAATTGTATCGACGTTGCTGAAATATCCTTATAAATGCCAAGGTAATGCATTGAAACTAGGTTCCGGCAATCTGATTGTTGTCGTTAGGAGAAAAGATCCAGAGCTTTGAAATTGATTCCGAGATGCGCAGATCACTCGCAGATCTGAATTATGTAGTTGTTACAATGTTACATAGGGAAGATATTTCTCGCTTGCCCAGTCGTTGTTGGGCGACAATCACGTTCAAGAGAGACTCGGATCTACAGCTCAATACATTACTGCGCTCGGCGTTACTTTTTCCGGTTAAGAAGCGTGCTCAGATCACCGAGACTACTCCGATGATCGCTAGTAACGCTATGTTATTGAATATATATATCACCCAAATCCTGCCTCACCCAGTCACCCTCTAAAACTCACGATGCAACTAATCACTCTCTTTCCTTTTTTCCTTCAAGCTGTCCTGACTGCTAGGGCGGCTTATATCGTGAGCCATCACAGTAGTTCATCAAGGTTACGGAGTTTGATCTGTGCACCAGCCCACAAGTATTCCCGCTCGTCGTGCAGCCGCCGGGGAGGTGTGCTCTTTCCCTGTTATCATCCTGCATCGCTGACCTCGGAGTGTCCGCAGTTGGATTTCGCTGTCGGCCCGGACGACGATTTTTCCACCCGCAGTGCTGCTGCCGACGTAAGGCCCAGCCCTGTCTTAGTGTCGTAGAACTAACTTGGGACGGTCCCTAGTTGGATTTCGCTGTCGGTCCGGACGACGATTTCTCCACCCGCCGTGCTGCTGCCGACGTAAGGCCTAGCTTTTCCTCGTTTTGTACCGCTGACTCGGGCGTTACTCTAGTTGGATTTCGCTGTCGGTCCGGACGATGATTTTTCCACCCGCCGTGCTGCTGTCGACGTAAGGCCTAACTTCGTCCTCGTTTCGTAGCGCTGACTCGGGCGTTACTCTAGTTGGATTTCGCTGTGGGCCCGGACGATGATTTTTCCACCCGCCGTGCTGATGCCGACGTAAGGCCTAGCTTTTCCTCGTTTTATAACGCTGACTCGGGCGTTACTCTAGTTGGATTTCGCTGTGGGTCCGGACGATGATTTTTCCACCCGCCGTGCTGCTGCCGACGTGAGGCCTAGCTCTGTCTTCGTGTCGTAGAACTAACTTGGGACCGTCCCTAGTTGGATTTCGCTGTCGGCCCGGACGATGATTTTTCCACCCGCCGTGCTGCTGCCGACGTAAGGCCTAGCTCTGTCCTCGTTTCGTAGCACTGACTTGGGCATTACTCAGTTGGATTTTGCTGTCGGCCCGGACGATGATTTTTCCACCCGCCGTGCTGCTGCTGATGTGAGGCCTAGCCCTGTCTTCGTGTCGTAGTGCTGACTCGGGTGTTACTTTAGTTGGATTTCGCTGTCGGTACGGACGATGATTTTTCCACCTAGTCGTGCCTTGTGCGCGGACCTGCCTGCGGTGTGGTAGAGATTGCCAGGGGAATCTAACCGTATGCCAGTTTCTGCTTAGCACCTATTTATTTCCTAAACGTGGGGCCACGCCGCCACGCGTAGCATCAATCGATCCTTTACTTTCTTTCCATCGGTCGTTGTATCACATCCTTGTGGATTCCTTAGTCCTAAGCTTTCGGCCAGCACGTGACACGCCTTGCCTTTGCCACTGACCTGGATCACTACTTTTTCGTCTGCACCTCCACTGAACTGCTTTACCTTCATTAAAATGCACACCACTAAGCGACCCAGATCTGATTCCTCACTTTCCGAGCGGGACGGGTCCGAAACCAGTGGTACAATAGCGACGACGACCCGCGCGACTTCACAGCACAGTAAAAAGCCGAAATTGGATCACCCATTCATCTCGCCTACGCCCTTCCCGGAAATCCATCGACCGAGTCCCTCAGAGGCCCGTGAAGTGTACCATCTACTTTGTGAAGCGCACGGGACTCCGGATGTTCAGACTTCTGTGGCTCAGTCCTCCGTCGCTACCGCACCGAATGTGCTCGAAGGCCTCATATCAACCATTCTTTCTCAGAGTACATCCGGCTCCAACTCGTCCAGGGCGAAAGCTGCCCTTGACGCCGCATTCGGGCGCAACAATTTTCTCGCCATTGCCACCGCGCCGCAGGAGCGCGTCATCGAAGCCATCCGCTGTGGTGGCCTCGCAAAGAAGAAAGCAGCCACGATCCAAAGTCTTCTGGAGCAGATACGTTCGAAGCATGGATCATATTCGTTGCAGTTCCTTGCTGCGTCCGGCGAGGATGAACGCAAGACGGACGCGGAGGTGACGCAGGAACTACTTTCCTACGCCGGCGTCGGACCCAAGACAGCGGCATGCGTGCTATCTCTGTGTCTCGGTCGCCAATCGTTCGCGGTGGATACACATGTGTGGCGACTAAGCAAGGTGCTTGGGTGGGTTCCGGAAACGGCGGATCGTGTCCGTACCCAGGCGCACTTGGATCAGCGGCTGCCGGGAGACCTCAAGCACGGGTTGCATGTATTGATGATGCGCCATGGCAGGACTTGTGCGGGGTGCAAGAAGAGTGGCCAGGGCGCGTGCATTTTGAAGACATACCGTCAGGATCATCTCGATGAGGTATGCTCTTTCGACGTATTTGGGGCCCGATGTTGGCGCGTTGGCTGATTTGTTCTCGAATGAAGTAGATACGCACGACACTCTCGACTACCTTCAAATGTGTGTCATTGGGACGCTGTCTTGTATCCTTGTGACTCAGGACACTTACAGCTGGAACTAGAATATATTTTCGCCATATGGCAGTTTTAAGCGATTCGCGCTTATGTATCTCAGCTTGAAGGAGTTTGGTTTCGAAGCTACATAAGTTAGTAATATTGTGTATACTTTCGTGGTCGATGTCTGAAGAGTAACCTAAATATCTACCAAATCCTCTGTAACGACCATGACCGTTCCATCGCTCAGCTCCTTTATGGCGCTGCCATCAGGAACAAAGTCGGGATGGTAGATACCTTGAGTGGCAGCAAGCCGAGCAAAGCGCGACTCGGGATTGGCAAGTAGCACTGTAGGGTCGTCGAATTCGGCGATAGAGCCGCTGTCTAGAACAAGGATCTGCGTAGACAGTGTCAGTTATGTGAGTTGAGCATTGTGATCACGCGTACCTTGTCATAGTTGACGATGGTCGCTGAAAATACATACGATCAGAGTTGCAAGGAACGCGAGTTTCAAAACTCACATATACGATGAGCGATGGCGATCACTGTGAAGCCTTTCATCTCCGAGTCCACAACATGCCGGATCTTCTCGTCTGTGATGTGATCCATGCTGCCGTCCAAAAATTAAATTAAACGGGGTTTCTGTATGGGTGATGCAACTCGCCTTGAAGTAGACTCATCGAGAACGATGATCTTCTTATTTCTTAACAAGGCCCGGGCAAGACAGAGCAGCTGTCGTTGACCTTTCGAGAAACTTTCTTCGTCGACTACGAGATGATCGAGCTTGTCATCCTGTAGAACGTGGCGGTGTAAGCCACGCAGAGGCGAGAGTTATGGCACTTACCAAAGCGGACACGGCTTCGTACATTTCGACGTGTTTGAGCGCTTCCCAGATCTCGGCATCAGTGCGCTCGTTGGTGATGTCAAGGTTTTCACGAATCGACCCGTGCCACAGGAATGGATCTTGTGTTACGATACTAAACGATAGAAATCGAACTCAAGCCACTGGTGGTAAAGCAAGACGGACGTACCTCATTGATTCGCGAAGTCTTTTGAGAGGAACAGTTGAAATATCGATCCCGTCGATGACAATCTTGCCAGTGACGAGATGCTGATCAATCCCTCGGAATAGAGAAAGCACAGTGGATGATTTGCCAGAGCCAGTGCTGCGAGCCGGCGAAATTAGCGACTATATCTTGACTCGAAAACGAGACGATTACCGGCCACAGATACCTATCTTGAGTCCACCTTCCAGCTGGAACGAGAGGTTCTTAAGTGCCGGCGGAAGGTCGTCGCTATAAGATCCGCGTGTGAGGTGATCTACGAGCCAGAGTGGCGAACCATACCGATATTTCATTGAGAAGTCCGAGAAGGCTAGGTTTCCAGTCGAGGGCCAGGCCGAGAGGCCGCGGATTATAATTTCATGTTCGTCGACTGTCTTCTCTTCCTCGGGCAACTTGGCGTACTCCTCGATCCGGTCAATGGCGATGCTACCATTCTCGACCGAGGCGAAAGAGGTAAGAAGATGTGTCATTGACATTCCGAGAGACACCAGTCTGAAAACGGTTCAATAAAAATGGTCCTGAGTCAACAGGATACGTTACAGACCTCGAGAGAGCAACGCCTAGAAACGCTGCCGACGTGGTACCTCTCAGCCACACGGTAAGGATAGCAACACTGCAAGCGAGGATCGTTTGGAACCACAACAGGAACACCCGCAGGAAAAGTTGACCAGCGAGTCTGTGGTGAAGGGCCCCTTGAGATGAATTGACGAATGAGGCATTTTGCGTGCGGAAATACTCCTGTGCACGATAGGCCCGCACGGTGATGAGACCAGCTACTGTAGTGCCAAATAGCGTATACAGCTGAGGAAAAATATGTCGGCCCACTAAAATCCAACGAGTCTCAATAAAAACAAACCGGCGATTTCGATCCGAGTTCAAGTCTACGGAATTGCTGAAAGTCGCGTGAGAAACCGTACACGCGAAGGCAGGAGATGTACCTTGCTCGTGACGAGATAGAATCGCAAAGCGTAGAAGCCCAGGACACCCAGAACTGGAAGCGCGAATGCCAGCAACGGGGTTGCGAGCGCAATGAAAACAAAGGTACCGATGGTGCCGAGGACATTGATTGCAAAATTGATAAAGGCGAAAGGGAACTCCCGATCAGCGACTTGAATATCTTGAGAGAATCTTGAATATGCATGAGTATAATTCCGGACCTTCGGACAGTGCGAATCGGCAAATTGTCAATCCACCGTACCGATTTAAGATCCTCCCCACGGGATTTTTGGTGATCCATGAAATGGGAGACCTCATGACGCCGGCAAGTTCAACCTGGCGTTGGAAGATATATCAGCCACAGCTCAATCGGAAGGACGGGAAAATAATAATAATCTGAAATCCGACGTACACCGTGTATGTGGGGTGCAGTGTACGTTGAAAGTACGAATCCGAACGAAAGGAGGGTCAACGCCATGAAAAAGAGACTGCAGAGTGCATTAGATATCGGCTCGCAAGAACGGAGCGGACGGCGAGCGCACTTCAGGGTAACGATACCGCCATATCCGGCGACCCAGAGACCCAGGTGGTTTCCCGAGGAGGATGCGAGCACTGGTATGAGATGGTCAATTTTCAAGAAGTCGAGGGATCGAGCAGCCACTTACTCGACAAATAAGCCGTCGCAAATAGGCCGACCCCGCTCCACGTAGTGATGAACGTGAGGAGGACGCCGGTCTGGAAGAAGCCGGTGCACTTTACGTAGAACGCATACGCGCCGCGTCTAGACGCCTGCTCAGAATTCCACGCCTCCTCCTCCTCCTTCTCTTCGTCGACGACGGTGGTGACTTCTGCCGAGCCTTGCTTTTCCGCTGCCTGAGCTTTTCCGTGCCCAGTTTCCACTGCGGTAGAAGCCAGTGCAAACGTCGCGCCGGCATCGCGTACATCCTCGAACGAGCCAAAGTGTGTGATCTTGCCCGCGTCCATGACGATGACCTTGTCAGCGCTGGGAAGATGATGGATTCCGTGCGTTACGAGGACCGTAGTCTGGAGTGCAGCCAAATATATAAGCAGCCGCCCTGTGCTCCGCCACGGCTATGTATGTGCTTACCTTCCCCTTGAGAAGTCCGGCAGGACCAAACAAGGATGCAAAGACTTGAAACAGGATAAGCAAGCAGCGCGTATCAAGCGAAATATGTTCCTCACCATGTGCCTCAGTCTCACCATCCAATGCGCTGAACACATCATCCAACAAGACGAGGTCCGCACGCGCGTAAACGGCGCGAGCGATGGCCTGTCATCTCACGCATGAGTAGCGTTCAATGATCATACTTACCAGTCAACCCACCAATCTTTGGCGCTGCCCGCCAGAAAGAGTAGCACCTGTACTCCACGTCATCAGCAACTTCACCCGTGCAGCTGTAAATTAACGAAAACGTGCCTTTATCCCCGAGTTTCACCATATCGCGGTGGGGCAGCGCGTCGATATCCTGACGGAGCCCGCACGCGTGAATCACCTGGTCGTACAACGATTCGTCGAACGGGCTATCGAGGAGGATGTCTAAAATCCAGACTGTTATAGCATGTGCGGCGGGAGGGAAAAAGTAACGCAACTGGCGCGAAGCGTTCCCGGGTAGATGAACGGCGTCTGACTCGCGAGCGCAATCTGGATTCAAGTAGGAGGATAATGAATGAGCTGTTGCGCGGCGCGGAAGGCGTAACCCCGCGCACCTTATGCGCCTTGACACTCAAAACGCCTTCAACCAAACGCGTCTCTTCCAGTATCGACATGAGGAGGCTGGATTTGCCCTGCGACGCGTCAGCACCACATCATCCGCTAATAACCCCGCGCTCTTACACTCGCGACAGACCCGACAACCATGTGCAGCTCGCGCGGAGCCAGCTCGAGCGTAACGTCGTGCAACACCTGCGTCTTGTCGTCCCACCCAAACGTGCATCCCTTGAGGGACACGTGCACGGTGGAGACCTTGACGCCGTCGTCGCTGACATCGACCAAGTCCGCTTCCTCGAGAAAATCGCGCTCCGCCTCGGACTTCTCGGGGAGCTGCAGGAAGCCTTGGATGCGGCCGAGGGACGCGTACGAGGCGAAGAGCGAGGGGAGCGATTGCCCGATCATGTTCAGCGGTCCTACGTCGCGGACTGTAAATACGACGGACATATGTATGCCAGCATCCACGTACCACCGAGGATGTTGACGATGGTGAACAGCCTGCCACCCAGCCCCGTAAATAAGTAAAATGTGCGCACGCGGAGCGGAAAGCTATCAACCAGAACGAAATGCAACGCACGTGAAAATCCGACTGACGTCCAGCGGCGGGAGGTCGCCCCATCCATACGCGAGCATGGTAGCGTACGCGGCAAGGGTGACCAAAAACGACGCGCTGGATCCGATATTAGAGAGTGTGCCCGCGATGCAGATCAGGTACATGAAGCGCTTGAGCGCCTGGGTCTCGATCTTGCGGAGCGCGTTGATTTTACGCTCGAGCGCGGACTCGTACGCTCCCAATTTGATGGGAAGAAGCTGGCCGAGAACAGACGTCTGGGACCGTTGTCAGTGACTTATCTTATTTCGGGCGGCAAACGACGTCGACGTACGAGCAGCTTGATACGGACGTCGATAGCCGCCAGCCACGCCTTCTGCGCAGGACTGACAAAGCTCCCGACCGTACCTACGCTCCTCATCAGCGTCGACAGACAAAATAATCCGCGAAAACAAACGTACTCGTGCACGAAATGAGCGTAATAACGAAGAGCAGCGGGGCGAACATGACATAGCCCGCCTTGTACCACAGCATGGTGCACGCGACGATGATGGTCACCACCGCGGACCACAGTTCCTGGAATGTCTGGAACCCCGACGTGACCTTCTCGACGTCGACGGACATGTACGTCGTCGCGGCGCCCTGCCCGATCTCGCGCGCCGCCATGGAGGTCAGCCGCAGCGTCTTCGCGTACAGGGAGCCCGTGAGCGCCGAGCCGTACAGCACGATGAAGGCGTTGACTTTTTCGGCGTAGACGTAGTTCGAGACCGCCAAAGTGACTAGGGTTCCATAGTAAATCAGAATCAGGCTCGATGAGAAGTAATGCCACCTTACCGTAAACGACAAAGTACGCCGAGACGAGGAAGGTCCCGCGCTCCTTGGGTATGGACTTGTCAGAGACGTACAGGATCATTTGCTCGACAAGGGTGACTTGGGCTTTCCGAACAGTCAGCCAAGACGTGATTACGAATAACGACAGACGTACCGAACGTGCAAGACAGGAGTATCAACCGCGGGAGGACAGGACCCAGGAACTGGCCCCCAAATGCCTTGAACGTGCTCTTGACGAGATACCGACTGCTGGTCTTGTCGCCAGTCGCGAGCGCCGCCAGAAGCTTCTCCGTCGCGGGGTCTGCTCTAAGATGCAGTGGGATATCCCGCAGCTCCGGGAGCGTGATACGGCGCTTGGAGCCGAGGTAGAGAAGGGGGACGATGTGCGGGAAGAAGGGCTTGACGAGGAAGGAGAGCGTCGATTCGTATGCAGGCGGCTGGAACACGTCGTCAGAACGCAGAGACAAGCAGACACGATACGTACGGGATCTGTCGGTAGCAGCAGGCTGCGCTTGCTCTTTATTTCGAGGAGAGTGAGCGCAAAGAGGGACACGGCCGCGGCGGAGTTGGCATGAATGGACACCGGGGACGCCTGTGGTCCCCGAGCGGTATACGCGTAAAACGCGGTTCCTAAGATTGCGTAGAGGGTGGTCAAGGTGCTGGGCGCGATGGAATGATAGTGCTCCGATACGGAGGTTAAGACGAAAGTGATCTAGGATGTGCGTGAGTCAACGCCGGGACATTAAATGTAGTAGTAGTACTCACCGCTGCTGCAAGTCCCGCGGTCGGAAATGCCCACCCATTTCCCCCCTTCTCAGAGTAACCGAGGATGGTAGCAGCGGCTGAAATGTAGACGACACCGAACAGAGTCTTGAGAGCGACCAGAATATCCAGTTTTTTAGAGAGACATCTGGGAACCTTTCGGTTTGCTATGATCCTCGATAAGAGCACGCCGATAGCTACGAGGAAGGCGAAGGGGATGAGGCTCGAGGACTGGATAATGTCTGGTGAATTCAGTGAATTAGACCTAGGTGACGCGTCAGCGCTTGCTTGCATTCGGAGTCGGAAGTGGGTGAGGCGTACCAGGCTTGTTGATAGAGGGAATTCGCTGGCAGCCACGAAGGGTCATGAGAGTAGAGATCCATGACCGAAACGGCGGCAGTGTTTCCTGGATGCACGAAAGAAAAAGTATATCTAGGGCTGAGGGCAACGAGTCACGATTATATCTATGCGGGATGATCACACTGATACGGTGATACCGATCCCACAGTGACACTGCCGACGTTTCAAACCTCACCAGAATCGCGGCGACGACCTCTATGTGACTTCAGGATTTTCAATCAAGTATGCTGCGGCGCCGATGGAGAGGCTTTGAATTATTTTGGAGATTTTTTCGTGTCGGGTGAATGATGCGATGATAACGGTTACCAATCGGCCCGTACCAGCCGATTGGTCCAGACACTATCCATGTCATAAGTTACGACAAACTTGAATCTGTGGCTTTGCTCAAGCGCTCAGCGCTCATCCCCTCCGTCCCTCTCAACCGACTCCTCCCGAACTCATCTACATTCCACTCCGCTGTGCGCGCCCATCTACAAGCACGTGTGCGTGCCTTACCTACTAACGCCACCCCAGTCTAAGCCGAGTCCCGCGAGGCATTGGTTAGACATACCTCGCACGCCGTAATCAAGTCCTGCAGCCCGAATTCTCGAGGTCGGTGATTGTGTGTAGAAATTGATTTCGAAATCACCTATCCCGAGAATGGGTAGATCCGAGTCAGAATGGCAAGTGAGTACATGACGAAGTGAAGGCAAGTCGACATAGCTTGGATTCAGTTCACCAGCCTCGAGTCTGTGTAGACCATGAGTTGAATGAGACTCGAGTTAATACTAACATCTAGCTAACTGAGACTCGAGACAATAAATAGTCTTGCTGCCCGAATCCCCGCGCTGAATTCGACGTCAGTGAGTGTTCAATGGTGCGTAGATCAGATTCAAACTCACCTCGGGGAAGGTGTGTCAGAACGCGAAATTGAATGACACCGAGTGCACGATATGTACCTTGATTCGAGTCTGAAATACAACGCAAGCCCTTTTGAAAAAAAATTGTATTACAGACTCTGTTACGCAAGAAGGAAGGATAGTCAGTTAAGAGATGGAAGGATAAGAACAGAGGGAACGCACCGAGTCAAGGCTAATACATGATATATTATATTACACACTCTGCGACGCACGAAGAGGAATGAAATTCAGTTCAAAGTCGGGAGGATAAGAAAATGCGGACGCACCAAGTAAACTCTGATACATGTCGACACTACAAACTCTGTGGCAAGAAGAGGCAAGTCAGGGCAAAGTAGAGAGAAAAGATGAAGTGAGGACATATGTACCTTGGATTCATCTCAGCAGCGCCCGGGTCGGTCCGAGTTGCGGATAGTCTCGAGGGCTGTGTAGGGTGAAGTCGAAGGTTTACTATACAGGAGACATGCCTGCATGTCACCAGCCGAAACGACCTTCACGGCATATCTAATCTAAATGAAACTCGAGTCAGCACATAAGTAAAGACATGCATACCTCGAGAGCCAAGAATCTTGCGGACCGAGTTCTCGAGCTGAACTCAAAAAGTCAGTCAATGTGTGTATAGACTGGGCTCAAACGCACCGCAGAGGATGGCTAGATGGGAGAAGAAGGGTCAGAACGTGAACTTGAATTAGACCGAGTGCAGAATACCTTGAATTGAGTCTGAATCTCACGCACAAGGTCGTGAAAAAGAAAGTCTATTACAGCGCAAGAAAGAGAGAACAAGTTCAAAGTAGGAAAGATAAGATAAGAGGGAACACACCGAGTGAACTCTAGTACAACTATAGACTGGGCTCAAACGCACCGCAGAGGATGGCTAGATGGGAGAAGAAGGGTCAGAACGTGAACTTGAATTAGACCGAGTGCAGAGTACCTTGAATTGAGTCTGAATCTCACGCACAAGGTCGTGAAACAGAAAGTCTATTACAGCGCAAGAAAGAGAGAACAAGTTCAAAGTAGGAAAGATAAGATAAGAGGGAACACACCGAGTGAACTCTAATCAAGTCAACACAGGCCAGCCAACTTCAACGAGTCAGTCAGAGATGAGAGAATTAAATGTAGTGGACTTACTTCCCGACAATAGAGTATCAGTAGCCTACCTATGTAGGTCAAGGATGTTTGAACTAACACGGGCCCTTCTGGGCCCCAAGCCAGTGAGCAAATAATCATCGTGATAAATGTTGAATAGTACCCGGTATCATCCAACAATAGGCTCAGCGGCGGCATAGCCCCGCCGACGATTCGAGAGGGCCAGCTCAAAATTGAACGGCGGATGAAAATCTAAATGCACCTTGACCATAGTCTCCCCCGCGGTGATGATCGCGACGCGTCAAGTAGAACGGCGAGTCAACGGAGAAATAATGTTGTGGACTTACCCCCGGTACGTACACCCGAGTCCCGAGTGTCTATTAACTTAGTGAGTAAGTGGGGCAAGTTGAAGTAAAGTAAGTAACCTACTGAAGTATACTTGAAGGAGCTTAGACCCTGCTGTACCCCAACCCAGTCAGTAACTTGCCCTGATAAAAGTTGCATGGTATACGCACCAAGTACTATTCAACGATGGCCTCGGCATACCAGGGTTAGGTGGAAGGCGGCACCATTGTCCCGCTGATGAGGCAAGTCAAAATTGAACGGTGGGTGAAAATATAAACACACCTTGACCATAGTTTCCGCCCCAGAAAGCTCGCGGCGTAGGATCTTAACTAGTCAATCTAATGAATAGAACAAGGAGTCAGTAGTGAGAGACGAGAGAAATAATGCAGTCGACTTACCTTGGTCCGTACATCCGTTCCTTCGTGATAATAGAAGGAGAGTCCCGAGTGTCTGTTAACTCGGTGGGTACGTAGGGCAAGTTGAAGTATCAGAGTAGCTTACGAGGTATATTTGAACAAGCATACACCTTGCTGTACAACCGAGTCAGTAAGTTGTCGTGATCAAAGTTAGATAGTATACGCACCTGGTATTATTGGTACTAGTCACGTCAAGGAGACTTGAACGAGCATAGGCCCGGCTTGTACCCCAACGCAGTCAGTAACATGATAAAAGTTGAATAGCATACGCACCTACTCGGCGATAATCTCGGCATATGAGCATTCAATGAAGGGTGGCGGCATGGTCCCGCTGACGAGTCGAGTCAATAAGCTTAGATTTGAATGGTGAGTAAAACATTTGACATACCTTGACCATAGTCTCTCTGTTGGACTCGCGGTTATGATCGTAACTAGTCTATTTAATAAAGTAGCACGAAGAGTCAGTATTAAAGGGAGAAATCAATGAATGTAGTGGACTTACTTCGGCCCGTATATCTATGCCTTCGTGGCAATAGAAGGAGGCAATAGAAGGAGAGTCCCGAGTCTCGATCAACTCGGTGAGAATGTGGGGCATATTGAAGTATCAGAGTAGCTTACGAAGTATATCCGAACAAGCCCGAGTCAGTAACTTGAAGTGATAAGAGTTGACAATACACGCACTTGGTCTTATCCAACAATAGTCTCGGCATGCACCCAAGTACATTCAGTAACCCTATTAGGTTTGTTTAAACAATTGGCGTTCCAATGGGAAACACTGTTGAAATTTTGTTCTGTTGAATAGTGATCAATCAGGTGATGAACCGTGTTCCACAACGAAAAAAGTGCGACCGGTGGGCTCGAACCAATGCCACCACCTTGAACTGCGGAATCAAATAAGGAAATGTCAGTAACCACTTTTCCAACAAGGCCTTTGCAAACCATCTTCACATTAGGCCCCATTGCTATATCGTGAGAAAACAAGAGAAAGAGCTCATTGACGTGAATTAGCCCCATGATTGCAAGTAAACGGTAAGTTCAGCACTATGTTGATCAGATGTACATGCCACCTAGTAGATATTCAAGATTTGTGTGAAATCCAAGAATTTCTTGCTTGAAGATTAGGGGCAGTTAGAGTAGACATGAAGTAATTCACCTGCTATTAAAAAATGATTATCGACCAGAATCATGCGTACTCATGACATAAATTGCGGCCAGCTCTAAACACCCTCAGTTATCAGATAACAATTATCGTACCATTAATCTGTGATTAATTGAAAGGCAATAATCGGACCATAATCACAGCCCTAATTATTCAATGATTATAAATTCCCGCAATTATCCCGAATTGGAATAAATCTTAATTTGCTCCAGACTTGCCGCATGATGAGGGATTTTAACAACATGAAAAAGGACCTGACCTTTTATATTGAACCGGGAACTACTGTACAGGTGGCTGCAGTTGAACAAGTGTCATGTGCCGCAGCAACATGGTGGCATTCCAGGAAAATCTAATTCCGACGGCAGCGCATCCCGTGTTTTGCGCAGGGCGCCCGGCGCCGCAACATCGAGATGATGTGAGGGTGGGAGGAAAGGAATACATTCGCACCAAGCGATATTAGACTACAGTAAAACAAGTTCTAAACTCGATTAAATAGATTCCTGTCAGGAGCTGTTGAGCTCCAGAGCCTATACATATGGTTGGAAGCTCACACTCACTCTGCAGTAGAAGAATGGAAGCTCATGGTTCAAATGATGATGCCAGAAGAAACAGAGGCACACAGCGGTTCAACCAGGTTGTTCAGGTCAGCTGTGTTGTCAGAATATGAACATGTTGTGAAGCGGTTGCTCAGAAGGCAAGCATCCCAGACACATATCCTTGTAAGATATTGACACCTGTGATTTTATACTCAGATTGATTGTGCAACCATTCCCCGTCACTTGACACCAAATTTACTTGGTGGACCTCAGTATTCAATTATTTACCTCCCAGTTCACCGTGGCAAAGATATTAAGGTTTCTATGCAATGATTTCTAGTGGTCCAAAGAGGCTGTGAGCACGAAACATTGGTGGTTTCTATTCCGAGTTTGAAGTTTTATTGGCTACCCTGCAACCATTGTTACTGGCAGAATTGCAGAATGGTTATGTGTATTGGCCCTCTTTTCATACTGTCAACTGTCGCAGGTTTTGAGTTCGAGCCCCGATAGTGGTTGCTTTTTATGTGGAGCTGTTTAAACCGTGCTTGAACTGAACCATGCTGAACAGTGTTCAAAACCTGATCGAGTAAAAACACTGTTTCAACGATGTGCTCTTGGAAAGCCCCGATGCACCTGTAGTTGCTCTCGTACACTGGGTGATTAACAGAACAAAATTTCAACAGTGTTTCCCATTGGAACGCCAGTTGTTTAAACAAACCTAATATAGATTTATGTACATTGAAAGAGCACAGACCCTTCTGTACGCCAACCCAGTCAGTAACTTGACATGCTGAGAGTTGAATTGTATATGCACCCAATGATAGTCTCCGCCTCCGAGGGTTCCGGCGGCATGGTCCCGCTGATCATAAGCCTAGATTTGAATGGCGGGTAAAGTTTAAACATACTTTGACCATAGTCGCCCCGCCAGAAGGCTCGCGGCGTAGGATCGTAACTACATAGTCAATCTAATGAATAGAACAAGGAGTCAGTAGTCAGAGACGAGAGCAACAAATATACTGGACTTACCTCAGCCCGTACATCCATCCCTTCGTGACAATAGGAGAGTCCCGAGTATCTATTAACTCAGTGAGTAAGGTAGGCAAGTTGAAGTAAAGTAAGTAACTTACTCAAGTTCATTTGAACGAGGATAGACCCTGCTGTATCCCCACCCAGTCAATAACTTGCTGTGATATGAGCTGAATAGCATACGCACTAAGTATTGTTCAGCAATAGTCTCGGAATTCCAGGGTTCGGTGGAACGCGGCACCATGGTCCCGCTGATGAGTCAAGTCAAAATTGAATTGCGAGTGAATATTTAAACACACCTTGACCGTAGTCTCCCCATCGGGTGGCTCGCGGTGTATGATCATGATGCGTCAATCTAATCAAGTAGAACAAAGAATCAGTAGTCAGAGACTGTTGAAATAAGTGTAGTGGACTTACCTCAGTCTGTACATCCGTGACTTCGGTGCAATAGAAGTCCCGAGTATCTATAACTCGGTGAGTGGGTTGGGAAAGTTGAAGTAAAGTAAGTAACCTGCTCAAGTGTATTTGAATGAGCATACGCCGTTCTGTGCCCCAAACCAGTCAGTGAATTGATATGATAAGAGTTGAATAAATAGTAAACGCACTCAACGATAGTTTCGGCATCCGTGCGTTCCGGCAGCCTGGTCGTGGTCCCGCTGATGATGAATCGAGTCAGATCGAAAGTTGAACGGCAAGTAAAAAGGTCAACACACCTGGAACTATTTGACTATGTTCTTCCCGTTGGAAGGCTCAGGGCATAGATCCGTGCCACGTCGATCTGATAAACTAGAACCAAGATTTGTCATTAAAACGGGTCAACAGAGAACAGACCGAGACATACCGTAGCTTATTTGGCGATAGTCTCGGTATCTGAAACCCGGTGATCTGATACTCGTAGTCAGTCCAACTTGTGCGATGTGCCTTACGATGCTCGGCCCGCGCGCAGCGACGTTGAAGGAGGGGGGGTCTGATTCTGATGGTTAGACAACAGTCGGTCAGAGGCTTCCCAAAAATATATATCCAACTCACCGCATCAAATCGTAACGATGCGCCCTTTAAGCCGACGTGAAGACACGGGTGCGGGCAACAATCCAAAGTTGGGCCGCCAAGACTCGGCCAGCAGATAGCTACGTGTGGGAATCAAGAGTGCCGAATGTAGCGGGAATCAAGATTTGGGAGTCCTAGGCACTTGAAGAGGTCAGCAGAGAATATGATGACGATGTGAGAAGAAAAGACTAACCATTGAGCCCGCGGCGACAGTGTTCGCCCAAAGGGCTAAGGCCTTAAATGTTTAAGCCCTTAAAGAGGCCTTAATTAAGGCCTGAAGGATTTTTTGGCCAGGCCTTAAGCCCTTAAAGAGGCCTTAAATTATCGGCTATCAGTCTTTCGGGTATATAATCGAATTCAACTTGTTGTCGGCTACCTTGGTGTGTCGGACTGTGTCCCTCAGCTAAGGCCCTCAGAAAGCTTAGCCTTGAGTTTCATGGGTGAGAAAATTACCTGCCTGTTGATTTTTACCTGACTTGGCATTGTATTGTGATTGTAGGGCAGGGGCGTATTCCCACTCCCTTCAACATGGACAGCACGAGCTTAAGCAGTCTACAATGTACATCCAAAGCTCAAAGGGGCCTGAGAAGAAGACCAACCACGAACTTTTGACCTGCGCCAAAATGCGTGAGAAAATACTCTTAGGGCTAAAAATGCCCTTAAATTTAAGGCCTTAGCCCTTATTAAGGCCTTAAGAGCCCTGGGAACCCGATTTAAGGCCTTAAGGGCGAACACTGCGCGGCGAGGGCGAGTCCAAAGTGCGGAGTAAACAGAGAACGGTCCGAGAGAGAAGGGCTAATCCGGCTGTGGGAAAAAAGAGTCTGCGAGGCAACTGAAAAAGGTCAGCAGGTAAGATGACGATGAGAGAAGAGAATCTGAAGACGAACCAGAATTGCCGTACGTCACGTGATGCACGGCACCCACGGCATGGGATGCCGGCGGTCAAAGCGACTTGAAGGCGAGGTCGATACGGGAGGGCCAGGTCGGCGCCTAGGGGGTAAACCAGAGAGGATTGAAGCCGAGAGTGCACGGCAATAGATGCCGTGCACTCCAGTGAGGATGGGAGGTGGGGAATAGATTTAAGCGAGAGAGGGGGAAAGTGGGCGAAAAGGAGGGATGCTGAGAGTTTGAGAGAATCGCACCAGCTTATATACCTGGTGTAACATAGGAATAAATCCCATGTCGGGCACCATTGCCGTGATTCACACAGTTGTCTCGCCCGACGGCGCCCTAGATGCGCGCGTACAAAGGCCGATGTTGAACATAACGGCAATTAATATTTCAGCAGCGTAAGCTACACAAATCGTATCGCTCTCAATTTTTGATATTCAATATCCAGAAGTATCTCGGCGTACATCCCGACACAATGCAGCGCAAAGGCACGCAAGATGAAAAACTCAATCCGACAAAATTATTGGTATGGAGACGATGGGCAGGGCTAGGACACCGCATTGAAACGCGTAATCTTCTATTTTTATTTACGATGAGTTCGCCGTGATGGGAACACCGAAAATGACGGTGCGAGACTTTGGGGAGCGGAGTGGTTGGTAAACACCATTTCATGGATGGCACGCCGCCAGGGCCCTGCGCGGCCCCAAAATTTGGGGAGAACGTGTGTTACACGCTGTGACATGATTACGTAACACATGGGAGCGACGGGCCCATTTCTAAATAAATGAAGGAAATAATAATTTTCGGAATACCTTTTTGTATTCCTTGTCTTCCGCGGGACACATTCATCGAGTACCAGGACTCAAATTCTCTCGAAACACGATTAAACTCTTGAGAGACATGTTGCTGCCCTCATAACTCACTCTCCACCAAGGTTTGTTGCAACGGTTCAATTTCCTCCTGAAATTGAACATGTTCGCGAATGGTCCGAATCCCACCTCCAGCTCCTCCACGGAGCATTCTTAAGACCAAATAATAATATTTCACACGATTTCTGATGCCAAAACGCATCTGAGACCTTGCGTAGGGGTCTCCCGGCGCATCCGAAGGCAAAATTGCCTTATATGGGACGCAGGCGTAGTGGTTCTCCAGCCAGTTTTGGCGGCCGAAAAAAAAATTGGTGCAAGCCGATTTTTTTGAAGTCTGAGGCTAATAGCGGCGGTGTTTTACGGTTGTTTTGTGTCTTGACCTCAGAAATACTCAGTGGCCTCGAGGAAAAAATATTGAACATGTTTGAAAATAAACATAAAAAGCGCAATAGCAACACTTGAAGTGGGGACCTCCAGCACGCAAGGAAGGTGTCCAAGGTGTGTACCACTACTACTTCGTCAGTATATCCATACAATATCACAGCCGCTGTCCGACATGAGGTGACTGCGGTCCTGACACCGGCTGTGGTATTCAATGTTTTATTACTCAGGGGCGGAAAATTCATTCCATCGCGCACATTTCCGTGAAGGGGAGTAGGTTTGAGTGCCGTTGTACTTGGGTTTGAAGGGCTGATACCGCCGAAGACGGTCGCGTCGAGTTCCCCGTCAACTGTTGTGAGTTCTTTGCATTTTGATCGCATCGATTTGTCTCCCACCACCACCACCACGGCATTCAGTTCTGGCATTCTTCCGCATCTGCAGAGACGGTGAATTGAACTCCCGCGAACAGGATGCATGTACCCCATTTATGTAGCCTATTTTTACGCATTTTTGTGCGCTTTTTTTTCCAGATGTTTTGAGCTGCCAGCAGGCTTCTCATTCATTGAATCGTGAAATTCACCGAGTCAAAGTAACAGACACCCTCCTTTTCAGGCGCCGCGGAGCGGCGCCAACAATACACCCGGCGGCGGGGTCTAGGCCAACATGCTGGAAATTCGCGGACTTGATAAGCCAAGTTCCGCCGATCTTACGTTTTTATTTCTTACGTTGTGTGTTGAATCTGAAACCAGACAACATCGTGTACTGAATTCAGCACTCCTCATTTATTCCATTTCTTGTTCTTTCCGCAAACGCGCCGAGACGATATATCGAGTTCCCGTGAACCACTTTGCAAGATCCTTAGTTACCGCACTCTCGCTACTCAATCGATCACATTTCAACCTCTTCTTAGAGCTTTTTTTTCAGATTCTTTTTACTGCCAGCAGGCACGTACCATGTCAAAGATTCATCTAGATTATTATTCCTACATCTAAGGTGCCGCTGCATGGTGCCCACAACCCAACCTGCCGGCAAGGTGCAACTCGGAGTTGTCCCGTACCTGCACAGGTAATTTCTATTCATCTTACGTTTTTTTTACTTCTTACGTTCTGCTTGGCATCTGAAACCAGGGCCATGTCATGCAAGTACCTCCACCTCCCCCGTTCCCATTTTTTATTCCCCACACGCGCCGAGACGACGTATCGAGTTCCCGCGAACTGTTTTTCAAGATGTGTAGTCGTTCTACTCTCGCTCCTCAATTGATCGCATTCTAACCTTTTTTCAGAGCTTTTTTCTCAAAAATCTTTGGCCGCCGGCAGGCATGTGGCGAGAGGAGTGAAATGGCCGTTAATTGCGGTCAAGGACTCGGACCACTGCTGTAGCCAGGCGGAGGCGCCGTAGCTCTCACACGACCTATCAACCTATCAACCTCCCGAGATGCGCATGAAACTCCCCGTGAGCCCCACATTCTCTACGCGCATTTGATCGCATTTTGGCATCTTTTCCACGGTTTTTTTCAAAAACTTTTTGGCCGCCGGCAGGCAAACCCCGCCATTTTTGCATTAGATCGTAAAAGCCAACACCTCAACCTCGTTGAGGCTGTCACCGCGAAGCGGCGCCCATACCGCCAAGACAACGTATTGCGTTCCCGCGAGCAGGCTATCTCAGGTATGTATTTCCCTTCCTCCTTATTTCGAGTCCCTTGACCCAGTCGCAGATTCTCGCAGCGACGCATTGCATCCCATTGAAAATTGGCGCCTTCTCGTAAGTCTCCATTTTAACGTACCATGTGGGTTTACCGCTTAACTTGCAACACAGATCTCGATTCCATCTTACATCCAATAGCTCCGGATTCTGACATGGCATCCACAACTTACGGCTCGTTCTCAGGACTCCCAGTGCGCCGAGACAACGTATCGACTTCCCACGAACTGCGTCCCAGGTAAGTAATATGTGTACCTTCACCTTTTAACCCTACTGACCCTTTTATGTTGACACATCAAGCTTCCAAGTGAATCAACTCGTTAGAAGCCCGGCATTCAAAATTCGATTTTTGGATGTCCCGCGAACGATGAGTGATATCCAGTACTCTACCGTGTTATCTATACATTTCCTCCCAAGGAAGTAGCTCGTTGTGATGAGTTGCGCATTAAGTTCCGTCGGTTTGCCGTAGAGTCGGCTAACCTCTAATTTGAATTAGCTCTCACGCATTCAAGAGCTTCAAGTTTCAGAATAGTGTGTATGCCCTGTATCCCAATTTCGATAAACACAGCTTCACTAGTCACTACGATTTCTCTACTTATATTGTTCTCTCTGCTTCTTGGAGCCAGTACGCAGTAGTACAGCTTCAGTAGTCAGTAGCCGGAAAATAGAGTATCTGTGGTAGTCAGCACTAATACCTGCCGTAATCCTACATCGCCGTACCCTGGAAACAGCCCGGAAACAGCCTCCCTGAGTCCCCAAACCCAAAAATCCTTCCGCGGAGCGTAGCCTGGATTACATACATACCTCCGCCATCATACGAAAGGTACCTGGAAACCAACCAAACATCGCTTAACCTCTCTTGCCTCCGCACCACCACATCCGCCCGTCCTGCGAGACGATATATCTCCTCCCCGCCAGTGACCTCGAACCCACTGTGAGGCCACATTCCCAATCCTTTTTGATTGCATTCTGACGCCTTTTCAAAGCCTTTTTTTTTTCAAAATTTTTGCCACCGGCAGGCATGCCCCGCCTCGGAGTGGAATGAGCGTGGGCAGCGGAGGGCTGCCGTACACCCTCTTCGCAACCCTTCCCTACACGTTGAGCATTCCTTTTCAACGCAGTTTCGATGGCATTTTAACCCGCGATATACTCCCATTTTTTTTTCGCCGCGGGCGCTACCACGGCCTTTGGAGATGAGCTCAGCCTCTTCATTGTTTGAGCTTCTTTTCCAGAGAAAGGCCTCGGCCCAAGCGTTTTTCGATGCGGCCCTTTCTTTTCAGATTTCTTTCGACGCCAAGAATCTGGGAGTGAATTTGCCAAGTGATTAATATTTCTCTGGGCCGCGGGCGCACTGAAACAAGAGGTACGTATATTTTGCTCCTCTATTTCTCCGCATGTTTCTCAAGTCTTGAAGCCACAGCAAATTACAATTTTTCAGGCCGCGGGCGCAGGTGTCGAACTCCGGTGTTCTTGGGTGTGTGCACGAGAGTCCAAGACCCGCCGGAGAGTTTAATTCGAATTGCACCACACCATATGACTTGGACGGCCGATTTCTAGTCCAAGAAATGACCAGTAGTCAGTAGAATCAGTCTTATACACTTCTGTAATCAGTACCCTACAAGGCCCCGGGAAAAGGCCCTCTCGAGATCTCAAAATCTCGAAAATTTCTCGTGACCAGCAATGGTTGTGTTTGTCGTTCGAGGTCCGTGCGCGAAGCCCAGCTATATAACTAGAGTACAAGGGCGACGGAGGAAGCCTTGGCGGCGGGCGCCTCAGCGTTAGGGCGATGAAGGCGGCGCTTGGTTGCATGTGACTCGAATATATTCATTTCGACTACGACACGAATCAGCTAGGTACCTACACCGGAACCTCCCACGCTTCTGGAACCCCGACGTGACCTTCTCGACGTCCACGGACATGTACGTCGTCGCGGCGCCCTGCCCGATCTCGCGCGCCGCCATGGAGGTCAGCCGCAGCGTCTTCGCGTACAGGGAGCCCGTGAGCGCCGAGCCGTACAGCACGATGAAGGCGTTGACTTTTTCGGCGTAGACGTAGTTCGAGACCGCCAAAGTGACTAGGGTTCCATAGTAAATCAGAATCAGACTCGATGAGAAGTAAGTCCGCCTTACCGTAAACGACAAAGTACGCCGAGACGAGGAAGGTCCCGCGCTCCTTGGGTATGGACTTGTCAGAGACGTACAGGATCATTTGCTCGACCAGGGTGACTTGGGCTTTCCAAACCCAAACAATCAGCCAAGACGTAATTACGAACAACGACAAACGTACCGAACGTGCAAGACAGGAGAATCAACCGCGGGAGGACAGGGCCCAGGAACTGGCTCCCAAACGCCTTAAACGTGCTCTTGACGAGATACCGACTGCTGGTCTTGTCCCCGGTCGCGAGCGCCGCCAAAAGCTTCTCCGTCGCGGGGTCTGCTCTGAGATGCAGTGGGATATCGCGCAGCTCCGGGAGCGTGATGCGGCGCTTGGAGCCGAGGTAGAGGAGCGGGACGATGTGCGGGAAGAAGGGCTTGACGAGGAAGGAGAGCGTCGATTCGTATGCAGGCGCCTGGGGCACGGCGTCAGAACGCAGAGACAAGCAGAGCACGATACGCACGGGATCTGTCGGTAGCAGCAGGCTGCGCTTGCTCTTTATTTCGAGGAGAGTGAGCGCAAAGAGGGACACGGCCGCGGCGGAGTTGGCATGAATGGACACCGGGGACGCATGCGGTCCCCGAGCGGTATACGCGTAAAACGCGGTTCCCAAGATGGCGTAGAGGGTTGTCAAGGTGCTGGGCGCGATGGAATAGTAGTGTTCGGATACGGAGGCGAAGAGGAAAGTGATCTAGGATGTGCGTGAGCCAACGCCGGACGGATCAGAAGTAGTAGTGCTCACCGCTGCTGCAAGTCCCGCAGTCGGCAATGCCCACTCATTCCCCCCCTTCTCAGAGTTACCAAGAATGATAGCAGCGGCTGAAATGTAGACGACACCGAACAGAGTCTTGAGAGCGACCAAGATATCCAGTTTTTGAGAGAGACATCTGGGAACCTTTCGGTTTGCTATGATCCTCGATAAGAGCACGCCGATAGCTACGAGGAAGGCGAAGGGGATGAGGCTCGAGGACTGGATAATGTCTGGTGAATTCAGTGAATTAGACCTAGGTGACGCGTCAGCGCTTGCATACGCATTCGGAGTCGGAAGTGGGTGAAGCGTACCAGGCTTGTTGATAGAGGGAATTCGCTGGAAGCCATGAAGGGTCATGAGAGTAGAGATCCATGACCGAAACGGCGGCAGCGTTTCCTGGATGCACGAAAGAAAAAAGTCTAGGGCTGAGGGCAACGAGTCACGATTTAGATATCATATCTATGCGGGATGATCACACTGATACGGTGATACCGATCCCACACAGTGACATACGGCGCACTGCCGACGTTTCAAACCTCACCAGAATCGCGGCGACGACCTATGTGACATTAACAGTGATAATAGAGTGCCAGGATTTTCAACCAGGCAGAGGTGCGAGATATGAGGCAGAGCGGTTATAGACATCGAATCGCTATTCAAACCGCGCATTTCCTTCCTGGGAGTCCAGGCTGTTGCCAGGAACGGGTGCTTTCAATTAAGTATGCTGCGGCGGCGATAGAGAGGCTTTGAATTATTTTGGACCTTTTCTCGTGTCGGGTGAATGAACCCGAATGATGCGACAACTTATCGGCCCGTACAACACACGAGGTACACGGACATACGGGCCGATTAGTCTCTCAAAGACAGACGCTACAACAAATCTGGCTCTGCAAGAATCGAAACCTTTTGCGGATTGATTGATCCTGGAATCATCCTCCAGCTAAGTTATTCACGGATGAAATGGAACCTCGAGTTCTGAATCTGGGGTGAATATAATTTCTAAAGTATCTGTGACCTCTCCATTTTATGCCGACAGCGGTTCAATTCTACAGGTTGACTTCCCGACGTTGGAGTTGACAGAAATGGAGGAGGGGTACAACTTGTTCAAAGCGTACTGTGACACAATGCGTCTGTATTTGCTGTGTGGCTGGAAGATGTACGTACATCGTCTCCGTGGCTCTTTGAGCGACCGGAGCTGCAGTTGTGAACTTGCGCATTCCTCGTAGAATCTTGCGCGATTTTCGCCAATGCGGTCTAAGCCCTTGTTTCGGTTGATCATGACGTCGACAATTCCTCAGTCAATAGCGTCGTTCGCCCACAGCTTGGCTGAAATAGTACTACCTCACCCGTTCGCGGACAGAGCTCGTTACATGAGGGCTACTGAATATTTCCCCAACGAAACCTTGAGCCTCGAAAAACAATCAAGTGTTCGCCGAGCTCTGACGATGGTCGTGTTTGGTCTGTGTTTCTGGGACGCGTAGATCACGTGTAGCGAATCAACTTCATCTCGCGCAAATCTCGAGCCTTGGCTAGACTCTCAGCTCGGCGAAGGGCTATCACGACAATACGTGTCCATCAAGGCCTCGGTACTCCGTCGCTGCAGCCGAGCTCCTCATAATACTCTCATGTCCTCGCTGGTATCCTGTGCCGGTGTGCCGCGAAACCTCATCTCCCTGGGCCTTCTCCTGCATAGCTCAGGCTTTCAATGTCAACATATCTTGAACGCTACACCCCAATCGAACGACCTGCCTCATATAAAAGCTACTCCGACGGACAGACTCTTCTACCGCCAACCTTCAGCGCCGCACCAGTTCTCCGAGCCTTCGGAATGTCGACGTGGACCTCCGAGAACTCTTACACTCTTTATCTATGAAGGGTCTCCGAAATCTCCAAAATAGACCTCCCGAAGACTATAAATGCGTGCATGCTATGATTTTCGAGCGTTGAACGCTCACTCCACTCCGCTGGCGGCGCTAGGCCCCGTGAAGCTCCTGCAAATGATTGTCCGTAAAAAAGCGGATATCTGACCTGAAAAATCTTATCACGAACAAAGGTCGTCCCTGCACTGGACCTAATTCTTTGGCCAACATTGAGCAAAAATCAATCAGAAATCTGCCTTTTCGTCGCTGTCCCACTTGGCAGGATAGCGCGAGATTTGCCAATATGTGCGAAGTGCGTTTCATCTCGGCTAAAAAAGCTTATGGCCGGACAGGGTTTCTGAAAATTTGGCCTAAAAGAGCTTCTGTTCGGACAAGGGGATCACGAAATTTCGCTCTGAACGAGCTTATCTTCCGGACAACCCTGTGCGGGAGCTTCAAGGGGCCTGCGGCGCTGCAAGCTTTACTTCTCTGTCAGAGCTAAGGTAACATTCATTATATTTCTTCGGATGTACTGACTCTTAACCTTCCCTGGCTTTTGCGGGGCGTATCATGTTATGTGGCATTCACATCCTCTTTGGTGTGAAGCGTTCCTCTTTCCCAATGTAATCTACGACATGGTAAGTACAACCAACTCCTGCGTTACACCCCGGTGCCAACGATACGCCAGCTAATTTCCCCTCAGCACCCGTCAAGGAAACAAAATCCATTACACCACCGACGCTCTGATGTGATATCTGCAACAAGCCGCAACTCCACTTGTATTCGTTGTCACGCACATTCATACGTTTTACATCAAAGACTTGTCAAAGACAACAAAACCTTATTGTTGTTCCCAAAACGGCACGTGGCCCAACCGCATTTAAAAGAAGGTTGGCCACAGCGCTTATGGTTATACATCCTTCACTCGTCCACCACCATGCTTAACTCACCAGCTCTTTCCACACATCATCTCAGACTCCCCGACCTTGACGGCCGGTATCGGTTCCCCGTGGAGATCTGGGAGCACATTTTCAACAAGATGGCGGGCACCGAGCTAGTAGCCACTGCGGCCGTTTGCACCCTGTTCAACGAGCTCTGTAGCAAATCCCACCTGTTTCGTGATGGGATCGCAACGGATTCCGTTCTTGCAGGGAACTATAAAATCAGCTCTCACCTCCTTCCCGCCCTCCAGCGTTCGCTCTACACTCCGCCCATACTCCGCCTCGCCTGTCGCTTTCCAACCAACGCCGGCGTGCTACCGGGTCTGAAGATCCTCGCAGCTATAGTCTCGGCATCGCCGAACCTGGCAGAACTCGAACTCCGCTTTGCGAAGGGAGATATATTTGCGGGCGTTAAAGAGGCAGCCGCGCTGAAGAGCCTCGGTATCGCATTCCTCGACCTGGTCGGGGCAATGTCACGCCAGGTTCAAGGGCCAATCATTATTGTGGACGAGCTCTCCGTGACGGTCTCTCGTCCCGGGCAGGTTTCCTGGTGGGAGATGGACGATTGCAACTTCAATTTGCCAGTTCCCGCCGCCCGCCCCAATCCCGGCGCCCTGTGGGCTCGTTTCAACAGGGAGCGGGTAGAACAACAAATCGTTACCGGATCCAAGTGTGTGGAGGAACCAACCACACATATCCCTTCTCACCTCTCATCGATCTCATCCATCGGGTCGGTCAACATGCGATCATTACGATCGCTTCCGGGTGGCCTTGGAACGTCGACCCTCATTCTTGCGAATCCAGATCGTTCTTTCTGGGAGATGAAGAGTAAACACTGTTCTGACAAAGACATTTCCGCCATTTTGCCCCACATTACCTTCCCCAACCTTCGAAAAATCTCCATAGACGCACGACCAGATCCAGCGATACTCTCTGCCTTTTTGTGTCGGCATCCCAGGATCGAAGAAATTGATTATTTCTACGGCAGCTTTTTCTCTGGACTTCAGAGCCCATCTCAAACGTTGATCCATCCTGAAGTAAAGCTTCCCGCCCTTAAATCAATCTCTTCGTACAGAAGCTGGAGTCTTCCTGCACTGCTTCGCGGTCTCGTCCTCCCTTCCACGATCCCCATCTCGATCAGTGTCTATTACCGTCGTAATACGAGACGTGCCCGGGCACTGTTTCTATCGACCTTGGAGGCGATTCACATGCAACCCGCAGAGCAGCCCGTCCGCATCGTTCTTCTTATTTTCCTCCACGACAAGAAGTTTTACACCCCCAAAATGACTTATAATTCGAGGGAAATATGTGCCGCACAGAATCTGGCTGCAGTTGACTACATTTGCATCTCGACAGGACATGTTGACCACGCGCGCGCATTTCTTCCGTGGTTGCAACATGTACCCACGCTCAGGAATCTTACCATCCTCATGGGGAAGCCTGCAGCTCAACCTGCCATCGATCTTTTGCAGGAGGAAGCTACGAAGGAGCTTCCCGCATGCACAATCAGGATCATGAACTTGTAGGATTAACAAGATTCTTTACCTTTACCTCTCGACGATCCTTGTATTATCTAATAGTAATAAGTACTACGTATAAGCATAGTGTACCCGAATAAGTCGGACGAGGGAGACTGAGTCAAGCGGACAGCCCACCACACACGGTATTGGTACTTGTGCATGAGCCGAAGAGTCCCACCGTAACTGGTGTAGGGCTTGGACCGCTTCGTGCGCACCTTCCCACCCCAGCTGGCCGCCCGCCCGCCCGTCCTCTCACCAGTCCCAGTATTACAGTATTTGGACAAGAAAAATGAGACTGAGCTCGCAACGGAAAGAAATCAATACAGACATGCTTCCTATCCTTTGCACCAGGCTGATGAAGAGAAGGACAAGTACATTGGACGAGGAGTCCGGGGAGTAGATGCCCCGCGCAGTCGTAGGTGAACGCCATGCAGCGCCCTCCCTTCCCTCTTCATCCACCGCACCACGCCCCGCGAGAGCGCCAATTCTTCTCGCTTCCCGGCACGCACCAGCTCTCCAGTTCTTCTTCCCTTCCCTTGTCGGGGACGGGGTGTGTCAGTGCACGCGAACTCAAAGTCGTCGCCACAGGCAGGAACGCTTCAGACGCATACCACGCGCTCGACCCCCAAGCCTGCAGCGGTAGGACAGCGATCTCGCCGCCCGCACCAGATACTGCACTCATCTCCCGCCAGTCCCGCGCCCACTCCATTCCGTGCTGGCTCCCAGGGCACTAGGCCGACTCCCCCGCAAGCCTCATCCCCTTATAGACCTCCTCTTGTTCTTCGCTCCCTTCTCCCATCCTCCCGTGCGCACGTTGTAAGATCAGGTAGATCCAGTTGCTCCACCTCCTCCTTTCTCTTCTCCATTCCTTCCCCGTCCCAGCGAGCTCCTCCGCCTCCCCAATCGTCCCATCCCTCATGGCGCGCGTGCACCTCTTTTTGCACAAGCACAAGCACCTCCCGCCTCCTTGCCTCCGGTTCCCTGTCGATCCCCGCATTCTGCTACAGATCCCCACCCCAGCGCGAGCTCCTCGCGCTTGCCGCTCGCTCCTCATCTTTGCCTTCCTCGCCCTCGCCGTACGTCTATCAAAAGAAGCCAGAAAGCTGACAATCAGCATTCGTGCATTCTTAATGGAAAGGAAGGTAGGAGGGAGGGGTGCGATGGGAAGCTGGGAGGCGGGAGGATACGTGCAAGAGGCGAGAGAAAGAGGGAGGGACATGCATGAAGTGGAACGGATGTCGGGAAGGAGGATGGATCGGAGGACAGCGGAGGACGAGACGAAGGCGCGGAGAGGGAGGGTAAGGAAGGACATGATCATGAAAGGAGGATGCCGGAGGAGTGGAAGGGGAAGATGGGGAGCGGAAGCGGAAGCGGAACAAAGATGAGGATAGCGGAGGGCACGACGTACCCCGAGTGGGAATCACACTCTCTTTCCCCACCTCTGTACCCTTTTCTTCTTCCGCGTCTCCTCCCTGCAGTCCTGGGCGCTTGCGTACTCCTCACCACCTCCCTCTCCTCCTGCCCCAACCGTGTCGGACTCTCCGGGCGTAACTCGGGCTCGCACTCGCAGTTGTTCTCCCCATCTCCAGCGCCTCCCCGCCGCGCGCCACAAAGGCGTCCGTCGTACCGTCGTCTTCGCCCGCCTCCGTACTCCCCCACCTGGCCTCCCATTCATCCGCCTCCTCGCCCCCACAGCTCGCCCGTGCCCTCGGCTCCCGTACTTGTCCCTCCCCATCTCCGTCCCCATCCCTGTACACGTGTAAACCGGGGCGAAAATCGCGCCAGATCGGTGCTGGACGTCGATCCTGCTATCGATGGCAATATCGGTGTCGATGAATCTCCAAGTACATCAATGCCGATGCGGATGGTGCTGTAGCTGCAGATATGGATGCCGATGTCGAGGTAGGCGTGAATGTCGATGTCGGTGTCGATGTCCATGCCGATGTGGAGGTTAATGTCGATGGGCTCGGCCTGCGGGGAAGCATGGCGGCGGAGGCTGGAGGGAGCCGGGGACAATAGTGGCGGAAGGCGGTAAGGCGGAAGGCGGAAGGTGGAAGGACGACGGACGACGGACGACAGACGCGATGTGTAGCGGGAGCAGGGAGGCGAGGAGGACGAGCGGTGCAGAGGTCGTGGTAGGACGGTAAGATGGAAAGAGGAAGGGGAGGGTCGGGAAGAAGCGCAAACGGGGCAGGGAAAAGAGGAAGAGGGGGTCAGAAGCGGGAGGCGGAAGGACGATGGATGCGAGGACGAAGGGAGGAACGGAGATCTAGAAGGGAGAAGAAGGATGGCGCGGGGGTGCAAATGAAAGGAAAGGAAGCGAAGGGCAGCGGGGCGATGTGCAAGGATGGGGAGAGACAGCTACAGACGCGGAGGAGATGTGAGCGGAAGTGGGAGGGGGAGAGCGCGGTGGAATACGAAGTAAGAAAGGCGGAAGGACAGGGGCATGTGTAGTAGCAATGGAGGGAGGAATTGGGGGACGAATAGAGGAAACGGGATGCAAAGGCAGGAGAGGGAGAGGGACAGGAGCGGGGCAAGAGGAAAGGAAAGGCAGGGGGGAGGGACACGAGACAGAGGTAAAGTCGAAGAGCATGGAAACGGGGAGATGGGAGAGGGCGGAGGGACGTGGAAGGGAGTGAGGTAGGCAGGAATGGACGCGGAATGGGTAGTATGAGGGGTAACGTATGGGAGCAGGAAGGAAGAGATGGGAAGAGAAGAGAGAGATAGATGAAGTAAAGTGAGAGCGGGAGAGGCGAGGAGAAGGCGGCGAAAACGGGCGCGGGAGGAGAGAGTGAAGGAGAGAGGGGATAGGATCCAAGTCGGAGGCGGAGTCGGATGGCGGGTGCGGGTGCGAGGAGATACACATAGGGCGGAATCGACACAATACACGGAGCACGGAGAGAACAAAGAGCAAGACACACGAAGAGAAAGACGAGAAAACCGTTAGCGCGCAGTCTGACTTCGAAAAACGGTGAGGCTTACATATCTCGCATTTGCATTCTCCCCAGCCCGCTCCCCTCCCTCTCGGATCCGTACCCCTCGCCCTCGACCTCATATCATGACCCATCCTCGTCATCCTCTCCTCTCCATTTCTCCCCTCCCTTCGTCCGCCGCCCGCGCATTCGGGCCCTCTACATCCCCACGCAGCATGTCCTAGCACTAGCGCTAACAGCTTCGGATTCACGAGTCGCCCGCCAGCGCTTCGTCAACTCCCCGCCCTCTCGTGCTCGACGCGTGTGACATGGGCGGCGCGCGCGCGCGGAGGAGAGGGAGGACGTTTCGGTGCGGAGTCCTGATACTGTTGTCGGTGTCGGTGTCGATCGGTCAACGTCGAGCGTGTCATCCGCGCCCCTGCCTCCTCGCACCCGGTACCCCTCCCCTCCTCGCTCCTCCATTCGTCCCCGTCGCGTCCGCCTCGGCGTCCATGCCTCTCCTCCCCACCAATGATCCCGTCCCGTCGTCCACGCCCTCTACGCGCGGAGAACGAGACCCGGATCAGGATCAAGGCCTTGCAGGCGGAGGGGGCGCGATCGGCTGCACACAGTGATGCTGTACGCGTCGTAGAAGGTCCCATGATTCTGGATGGCGGAGCGCGTACACGCAGGATACAGAATGGGTTGGGTGGTAAATGCTGTGGTTGTGTACCCCGCCGCCGATAGCTCCGGCGTGTATACGTATGCTTTCGGACAAGTCTCCCCCGCCCCAAATGTCGCGAGTCAACGGCGCCGCAGCCCCCACCGCGCACGAATCGAGGGAGGGGTACATAAGCCACCGCTCGGATCCAGACGTACATGCTCATCCGCGCACGCGAAGTACATCTCGCATCCGCACATCTGCACACATATCCCTCCTTCCGCCAACGGCCGACGAGATCGCGAGCGAAAGACACTCCCGAGCCCTCCCGAGCGCGGGCCCGCATTCGCCTTGCTCCCTGGCCCGCGATGGAGGGATTCGGAATCACATTTGCTGCGCGGCGTCGTGCACGACGCGCGCACGGGGCTTGAAGGCTGCGCGAGTGCGAAGGAGAGGCAGCGGGTGCGGCGGGTGCGGCACTGGGCTGTCCGTGTCTGCGCCGCCCCGATCGACGAAGCACGTGAGGGGGCAGGCGTGCATCCAGACACAGGTCAATGCAGAGTCGAATTCTCCCGTGTCGGTGTGGGTGTCGTCGGTGTGGGTGAGTATCGAGCGAGCGCGGCTGGGTGTCAAACGCGCTGAGTCGTCGGGTGCGGGCTCGGGATGCGGCGGTTTCTCGCAGATATGCCCGCCCGACACACCCCCGAACCCGAGCCCGTGAAGGAAAACACCTCCCAGCGCTCGAGGCGCATGCGCTCGGACTCGGATTCACATCTGCGTGACGGGCGGTGTGTACGGCGCGCATGAGGTAGCAGCGGCAGGAGCGGCGCAGGAGTACCTGCGCCTGCGTCGCCCCGTTCGACGACGTAGTGACAGAGGCACGCGCAGCGGGACGGGCGGGACGAGCACGCGCTGGCGCCGATTTGGATGCTGGTGTCGGTGAAAGATGCCGGTAAGCGTTGGGCGAGCGAGGGGCATTCCACTCGTAGAGTCGTCATCCTCGTCAGCCTCGGAGTCCACAAATGCACGTGGTCGTCCAGGGGTGCAGAGGCGATTCGTGCTGGAGCCGGAGCGAAAGCCTGAGACTCGAGGTGGCGCGGCCGTGTCATTCCTGTGGATGGGCACCGTGTCAACTCGCTTGCCTGGGGAGTGGGGAAACGCACGTACCGTACCATTCATAGTACTACTGCCGCCATTGTCGCGGGCGGAGCTTGCCACTGCGTTCTGTTGAAAAGGACATACATCAGCATTGGAATACGGATGATTTGGATATATAAGAACTAAGACAGGAAAACAAAAGAGCGCTATTCGCACGCGGACTCGACACGGGCCAGGGTGGATTCATGATCAAAGACAGAAGACTCACTCTCAGAAAGCTTTCCTTGGATCACGATCTCTATGCGTAGTTCAGCATATACATTCCGCCTGATTCTTTTCCGGAGACCGGTCATCGCGATCTGAAGATGTCTGAAGCAGCTTCAAGCCAAGAGTCGTGGCGAGCGCGATGTCGAGATCTGATTCGATTTTCAATTGGACACCACGGAGCTGCGGGGGGTCATGGGCGCATTTCAATCAGCAGCGTCCACTTCAGGCCACCTATATGACCTACCCCTAGGGATAGATTATTTGGTTTGAAAGACTATCCCTAGGGGTATCCGATTTAGTAGGGAGCCCCAGTTGGGATGGGACATCCCAGGTATCCTGGGGGATGTAGGGTGGGATGTCCCAGAAGTTATTCTGGATGTACCTGGGACATCCCGCCCGCCGCAGGCGGGACCAAAAATTTGCCTGGGGCTTCCCTAGCTCCCAGGTGGACCCCTGGCACCACTCCCCTAAAAAAGCGGCTTTTCGGGTGGTACAGCCTGCACGCGGGGTTGCTGCTGGGCATACATCTAACCCCAGCTCAGGTCTTCTTGTGTAGGTATGCTGCCGCGCGTAGCGCGGCAGGAAAAAAAATCATATTTGGCCCCAGAAAAGTACCGTTCAGCTGCTTTTGGGGCATACAGCCAGCACACAGGTTTGCTGCCGGGCATACACATAGCCAAAGCTCAGGCCTCTTGTGTAGGTAGATGCCGCGCGTAGCCCGGCCAGAAAAAAATTCATATTTGGGCTCCCAGAAAAGCACGATTCAGCTGCCTTTGGGGCCATATGGCCAGCATGCGGGTTCTCTGTATTGCGTAAATGTAGCCCGAGCGTAGGCCTCCTTGTGTAGGTAGGCTGCCGAGCTACACGCAGCCGAAAAAAAAAACATATTATACGGCCAGCACACGGTTTGCTGTATGGCATAAATGTAGCCCGAGCCTACCTGTATAGCTATGCTGTGGCATGCAACCCCAGCCGAACAAAAATGCATATTTTGCGTTAGAAAAGCCTAATTCATCAGCTTTTGGGGCCCATACCTTTATATATAGCAGTACTCATAGGGGGAGCTATGCACTTGTATGCACCGTACATAACATAACAAGTTTTAAAAAAGCATATTTACTGGTAAAAACCGTGTCAGATCGGACAAAACTCAGCCTCAAAGTGGGTGCTGAGTGATCGTTGTGTGGGCTGCCTGTAATTCAGTACACGATAGCATGACCAAAAACTAACGGGTAGTTTGAACTAACCACTGCAGAACACAAAGACCAGAAACCAAAATGCAATATTTGATTTACCAAAGGTGAACACATTGCATTCTAACGTAACCAATTTTTTTGTCCTATCAAATTTTTGATAGATGCTGAGACATCCAGATACATGATGGGACATCCCACTCAAAGCCTGGGACATCCCATTCCGTGCTGGTACATCCCACTCAAGGCCTGGTACATCCCACTCAAGACCTGGGACATCCCATTCTATGCTGGGACATCCCACTCTTACAATGTATTCCTTGGGATGTCCCAGAACTCTGGAAAGCCAGCCTGGGATGTCCCATTTCAACACATAGACAACCTGGGACATCCCTATCTCGCCTGGGACCTCCCAGGAAAACCGTATTTTACATGGGACATCCCACTCAATTGGTTTTCCGACCTGGGACATCCCAGTAGCATCACATCCCCCCATGGTATGTCCCATAAGCCCTTTACAATGTCTGGGATGTCCCATCCCTCCTCATAGTTACCAGGGATGTCCCACCCCACCTCATATTTACCAGGGACGTCCCATTCCACACCAGGGATGTCCCAGTGCATTACTCCTGCTTCAAATTTACTTGACATGTTCATCACATTGTAGTTGGTACAACAGAAGAACTTACCATCCTATTTATTTTATTTTTCCTTTCACACTGAACTTCATTCACGGCTTCAAATGAAAATTACCATATTCGGACCGTAGCGGTTGTTGTTCCGTGTTTGTTCCTCTCTATCACTTTACGAATCAGCAGGCGTGCCATTACAATTACTGAGCATACTCCTTATACTTGGAATAACACTGGTGCTTACCATAAAATATCTTCTTCTTCTTCCATCGATATCTGCCCTTGACTTCTGTTTTCCAACGAAAATTGCCATATCCGGACCGTAGTGGTTGTTGTCTCTTGTTTGTTTTGGATCCGCTTGGGGCTTTTGGTGAGATCTCAAGTCCGTAAACATACACATAAAACATATTCATTAGGAAATATTGGGCATATTACATGGAGCATATCACAGGGAACAAAGTACACACGATACCCGGCACAGTACATCACAGTACATCTACTGATGATCATAAAGACCATGACGCTGGATCTCTTGTTGGTAGCAGGCGCGGTCCTCTTCGCGTGCGAGCACAGGTGTTCGACCCTTAGCCATGTGCGTCCACCCGCGACGCTCTTCGTCCCAATACAACGTGTAGCGATCCGCCCGAGTCGGAGCGGACACGTTCTCCCAGCCGGTGGCGTAGAAGATCCTCGAGGTGAGGGACTCTGACGAGCCGATGTTGAAGCGCAGCCTGATCCATTGGCTGCTGCTGGGCCTGTCGTCGTCTGCCGTGAACATTTCTTCTACTCGCTTCCGTTTCAAGTCCCTCGCGCCCGTATAAACTGGCACGGGAGGCGCGACATTGTCGGCGGCGCTACCCCCCGCCTCCATTTTGCGTCTCTTTGCAGGTCGTTCTGCTTCTTCTGTATGCGATGATCGGACGCCGAGCTGCATACGGCGAGCCAACGCCTCGTCGTGCGAATGGCGAGGCGGTGGCACCGTGCGCGACGACCCCGCATGAGGCGCATCATCTTGCCTTCGCGAGGGACCCGCACGAGCGGGCGACTGGTGCCGGGAGTTGCGAGGGAGAGAAGGTGGGCGCCTCGCACGAGGAGGTGAAGGCGGGCGGGTCGTACGAGAAGGCGACGGTTGGTGCCTCTTACGAGGAGGTGAAGCTTCACGAGGAGGTGAATGGTGGCCGGACCTGCGAGGGACAGAAGGCCGGCGCGCACTGTAGGAAGGTGATGGCTGGCGATGAACGCGAGGGGGCGAAGCACGGCGCGCGCCATGAGGACCCGATGGCTGGCGAGAACCGCGAGGTGGAGAAGCCTGACGCACACGCGGAGGTGATGGGTTGCGAGCGGCGTGTAGGGGTAGGGGACGGGTGGGGCGAACGTCGGGACCCATTGATGCGGCGGGAGATCTGCCGCGAGAGTAATGATCCCCCCGCCGTTCTGGGGAGGCCGACAGAGACATTCGACGCCCACGTGAAACGGAGCGTCCCCGCAAGTCTTGCGATTGCACTGGGGAAGGAGCCCGGGCGTTCTTCGTTGTCCGTTTCTTGTCCTTGGTGCGCATTTGACTCGCCTTTGCCAAGCTTGAGTTGTAAGCCGTGCTGTGCCTTACACGGCGGAGCGCTCTCCCCTCTGTCGTGATGACGAGCGCCAGCTCGCGCTGTTCAGCAAGGGGAAGGGCTTTCTCCTCTGCGGATTGTATTCAGTATCGTCGCAGACGTCAGATGGGGAAGGCAGACTTACCGTGGCTCCATGCGACGATCTCCATGGCCGGCTCCAACTCCTCGTCGTCGCTCTCATCGTTCTCTTCGCGCGCTGTTCTTGGATCGTTCGCCTTCTCCAATGATGGCATGAACTTCTTGTACTGTGCAACACCAACCTTCTTCAAATCGAAAGATGACCCGATGATCTGCTGGATATCCTCGAGGGCACGGGGGTAGTGGATGAGCCGGAACTGGTTCTGGAATGCGAGGTCGCAAAACTTGTCTTGCCACTGCATTTTGAACTTGTCGTGTTTGATTGAGACCACGGTACCCGCCGCGAGGCAGTGATCAACTGGTCGTATCGTTAACAATCGAAGGGAGTATGAAACGGTGGGTCAACGTACACATCTGGGTTGCCATTATAGCCGAGAATTTGCGCCGGTAGGAGTCGCGCGCCTCCTCCCCTTGATGTTGCTCGAAGACCTTAGGCAACAGGTGACTGCCTGCTGCTTGGGCCGCTGCCTCCCCGCGCTCTCGCATTTCCACCATTCTGTAACATCTGGTCAGCATTTGGTATCTTCGGTGCACATGTAGACACTTACGCAAACATGTGCTCCAAGTCTTTTATCGTCTGAGTGAGCGGAAGTTTGTACTCCGTGCGTACGATTTTGAACTGGTCGGTCCCTCCCCAGGAAAAACTGGCCTGGCCCTGAGGATCGATCACGTACCCCCACGCGTGCACCTTGTAGTTATTGTAGAGATAACGACTCTGTAATGCATCGAGTGAGCAAGCAAAAACAGCGGTGGTGAAGGTCGGCACGTACCACGTCCGTCAACGCCGACGAATCCTTCTGTACTTCCCGCTTGATTTTGCCGGTGTCGCGCCAAATCGCGACAGCGTTGACCATCGTCTCCTCGTGCCACTCGCGCAACCAAGGGATGGCCGCAAACACGGCGTCCGCATCCGAGAGTCTGTCCTCGGGCAGATTGGGACACGCTGCCTTGAATGCCTGCCGAGATTGGACATTGTACTCTTGGAGCGTCACTGAAAAGAAGGCGGATATCAGCACCTGCGGAAACAAAACCATAGACGAAGCACGACTTACTCTTTGTCTTGTCCATCGGGTGCTTTTCTGCGTACCACATCTGCCACATATTCCATGGTGCAGTCGTGCGCGTTTTCTGGGAGTGGTCCCGAGCAACTGGTGCAATGTGCTTGGCGACTTCCCGCATTGCTTGGCCAGGGTGTTGACGGTTTTGTTGAAAGTGTCTTGGGCCTTGATGAGGAGCTCGTGAATCTCCTTCGGAACTGGCCCGGCCTTGTACTTCCCTCTATCCTCCCCCTCCTCCTCCTCGTCGGAGCCTTCGACACCGAGGACATCACCCTCATCACCACCGGTCTCAGGCTCCGTATCCTTCACCTTCCCCTTCCCCTTTCCCTTCCCCTTCGCATTCCCGCGCTTCTTCGCCACCTTCCTCTGCTTCGTGGCTTGCTTCTTCTTCCCCGCGTTGGCATCCCCGTCGTCAAACCCGTTCTGGGTGACGTCCGCAATAAACTCATCCTCGTCATCAAGATCCTCTTCTTCAGTGTCCGGAGGATTTGTATATCCCTGCCGGGCGCGTTTGTCCAAAATGCGGCGTTCTTTGGCTTTCACCGCGGCGTAGTCGTCGCCACTGTCTTCGGCGTCCGACTCTATCGGCGGCTCGGGGGACGACGGCGGCAAGGGTGAGTTGGGGTTGGGACGACGAGCGGCGGTGTGTGAGCGACTGCGGGTGATGCGTGGAGACAGGAGGAGTGAATCCGCGGACGCTGCGCGTTCAGGGTTATTGCGGACCAGCCCAGCAGGCGATACGCGCGTGCGCTGAGGAGTACGGCCACGGGATCGAGGAGCGGAGTGGGCGGACTCCGAAGCAGCGCGGGGGGAGTGGCGCGGGCTGTGCGAAGGACGGCCACGCCTGCTCTCCCGCTCCGGTAAGGGCGAAACGGACCGTGTGCGGACAGAACGTGCATCGGCAGAGTGGCTACGGTGTGGTGAGCGTCGTTCATGCGATTCGGGACGATTGGAGTGGACGGAGTGCGAGCGGGACTGCGAGTGATGTGACTGGTGAGGAGGAGATTGTTCGTACTCCGCCTGCTCGTATTCCATGGGGTGGGGCGAGGAATAGTGGTGAAATCGCGCGTCGATATCCATGTCTTCATCCTCGTCATCCACCGGTTCGCGCTTGACGCGAGCTGGGAAGTTCTCGTCCTCATCGTCTCCCCAAGTCGCGGGGCCATCTTGGTTTTCGCTGGTTTCATAAAGTGCATCATTGAAGTCTGCACTGGGAACGCGTCCGTGCGGGACGGCGGCGCGGGGAGCTTCAGAGGGTGCACGGTAACCCCGGTAACCCGGCTGCATCATCCGCAAATCGAGGTGAGGCACTGGGTCAATGATAACCGGCCCAGGCGCTATAGTGGCGTACGCGGGTGGGGGTGTGGGTGAGGCGCGGGGTAGCGGGGAGCGAGGCGGAGGGCTTGGTGACGCGCGGGGCAGCGGGGAGCGAGGCGGAGGGCTTGGTGACGCGCGGAGCAGCGGGGAACGAGGCGGAGGGCTTGGTGACGCGCGGGGCAGCGGGGAGCGAGGCGGAGGGCTCGGCGAAGCAGGCAGTGGTGAACGAGGAGCTGGGTCCTCCTCGAGCTGTATTGCAATTAGTATACTAGGAGAAGATTAAATTCAGGTGTACATACCCCACCGGCCTGCGAATCGTCAGGTAGAACCTGGTCGAGATTATTCTCTGCGTGGTTGTCGTCATCCTGAGGATTCTGTACCGCAACACAAAAATGTTAGCAAGTTTTTTATGACCCTCAAGGATCTCCCTTACCGCGCGAGTGAACCGCCCTCCGGCTCTTGGCTGTTGTTTCTTCCCCTTTTTTCTGGCGGCGGGAAGCTTCGCAGGCGCGCGTGGAACGGCTGCGCTTCTTTTCGCGGCGGCTGAACGAGTCGTAGGCATATTGTAGTGTTTTCAAAAATGTGATCCAAAGTCTTGAGATGCTGAGCGGTTCAAAGTTGCAGGAAAGGGAGGGGCGCGTCTGCCATCCAAATGTTATTTTCTCGTCCCTGTGCTAAGCAGATGGAGGCGTACCATTGTTGCTGGTGGCCCGCGCATTATTTCAGTCTCGATATGGCAATCTGCGCCATTCACGCCACCCGTATTTCGCTGGATATAGAAATCCTGTGAAGACAAAGAACACTGGGGTGAGCTTTAAAAGAGCATCTGCACGACCCAGCTTACCACTCCCCGCCGCTCATGTATTATTCCACCCCTCGACTACGCCTGGCCTGAGCCCATCGTAGAACTTGCCGCATATGTCGGTATGCGATCTACCCTTCTCGTCAATCCCATTGTTAACCGCCCACAGAAACAGATACGCACTTGGGCGCCCATGTGCCACCGCGCCGCTCTGTACATCCTTCTCTCTTTTACTGTCCCAGCCCGCCGCTGACGACTTCCTGGTTCGTAGTCATCCGTCCCGCCTTTTCCCTGGCTTCCGCGCATATCCACCTAACCCCTCTGTGCGTTTATTCTGCCCTTATGATCAGCGCTATTTCTCACCGCCCACGCAGAAACAGATACGCACTTGGCTCGCCCACGTTGTACCACCGCGCCGCTCTGTACGTCCCTTCCATATTTTATTGTCCCAGCCCGCCGCCAACGACTTTCTGGTTCGTAGTCGACCGTCCCGCCTTTCTCCCGCCGCCCGCGCGCATCCATACAACCCCTTCGTGCGTCTATTCCGCTTCCCGCCCTCCGATGGCATCCGCTCACTGAATTCATTCTACTTAGTTTATCCTCTGTCGTTCGTACAGAACATGTATCCTATCTACAATACACTGTATTTACCCCCACCCCGCCCGTTCCCGTCGCTGTCCGACCCCGCGCGCCACCGGGGGCACTCAGCGCCTCAGCGACATGGTGGTCGGGATCAAGCGGAGAAGGATTCAAACTCCGCCCCGGGGCCCATCTTCCCGATCACCGCTCGGAGACCGGTGCGATATCCGAGGGATGATCGGCAAGATGGCGTGCCGCAGTGCACAGCCACTTATCTGATCCTGCTCCCGCCCACCATGTCCCGCCGGTAAGTCATGTCCCGCTCGTTCCCGTAGTCAGTAGAGCTAGTAGTAACGAAATGAAATGTTCATAATGGCGCAGAGCCGCCCTCCGCGTCGTGTTGAGAGCCTAAAAGCGCGTCCTTGGCGCACAAAGTCCAGAGACACCGTAGATACATATAACCGCCCCATGTCCATGTCGGCGCGTACACGACGCTGACGACGTTTGTTATAGCGACGCTGAGGAATACATCGACGACGGCGCAAATGAAATGAGCGCCGACGAAGACGAGGCGCCTGACGACGACGACGAGGAGTCGAACGCGCCGTATAGCGTATACATCAATGACCGCGCCATTGAAGTCAGCGGCGACGAAGACGAGGCGCCTGATGACGACGAGGATTCCACCGAGGCCCAGATCCGCTGCGCCGACGAGCGGGACTTCCAGATGCGCGAGATTGTAGGCACGCATGACCAGCGCCTGCGCTCGCAGGAGCCGTATCGTATCCCGCCCCGCCTACTTCAAGCTTCGGGTGCAGCAACGCCTGCGCGCGGCGACGACGACGACGAGCTGGAGAACGCCGGGGTCCGCTCCCGATCTCCGACTCCCTCGGCTACGTGGACCGCTCCACAACAGCCATTGTCGCGCGCTGCAACTCCCTACGTCCCCGCCGCCCCCGACACTATGAATTCCCGGGCACCCACACCGACGCCCTTCACTGATCACCGAAACCAGACGCCTCTCTTCTTCCCCGACTCCCGCGGTCCCACTCCATTCGCGTACCTGGGCCCGCCTCTATCGCGCGACACAACACCTTCCGCAGCATCCACTTCAGCGCGACCTAAAACGCCTCTCTTCCTCCCCGACTCCCGCGGTCCCACTCCGTATACGTACCTTGGCCCGCCTCTGTCGCGCGACACAACACCCTATGCAGGTCCCACTTCGTCGCCAACTGCATCCTTGGCGCCCCCTGGCCCGCCGGTGTCACGCGACCCGACACCCTACACGCCATCCCCGTCATCGCCTTCTCGCCCAGTATGTCTCAGGTCCAAGTACAGATAAATAACATGACTTATGTTCTATAGCCTCGTTCTCCATCACCGGCACGCGCGCCCTCCCCGCCTCACAAACGCAGGCGCGTTGACTCTCGCACCAGTAGCCCCCAGCCTCCTGCCCCCAGCAAGCTTAAACGCAAAGGCAAGAGCGCGGTTGCCGACTTCTTCGACATGGCGGCGGAAGACTCGGACGAGGACGGCGACGAGGATGATGAAGAGGAAGAGGCGACTTTATCTGACTCGGGTAAGTCATGCATCCGGCTCGCCCATGTCGCACCTGAAGCGGTTTTCCAATAGGCTTCATTGACGACGACCTTCTGGGCGAGGACGCTCCGCATGTTCCTCCCAGTCGTCCCATTCTGGAGGACGACGGCGACGATCTCCGTGCAATCGCCGACCGCTACGAACAAGACGCTGCTCGGTACACACGCGATGCCAGGCGAGAGCGCGAGCGTGCTGAGCACCAGCGCGGTCAGCGCACCTCAATCACAGAACCCGACCTCATCGAACCGGACGAGATTGTCTCTCATATCCAGAGCACAGTCGAAGCCGCAGAAGACCCCACTGTAAACACTGGGGACTGGATTCGTCTCAAGAGAGCACCTCATCGCGACGCGCTAGCCTACGTTATTTCCCCGACACGCGTTCTCCTCGCCAAGCCTCGCGTCGAATATGAGAGCCACTACGACGACGACGAGGACATGCCTCCCCCTCCACCCCCCGAAGTTTGCATGAAGGTAGATCTGCGGCAACCCCTCATGCGCAGAGATCACCCCATGGTCCACCCCACCCGCGACGACTTGGCGCCATTTGAAAGAAGCCATATGCGCTACTTGCAGACGGCCAGGTTTTTTGGCAATAGTGGCTTTGGTCTGATGGAAGGGGACCGTGTCATCTCATACTCTGGAGAACCACAACAACAAGGGCAGCAGGGCTGGATTGGGCGCATCGAGCGAAGACCGGCGGGCTTCTACGTCGCCAAAGTCGGTAGCGTCGCCGACACCGACACGACTCTCGGGACGTGGGTCAGGACGTCAGCACTGGCCCGCCATCTTCTAGATCCCGGCCCCGTTGTGCGCCTCTTGGATCGCGTACACGTCAAATACGGCAGCAGTGCGTTTTGCGATCGTGTTGGTCGAGTTGTGGAGATCAAAGACGAAATGCTCGTCGTGGAGGTGCCAGACAATATAAGTGTCGACGGCATACACGCGGACGGGATGGTGCAAGACAATCTGACTGGCGGCTGGCGCTTCTCCATTCCCGTCCGCGATACCGTTCGATATTTCACCGGTGGGGATCTAGTCGAGGTAGTTCACGGCCCTCTGAAAGGTCGCAGAGGCTTCCTCATTCGTATGCACTACGGCGGCATCTTCGAAGTTTTTGACGATCGGGACCTACCTCAAGGTCAAGAGCCGATGGTGAGTTTCATTCTTCCAATTCTAGTTCACCCGCTAACTAATGCACGGCTTTAGTTCCAAGTCAGGCAGTCAGACGTTGCCTTTGTCAATTTCGACGACTCTGCCGCCTTCTCAGATTACTCCGCATACCAGTACACCGCCCCCAGTGTGGTTAACCCCCCGTTGTCTCAACTCGCCAAGCCGGATCCTGTCGATAAGGATAGCATTCGAACGCGGGTTCAAGCTGTCAGCAAATCTCTTGATGCGCTTCCAGCTGACCAGAAGGACGAAACCGAGGCAGAACACAAGAAGCTGATGGATCAAATGGCGGATTTGACTAAACCCCTGACTATCAAGGGAATCCAGGAGCGCGACCGTCTTGCCGAGGACCGTGCACGCCGCTTGATGAACACCGGCAAGCGGTACGAAGGGATGGAAGTGGAAGTGGTCGGGAAGCACAAGCATAAAGGATTACGGGGCATGGTGGTGGGGGATTACGACAGCGAGACACGGGCAAAGCGTCTACGCTTGGCTGGCTCACTCGCTGGGAGTCTGAATTTCCGCTGGTGGGATTCGCGCGGTATTCTGGTCTCGGTTCGTAATTACAATGGTCTGGTCGTCGAGAAGATACCGGTAGAACGCCTGGTCCTGCTCCGGCGAGACCGACACCAGTACGTTCTTTTATTTTACTTATCTTCGCACCGAGAGCCTCACGATGTCGAAGAGCACGACTTCGCCTTGCAGATGCATACTATCTGCGAGGGGAGCGCCTACCAACCCTGGGTATTCACCGCCCGGTGACTCTGCCTCCGCCTCCGCCTCCGCGTCCTCGTACACCAACCCCGCCGCCCATTGAGGATGAAGAGATGCTTCCCCCCGACGTGGCTGCGCGGCCTCCTCCGGCTCCAGTGCTTGCCGGTATACCAATATTCCCAAGAGACGAAAAGATGTTAAAGCCATTTTTTATTTAGGCGAAGATACCGGCGAATGGTTGTGCATCCCTGCCTTGAAAGGTAAACGCGTGGACGTGTTAATCCGTGGTTTGAGTAGCCCTGCGATTATTGCCCATCGGATCTTCAAACCTAGCAGCAAAATCCTGAAACTCGAAGGGCAAACTGGGTACCTCCTGCTCGCCGAAGCCATTGACCGCAAAGCCCTGGAAAAGAAGATCCAGGTGTATGCTGCCGGTAATGCTTCAGCCCCGCCCAACGGAATTCCGCCCATGTGCATCAAGCCCCGCCGTTTCGAAGACACGGACCCAATCGAACGCATTAGAGGGCGTGTCGTGGTTATCGGGCCCGACATCATGGGAGATGTTGCCGCAAAGGGGTCGTACGCAGAGACCCGACCGTCCACGACACGCCAGTGCGCCCCCGGGGTAGTAGAGGTCAGATTGGAGAATGGCATGATGGGATTTTTCCACTGCTCCAGTCTGTGCCTGGCACGTAACGTTGACCTTCAAACTGCACATGGTACTTATCGCGCGACAAGATTTAGTTATTAGATAGACCGTACGATCGTTTGTAAATACTCTCAGCGCAACCGAGCTAATAATTTTTAAAAAAAACAGACCTTGACCCCAGGGCACAACCTAGATCTAATTCTTAGGTTACTGGCAACGGATCCTTAGTGTAGTGGTAACACACCCGGCAAGATTGAGGTTGAGCCACTTGCATTATTTCTGCGGGAGATCGCCTGTTCAATTCAGGCAGGATCCGTTTTGGCACTTAGCGTAACGATAAGTTAGTTTTGATTAGATAGGGCACAACCTAGATACAATTCTTATACTACTTGCATCGGATCCTTGGTGTAGCGGTAACACACCCACAAAAGTTAAACCATTTGCTTTCTTTCTGCGAGAGATCGCCTGTTCAGTTCAGGCAGGATCTGTTTTTGGCACTTGACGCTAAGGCGGATAAGATTCCGATAAGATACTTTGATTAGATATTGGGAACGGACCGACTTCCGAGCTTTGCGCGTCATCAGTGGCACTGTTTGGTCTGGGCGCCTATTTCGCTCTTGACTTGTAACCACCACCACCGTAAGGCCATTTATAGTAATTATTCCTGTGGTACACAGAAATGTAAGAGAGTTGTGTAGAATAGTTATTGGACCGAACTACATATCACTATTGTCCCTTACGACGTGCGCGTGAGCCTTAGTACGCGTGTCCGACCCTGGAACTGCCGAACGAGCGCCGCGTACCCTTTCTTTTTAGATATCGTTCTTCCTTCGTTTACCTACCACATCGTATATACTAAGTAGATACTTCATATACTCTACCTATCACAATTGGCGCCGCGTCGCGTTCCAAATCAGAATCAATCTAGGTGGCATCAACAAATACACCAATAGTCAGTATGCCTTTGTTAGCCGTTCTCTGACTTACCTCTTCCCGAAGGCGCCATGCCTCGTCTAACGGCAGCTGAACGCCGCGCCGCACAAGAAAAGCCATCCTATCTGGCTGTGCCAGGACCCCCGGTGCCACACCACCTCGCGAAGGTGAAGGAACATATTAGCAGCCGCCCAGATATAGTTCTACCACACGGACGCACCCTTGTCCAACCCCGACTACCGCCCCTCCTTGGATTCCTCGGCCTCGAATCAGAGGACGCCGCCGACGATGGTCGCGCAAACGCTGTACCCATGTCGGATCTGGATCCGCCTTCGGAGCTCGATGTAGACGACCGCGACATTATCGCTCCTGAACGCACCCCGCCGCCACCTGATCCACTACAACACCGACGCAAACGAGCTGCTCAGTGGAAGCGATGGCAGAGTGACATACTGCCCACTCTCCTACCGCACCTTCATCGTGTCCTCCAAGAAACCCACTCCTTTCGGGACCTGGACAACCTGGAGCCATCGAGGAATCCTTGCGGCTGCACTGGCAAGCTTTTGAAAATCGCCATCGTGCACTTCTCATGTGCGTTGTCGCACCATTTCTTGAAAGGAAGAATTGACGAGGCCCCTTAGCTATCGACGACGTGGAACTCAAAGTGTGCGCCTGCGCGCCCGCTCCTGTTCAGCTGATGGAAATGGGCGCGTTCCCCTGCGCACCACTGCATCCATCACTTGCAGTCGACTTGCGCGTCTTGGAGTTTTCGAGGAACTTGTTCCTGCAGATCTCCCCCAACAACACCGCGTTCACCGTGGCACTGGAGCGTGTTTTGGAGAGCATGGGGTTCCAGCTGGATCACCATGTACGTCTTTTGAGCTTGCTTTCTTTTCTCCTCCGTTAATCTTGACTAGAATTCTCTTCGTCGACGATTCGGCAATTGTCTCATGTGGTACACGCATTTGCGGAACCTCTCAACACAACACTACGACGACATGATTGAGGCTGTTCGTCTCGAGCATGTAATGGTCCCCAACGACCCGCAAGAGGAGGCGGATAACGCACCAGATACTCCCCCGCACGACGCTTCACCAGTACCCACTGCAGAGCCACCCGCCACGCCAGTTGGTTCCCCGATCCCAGAACCTCGCGGACGACAACGAAATCGCCGACAGGGACGCCGTACTCGGTCATCCTCCTCTGGGACTCCAACACCAAGATCCCCGGGCCCGGGGCAGAAACGGACAAGGGAACCGAGCGCCGAGCCGCCACCACTGCCCTTTCCAGAGCCACCGCCCCGCGCACGTCCCAGCGAATACCTTCGCCGTCGCTGCCCAGCCTGCTTCGGTAACCTGGTTCACGACGAATCGGCCATGTAAGTCTAGCTGAATGACTCCTGTATCCTAGCTAACCTTTCTTGCAGAGCAGATGTGATGGCGTGCGTAGATGCTTGCTTCACGCAAAAGAAGAACAAGTCAGCTCGCGACCCGCCCAAGACGCACCCCAAGACATACTTCATTCCCGAGGAGTTGGCCGCCCAAACGGAGGCTTACGTCGATGGTGTGCGTCTCAGTTCTGGGGCAGCGGGCGCAACCAAGGGGAAGCGGCGGAAGGTCACAGTCGAGGAGGTTGATGAAGACGACGACTACGATCACCCAGAGCTCCTGGTCCCGCGTTCGGTCATTGACGGCTGCGAGGCATCCTTCAAGGCCGCTGACGAAAAACGCGAGAAAGCCAGTACCGAGTTCTTCGAGGATACAGCGGTCATGGCGCTGCTATGTCGTCACGATCGAGTGCTCTGGCTCATCAACATGCATTCCGCCGGGGAGAAACAATTCAACGTGATCGCCCTCATGGAGGTGTTTTTCCAGCACCTTCCCAAGAAGATTCTAGTCGGCTTTTTGTACGATGTGGCGTGCACCTTGGAGCGGACGTGCCGCAAGTGGGGGTTCCTCTCCCGCTACCTGGACCGCATCGCCTTCGCGGTTTCCGTCTTCCACGCTTTCGGGCATGAATGGGCATGCCAGTTGCTCTATCATCCCCGTAAGCGCGTGGGATTCGGCTTCACGAATGGCGAAGGTTGTGAGCGCTTGTGGCACTCAATCAGCCATTTGATTCCTATCCTCCGCATATCTGGTGTAAGTGCGATTTTTTCTACTATTGACTCTAAGCTAACGACAATTAATCCAGTACCACAACCGTCTGTACACCCTGGATTGTCAGATTCACCATGCTGAGGAGGCGAGCCTCCTGCGTTTAGCTGAGTGGATCCACCGCCGCTATCAGCACAGTGCGAACAAACGAAGGGAAGCCAAAGCGGCCCTCGAGAAGTCCGGGAAGTCGGTGGCGTTTCTGCGCGCGCAATGGTCCCAGCAGGTCACGACTCAGACAAAGCCGCTTCCTCGTACGTCAACCCGCTTTCCTGTTCTGAATGTCGCGCGTGACGATAGCTCCAGGTCGATCTAAAACTCGGGGTCAGCAGGCAGTGAACGCAGTCATGCTCCTGCGGGCGGCTGTGAAGACACGCCAGGAGGGTGTCGACAGGCTCGAGGCAGCTTTCCTCGATGCGGTGGCGGAAGAGCGCGCCGACGCGGCTATCGACCAACTGAGGTTTGAAACGGCCAAGGAAGCCCTCGCGAAGGTCAAAGAAAAGTTGGTCCAGAAGGAGACAGCTTTGGGCGTTACCGACCGCCAGGAACTGAAGAAGCTGACGACCAGCCAGTATATCCGACTTAGGATGAACGCGCGGGCCTTGAAACGTCGGCTACGAGACCGTCTTCGATCTCGTAAGTTTGAGCTCGACAAAGTGGAGCGTTCTTTTCGACGTCTTGTTAACGGTACGTATTGCTCAATGACGAGAAATATAATGTACTTATTGTCACTCAGACCAGAAACTCTATTCGCATACCGAGTCCGCGGTGAAACAACGAGAGCCCACGATTGCAAAGGCTAACACGGAATACAATAAACTGTGTGTGGAAATCGGCAAGTTAATCAAAAGCGGCAAGGCCCCACCAAATGCGGTAGCGCCTCGCCCGATCCCGTCGAAAGAGTTGTGGCAGTTGGATGTGGACGACGGGATCTGGGAGGATGTCGGCTTGGACGACGACGATGTCTTGACGGAGCCTCCGCCCTGGCTGGCTGACGACGACGTTCGGACGGGGATCAAGGCGATGCTTGAGCTAGACCGCGCGGACGAAGAAGACTATCAGCTGAGGAAGGAGAGCGCTTCTCTCCAGGTGTGGTTCGCTGAGGAGTGGGAGGTCGTTAACCTCACATTGGAAGAAACGGGTATGTATTCCCTTTGGGTGTTGATGAACCTGCGACTGATGTGGCAAACAGAATCCGCCGCGGATCGATACCAACTTCAATTAATACGTGACAAGCTAGTACGACTATGCGCCACCTGGCAGAAGTGGCTACCAGACTTTCAAGCAAACGACTTGCCGGAATGGGGCCCGACTCCAGAGCAACTGGCGATGTGCGTTGTTGATGCACATATCGCAGCTCGTGGGGAGGATAGGCACTATGATGAAGAAGTTGATGATGAGGACGAGGAGGTAAGAGCAGGGAACGAGGAGGATTATATTACACTAGATGCAGTAGAGACGGCAAATGTGTACCGGCAGGGGGAGGAAGAATAAATTTCACAGTGGTTTGGCGACGCGTCGGGTACAGTAACACGTGGGCGCGTCTGCGGACCGATTCCCGAAAGCTGCGCAAGATCAGTGATGCTGATGGCCGCAGGCACCTATTTTGCTCCTTGCTCCCGACCACCACAGTGGTTGGGGTGGTCGCGTAGTATAGAATCACTAGTTGTCCAATGTGGTAAACCACAATAAGGAGTACAATGTAAATGTAAATACTAAACAAGGACACGGTGGCTTGGATTAGGGCGCCGACGTTGTAGGTACTGCCGCCGACATGCACAATGCGGGAAACTGACGAAAAGGGAAAACTGCAGGCTGCAGTGAAGAATAATGATGCCACAGACTTGATAGGTGGCTGCCTATAAAAGTGAGTAATTATCTGACTTGATTTGCTCGATAACATTCATAATGCCTGCTCTCCGTACTCAGAAGTCTCACTTACGCGCGCAAGCCATCCACCCCAGGCCCAAACCTCGCCTCTCATCGCCCCACCTCCCTGAGGCCCTTCTTCCTCGTGGTGATCGCGCCTTGCTCCAAGCCGCGCAGGAGGGCGATCGCGCGATGCTCAACGCAGACGTTTCGCGCCTTCAAGATGCCGCCATCGCCGCGCCTTTGGACAAGGTGAAAACGCGGGATTATCTGCATCTACGTGAGTGCCGACTGATACTTCTCATGACTGTCCTTTGCAACTGACTCGCCTTCTTCACCAGTTGATGACTACCAGAATCAATACGGCGATTTCGTTCGTGACGCTGACAACACTGCGTTTCTGACACGGAGGGAGGAAGCCCTGGCGAGTTTGTGGGCGCGCAGAGAAACGATTGGTGAGTGTTCGTGGCATTCCGAGTGTTGCCAAGCTTCTGACCTTTCTTCTTCTATCAGCCCTCACACCCTTGTCCGACAACGACAAGTTGATCAACTACTTTGACGATGGTACGTTACATACTCTACACCCTAGGTTTCCTCGACCTCACTCTCTGCCCAGTAGATTGTTTCGAGGCCGAGTTCGGCATGTCTGCCGACAGCGACGACGACAACTCAGTCACCATCGACCTCAAGCGCCAGGCCCTCACTCAGTACCAGGAGCTCATGCATCGCGCCGACGACGATTTGCATCGAGCGTCGGACTACGCTGGCGAGATGTTCCAATTCCGTGTCCACAACCCTTTCGCGAAGGATGATGACCGGCGTTTGACGTTTGACGGCAAACGTGAGTGCATGTTGCTCTCTGTGTCAGCTTCGATCTGCTAATGACTCGTGAAGTTCGCAGTCTGTTGGCTTCTTTTCGTCGCGACGATAAGAAGTTCGACATCACGAAGTTCCCCAACACTCTGACCAGGGACCATTGGATGTTCTATCTACCCAACCCATACCCTCAGATGACCCAACGACGTCTGGATTACTGGTGCTATCGTACGTTGATACCATTTCTTTCATGAACGATCGTATGGCTCATTGCATCATCTCTTAGGGTTCATTTTTCGCGAACAGGTTCTGAAGGAGGTGGAGCAGGCGCGCGAATTGGCGAGCAACGCAGGGCCCGCTGGGTCGACGGTGCCATCGTGCACTTTCTATGGACAGCTGTATTCTCGTTCTCTATACTTTTAAGTAGTGATTTGACTGCAACATATTGTAATGAATTAAAAGATGTCTTCTGTTTAACGAGCGCTTGGAAACGTCTGTCTGTTTTCAGACTTTGACGTTGAATGATGTTAATGAGCGCGTTGAAGCGGCACTTGACGTTGAATGGTGAGAAATGCCTCAACCCTTTTGGGCGACAATACTGACTTGATCACAGGGTCGACTTGTGGGTTGGAGCCACCCATTGTTCCCAAACCTACGCTGATTGTTCTCAAAGGTGTGGGCAGGCTGGTGGCTTGAGCGGTGGTGGTATATAAGGCGCGATTATCTTCCCTTTCCTCCATCCAATTCACTCATGTCCTTCCCAGTGAAAGCCCGCCGCTCCCTGAAAACTCTCCCTTGTCTTCCACCCTCCCCGTACGATCGAAAGATTGCACGCCGCCATCGGTGCCGTAGGACGACTACACCCCATGTCCCAGCAACCACGGTTTCGTCGTCTGCCACCCCCGCCGCGACTACGCCGCCCTACAAACCATACTACTCTTCCTTCGGGCAGATGTATCCGAACTCGTGGGCCAACACAAAACGGCGAACAAGTCGAGACTTTGGAATCAGCTGTGGCATATCTGGTAGCTGAGTCTATTTATTTCTATGGTTATGAGTAAGTTCGTCCTAATTTTTGTTGTTCACGCACTTATTTTCTTTTCAAGCCCCGGTTACGGTCGACTTCTCAAAGACTCTCGGCCCTCGTCAAGCTATGGCTTATATGTCGATTTTATGAATAGGAACAAGTAGGGTAGATCTGTAGAATCCATATCTGTTTCCTCTATGTATCCACCGCTTGAAATTGTGCGCACAAGTAATTCAAACGTTTGAAAATTTCCAAATTGGGACGATATGGGTTGTTGTGTTTTATTTGTGTCCACCGCCCTCGCCCCGAGCAAGAGTCCTCACATTCCTCTTGGTTTCCAAGTTAACTTCATTGCTTGTGTCAATTAAGACAGAGCTGAGCTGAGTAGTATTTTTTTTGCTGGCTGTAAAATGAAATTAATGTGTTTTGACTTAGAAGTTTCGAGATTGACTGGATCAACTACACATGTGCAAACAACCGATATCGTCCCAAATAGGCAGTTCCTTGGTATATCGTACAAATAATCAACGGTCGGCTGTAATTGTAAAGTGGTTAGAATATGGGATGTTTGTGCAGTATAATTGGGAGCTTACAGTACTTGAAATCACTTGGAGGAAATAAACAAATGTAATCATGTGTTTACCAACAATAAAGCCTGGGAAGTCCCTGGGGCTGAAATATAGATGTTGGGACGTCCCAGAAGTATCAGAATGGTATGGGAACTCCCTGAGTGAAGGCATACTACCTGGGATGTCCCTGATGCTCAATAAAAGCGATGGGATGTCCCTTTTGGTTAATAAAATGTGTGGGACGTCCCAGGCTGGAGTCATAAAGGCTGGGATCTCCCCAGTTCGGAGTCTTACAAGCTGGGATTTCCCAGGCTAGTGTCTCAGTGTGCAGGGACATCCCTTCAACTGAAGGGATGTCCCATCTGATAGATAATTTGCCTGGGATGTCCCATCCACATGTGGTAGGTCCCATATCCAGATGGGACGTCCCAGAGTAGGATGGTATGTCCCAGGTCGCGTCGGAAAGGCCTGGGACATCCCTGGTGAAGATGGGAGTTCCCATAATAACCTGGGAGTTCCCAGGATAGGCTGGGAGTTCCCATAATAACCTGGGATCTCCCATACAAAGGTACCTTCTTGTTTATATTCATTTTGGTATATTATGACTGTCTTCTTAACAGTACCCACATAACCCAAAGAAAATGGGTGGGTCAAAATAAAATATAGTCAGTAAATTGGAGAGAGAAAAGTATGTATCTAGGCAGCTGTGCAGTGGCAGATGTAGCCTCTTGCTGTGCAGGTAAACACTTTTTTTGGGTGGGAGCTAAAATATGAATACTTTTTTTTGCCACTGCACTATAGCCATGTAAAGAGCAAACTTAAGCCTGGGCTTGAACTACATGCACACCTGACAGGCAAGTGTGATGCCCCAAAAGCTGCTGAAATTGACTTTTCTTGTCTAATGAGAAATATGCATTTTTTTTTCTGATGCAATGCACTATAGGTACACAGGTAGGCCTACGCTCGGGCTACATTTACGCAATACAGAGAACCCGCATGCTGGCCATATGGCCCCAAAGGCAGCTGAATCGTGCTTTTCTGGGAGCCCAAATATGAATTTTTTTCTGGCCGGGCTACGCGCGGCATCTACCTACACAAGAGGCCTGAGCTTTGGCTATGTGTATGCCCGGCAGCAAACCTGTGTGCTGGCTGTATGCCCCAAAAGCAGCTGAACGGTACTTTTCTGGGGCCAAATATGATTTTTTTTTCCTGCCGCGCTACGCGCGGCAGCATACCTACACAAGAAGACCTGAGCTGGGGTTAGATGTATGCCCAGCAGCAACCCCGCGTGCAGGCTGTACCACCCGAAAAGCCGCTTTTTTAGGGGAGTGGTGCCAGGGGTCCACCTGGGAGCTAGGGAAGCCCCAGGCAAATTTTTGGTCCCGCCTGCGGCGGGCGGGATGTCCCAGGTACATCCAGAATAACTTCTGGGACATCCCACCCTACATCCCCCAGGATACCTGGGATGTCCCATCCCAACTGGGGCTCCCTACTAAATCGGATACCCCTAGGGATAGTCTTTCAAACCAAATAATCTATCCCTAGGGGTAGGTCATATAGGTGGCCTGAAGTGTTCTTTCCGTCCATTTCAAACCGGGATCATTCTCACTCCCTGAACCAATTCACCAGAGGGTAATCTACTATTTTATTTTCCGTGTATTTTGACTGCGATGCATGTAAATCAGCAGGTTTAATAGTACCAATTGTCCAACGTGGCTCCCGGTCGCATCGGGATTAGTTCCCCATCGGAGATATGCTCAGCCTCCCCCTCCAGCGCATACTGCAAAAACTCCTTCGGCCCCGCAAACTCCATCCGATGGAGAACAACCCTCCCGTCCGAATACAGATAATACCGCCCACCAGCGGTGAACAAAAATATCTCGCCGCCCACGCTATACACGAACGCCAACGGCACGACAGTCCCGGGCACGTCAAACACATCCTGGAACAACCTCTCGATCTTCAACACTCGCCTGCCATCGACGGGAGAGTCGACCATGTGCGCCGGGTCCCAGAAGTCGAGGATGTCGAAATCCTCCCAGTCAGTTGACCAGCCTGCGGGGGGCGTCGGGTAGGTGTACCAATCCTTGTAAATCCAGGTGCGCAGAGGTGGGCCGCGCTCCCAGAAATCATCTGAATCCTCTGATCCTTGTTGCGGCGGCTGCAGGGTCCGGGGTGGCGCGGAGATATCGGGTCTACCGAAGCTTTGTGGGGGTTTAGGTCTGGATAATAAGCACCTACAGAGAACTCACACTGCGCTCCTATACTTGGAAACAACACGCTCGAAGTGGCGGCGGATGGGGGGCATTGTTGTCGTGATGGAATTTCTGCTGTCCTTTTAACGTGACGGCTGTGCACGATCATAGCTGGTTTAGGGCCCCTAAAGGTTGAAAAACCATTTCGTTGTATGTGGTCCCTGTGTTTGCGCACCTAAACCTACATCCTTAAAGCTTTGCTCGTATTCCTCAAAAAGGTGTATAGCTACATTACTGATTTTTATTGAATATTCTAGGGCCCTGGCGATTTCACGGGAATACCCCGGAGGCTTAGGAGCCGTCGTTGAGCAGATCGTGATGGCGGGGAGACGGAACATAAGGACACGTGAGTGCTACGTGTCTTTGCAGTGACAACAACTTGAACAGATTACATCTGGCCTCATCATTCGCTCTTTGCAGTGCGTCTATTTTTCCAGAGGACACTCGAAACTTCTCAGCTGACGCAGAATTCAGCAACTGTACCCGCATGGCAGACCGTAACCTCTCTGCCGCGTTTCGTGGGACGTGTCCGCAGGACCTGATTGAGCTCATTCTTGGCGAGACCGACTCAGCAGACAAGGAAACACTCAAATCGTGTGCGCTCGTGGCTCGCTCGTTCCGTCCGACGAGCCAAAAGCTGATCTTCTCCGACCTCACAATTCTGCCTCCGGAACGGGACAGCATTCTTGCTTTGCAACATCTTGCAGACACACCTTTGCAACGTCTTGCAGATGTGCTCTCAGCATCTCCGCACCTAGCGCTGCACGTTCGCACACTCAACCTCTTTCAACCTGGCTTCTATACACCGTGTACCTGGATGCAGTCGGTCTTTTTCCCCGAAATCCTCTCTGCATTCACCAAGCTGAAGAGCTTGAACATCCGGGTCTACAACTGGGATTACTTCGACTCGAACTGCGAACAAGCGATTTATGCCCTGATCACCCGATCTTCGCTCTCATCCATCGGAATCAAAGAGGCTCGCTTGCAGACGAACACGAGGCTTTCGTCTTTGCTTCGATGCCTTCCCACCAGTCTTGGATTTGCATCTTTCTTCAACGTGTTTGCTGGGCACCACGACGGTGATCTTGACAGCACCTCCCCAGAGGTGCATCAACTGCGTCTCACCTCCCTGCACCTCGATAGTTATGCTCCCATGCTTTTCCATTGGGCGATTCGGGCCGTTGACCTCAAATGTCTCCGAAATCTGCATACTATGGTCGATGAAAACACGATGGATGTCGTCCAGCAGCTTCTAGATAATGCTCTTTATGTTGAGAACTATCACCTTACCTTTGAGAGTACTTTCTGTGCGTGTTTTCACAAATTTTGCTGATGCTTCCGCCAAATTAACATGGGTGCTTACTACATAGCCCACGATGAAAATCCCGATCTTGAGAAGATGCAGGGCCTTCGGACGCTGGAAATCTCGGTTGAACTGGACTGGCATGAAATTGAGGAGGTACAAGGCCAAGAGCAGCACAATCCACTCAACGATGCGATGCGCGCCCTGCACACCGCACCACACACCATTGAACATCTCATTCTCAACCTGAACATTTGGAACCCGAATGAGCTGTACCATTTCATGGAATCTGTGTCGTTCAAGCACCTCGGGGAACGCCCGGCTTTGCGGGATGTTGTTGTCCGGATCGTGTCCCGCAATGACTATTGGGTTCTGCAACACGGGATTCGATATCTTGAGGTAGTGTTTTATCAGCTCCACGAAAGAGGGATGTTGACGGCTGTCGCTGTTCGCCCACCGAGTCTGGAGGATAATTGAGCAGGAGAAGTCGAGAAGAAGAGGCGAAGGGAGCGAACTATTCTATCATATGTGACAAATTATTGGTTTGGGTTGCTCCTGCTTAGCATTTCGTACAGGTCTAGAATCAGTCTGCCTGTGGACATGACTTATGACTACGAAGTGTTGTAAAGCCCACATTTTCTGTCCCTCTCTTCACGCACACACATTCAATGTTACAATACAATGTCAGATTCGAAGGAACAATTTTTGGCTGGTCCTATCCTACTCACCCTGCAACTCTTTGTGATTTGACCTGCACAAAACCAAAGTGACAAGGACGAATATTGCAACGCAAAAGATGGTATCGATGATAATGCCAGGGTTAAATGTGCAGTAAGCACGCCGCAATATTCCAGCAGGTCCGGAGACCTTTACGCTGTAGACCGATTGCAGGAGCATTGCTAAGCAGAGAAGTGGCAATCGAATCAACCAACAGAGATTTTGGCAGCAAAGGCACATTTTGATTGGGATGCGCGTCGTTTGAGGCGCACCCAGCACCGCATGTCTCGGGAGCCACTGGGCGGCTACTGGTGGCTCACCGCAAAGTCTCTAATAACGTGCTTTTTTATCATTTCATTTGACCTTCTGGCCCTTCGAACGGTGTGGGTGGATCCAGCAAAACACTTGGGCATCCGGGGCCAGCAAAGATTCGGCTTGCTAACGAGCAAATAAGAGATTGATGGACACTGAGTCCCCAAACTAAGAAGGTAGGGGTCAGCAGCATACTAGCGCTAAATGAATAGCGAAGTAAGAACTTACCGCTGTAGAACCAATTGCCTGAGATGCCCGAACCATGGATGCAGTGAGTAAACACCAAAACAGTTGAAAAGGACACGGACTGAAGTATAAAAGTTTTTTTCGTTGTTTATTATTGCAATGTGGTTGTGTGCCGAGGTTGTGGTTATTTTAGTGCATTGTGGTCCGTAGTCGTGGTTTTTGATATGCTTCTTGGTTATGGATCGTGGTAAGTGGATTGGAAACCTTGACCCGTATCTATAAAAGCATTTTTGTTGAATATTATCTGCACAAGATCTCTGAATCCGACACCCATGGTGTTCTGCCGTGGTTTGCCGGCGCTAATCGACTGGCCGAGATCGGCCGAACTCTCACGGTTTGATGCCGTTCCGAATACCGTTCCACTTCGCCGTAAGAGGAGTATACTACAGCTAGATAGGTTACAATTTCATTCCAATAGGTAAATTGAATGTGTAAAGGAGCCCAATCCCACTGTGAGGCGGGGATTTTATGCACAATGAAATATTACAATAACTCATTCCGACATCCCACTTGAACGAGTGGGACCCTACAAGTCGAAAAAAGATACCCGGCAGAGTCCCGGATCAACTTCAACTGATCCGGCTTCGGTGTCTAGTTTCAGTCGTTGAAATTTGTGTCAACCTCGCCAGAGGCACTTTCAACATCTTAAGGCCACATTTAACGTCCAAAATCACACACAGGAAGCAAATAAATGTTCCGAAACCCCGTTCTTAAACCACGAACTTGGCACAAAACCACGGTTGTCAACCAAGAACACCATCAAATCTATGGTCTTCAACCTCCGCTCTGGACCGAATAATAAACAACGAAAAAAAAACGTCATACTGAAGTCAATAAGAGATGGTCGGGAATCCAATTCCGATGTTGGTAGTACTAGTGGCGCGGCGGCTCCCAGGTCCTACTGCCCACAATACATAGTCAGAAGCGAACGAGATGTGCAACACACGAAACGAAACTCACCGCAACCGGATTTTTAGGATAGCTCGACACGGTACATGCGGTCGCAGGAGAGCAAAAAATCAGAAGGTTGGGGGCACTGAGACGCATTTCCGATCAACGAGGCTTTAAAGGTGAGTGTCAGCGGCGTTGACTTGATGTATGACTGACCTTGGCGCAGGATTAGAATGGGAAGGGTCGACTTAGACGATGCCTTATAAGACTCTGCGGCTGAGAATTGGGAGTCTTGAAGATACGCACACGCCAGGGTTATTCCAGTTCGTCACTTTGAATTGTTATGGGGCAGGATTACTTATGATCACGATCCGACAGGATACTACTCACGGTAGATAATGAACCGACTCTGGGGAAGCCTTTTGGAGCGACTGCACTATACACTGATCAACTCACAGTTTCCTTTAGGTCCGCAATTGTTATTGCGGACCTCCGCAGCATATCCCAGCAAACCAGCGGTGCCATGCCAATTCCGCCCGAAGAGTTTTTCCCGCTTTCTACCAACGTTTGAGGAGATTTGAGCCTTGAAATGCGTAAGAATTGGTCGGTCATGAGGAAGTAATCCGTTGCTAATTTGGTCAAATTTCTAGGCGCCGTTGTAAAGCAGTTAATCAAGGTAGTAGAGGTAGGAAGAGCCGCTTTCTTCGACCTACATCACTTGAGACCCGGACAGCGTGACACCCGGCCAACGCTGCAAGAATCAGCACACAGCGTCGCAGAAAGACCGCCTGCCGCGGTCCCTGCAGTCCAACGCCAAAAGATAGTCGCGTGATCGGTGCGTGGGTGTGGCAGAATTGATACGCGTACGACGCGACGATGGCAATTCCGAGTTGGGAAACGAAAGGCCAAATGTTGTAGCAGTCCTCGGAAATATGAGACGAACGCCCAGTCACACCGCAAAACAGGAATTTTCAACTACTGATGGCTGGTCGACAACGTCCCCGAAACCACCACTTTCAGCTGCAGATTCGGCGTGACGGAAATTCTATTGCCATATATGGTGCTGGATAAGATAAGATATGCCTTATATGGTAATGCTTCCGACGGTGCAGCTGAAACTGGTAGTTCCGGGAACGTTGTCAGCCGGCCTGAAATTTCCCATTCTGCGGTGTGAGTTTGAATCAAGTACTAGACCCCGAATAGAATAGGCGCACCACTTACACCATGGTCCATCATGAAGTTGACTGGATGGATGACAACTCTATAAGCATCGGGCCATTGAAGAAATGGACCGTCTGGGACGCGTGGCGCGGAACAGGAAGCAGTCTGACTCACGGTCGACTAGGGATGGGTGAAAGTTACGTGAAGGCGAAAGCAACAAGATCACGAAAACACATAAAAACCAAGCACCTGCGCGTGGAAAGAGTCGTAGTGTGTCTGAAGAGCGTACAAGCAAGCCAAGGATCCAGCACGGTGGTGGAAGGAGTTGGGTTGAAGGAATTTCGGAAGCAAGTTGGTCCCGTTGATTTGACAATGATTGCCGATGCACGTGCATTGCGGTGATCGCCGGGCTGGGTCAACATGTGTCGGTTTAACCTCCGATTTTTTCCAACTACGCATCACTAGGCATCACTACCGTCGTATCCATCGGTGTAAAGTAGGCTGATGCAAACGCGCAGAGTACTGAGCACGTTGAGGAATTCAAGGCAGTATTGAATTCCAACCAGCACTGTAATACTGTATCATATAGTCGTGAATGGGACAATCAGTGGATTCATAAGGCGGCACGGGGGACGAGACGAAAAGCAAAAAAAAGTATAAGTACAAGTTCGGCCCCACCGCCCAAGTTGAAGGACTCATCATATCTGCTGCACAATAGTCTCCGCCCTCGAACTGGTCTGCGCTTCCACGTCCAACTCCTTCTCTGACCCCCTCTCCGCCTCACTCATCCCACTCTGCTCTGACTCCGGCTTCTCCGTGGTCCATTGCTTTGCCAGCTCGAGTGGGCTGCTGTTCATCGAGACCCGCGTCTCCCCAGGCGAGCTCGCGTACTTGGTGGTATCGCAGGTGTAGCCGGTGGTGCGTGTGTGTTTGCTGTGGGACTGTCGGAGTGCATGCATGGCATAGAGGAAGCCCTGGGGAGATTTTGCGTGGTCAGATAGGGGAGCGGGGAATTATTGGGGAGGGTATACCGGATCTGTGGCGGCAAGGAGCGAGTATAGAATTGGGCGCAGGGCAAATACGCAGAGATCTGGGTGAGAGAAGTGGGTCCGGGTTTTTGAAAGGAGTGGATAAACGCACCGACGAATGAGAGTCGCCATTGCTGTACGCAGGAAGGATTAGAGGTGCATCTCAAATGAGAAATGAAAGTGCGCATACCAGTTCGGTGGGGACGGGGTTTCTCGTCAACCAGATGTCCAGGATACAGCCGGTGAAGCTCAGGCAACACGAGAGGAGGGGGTAGAGACCTAATGCCGTAGTGAATAACCATACGTTATAAAGGCTTAATGCAAACCGATTCGAAGAATAATCGTCCGGTACATCATGATCGGCGGCAGGCTGGACGACGAGTTCGAGTGATTTGACAACACCGTTCGGTGGAGCGTGTGCACCTGCGCATATGTCAGCCAAACAACACCTAGATCTCAAACAAAATATGACTCGCCCGATACATGTACCCTAGGATCGTGAAAAATGACACGACTTCGCCCATGGACATGAGCAGGATCCAGATGGACTGCGACGCGAGGAGCCAGCGGAACTGCACATCGGGGCGCGGGTCACTGAACCAGCAGGTATCGTTGTAGTACCCGAACTGGCCGGCGGCGTATGGCGTAATATTTAGAACTGCAACGACCGCGACCGAGCCAATGTAATAGAATTTCTCCATTGAGTTGCCGTTGAGCTGGTGTACGAGTACCAGTCTGTGGGTGTGCAGTCAATATTGTTGATGCAGTGGAAATACAATGTATGTACGAACTGGAGGTTGAGTACAATGCAGAAGAACATGCATGCTGAGAACATCAGGACGCTCTATAGACAATATCAACAGCTGGTGAGCTGAGAACAGCCTTGTATACGCACCAACCCGAAGAACGCCATGAAACTGCACCCCGCACTCGGGCCCGAGAAGGTCGGGATGGAGGTCGCCGCGAAGATGAGGCTAGAAATGATGAGATATGAACAAGAGCACCCGGAATTTCTCACTTTGCTATCAACGCGCATACGAGTAGTCGGAAGCTGACGCGGTTGAGATGATGCCGCGAGATGGGGTTCCAGGCGGCATACGCGAACGCAAGCAACAACGATGCTGGGAGCACGATACCCGTAATGCCGAATGTCAGGACGACATCCCTAGGAAAGAAGGTGAGATAAATGCTTGCGCGATGTAAGAGATTCGTTACTGCATGTGGGCATCGAGTGCGTTGGGGACATGCAACTTGTGGTTCGACATGGGACTCGGAGCTAAGAAAGAGAGGCACAGGCTCTAATATATACCATTAGTGGGTGGGTCCAGGGGCGTCCGACTATCGCAGAAAATGTAGGTAATTATTGATATTATAGATTGATACCTCTCGTTTACCACATGCCGGCGGGCTAAAGCAGAAGCACTGATGCTGTAATTTCACGCTTGTGCGCATTTGGTGACACAGGGTGACACACGCTCTGAACCTGGCTTAACAATACAGCGTGGAGAATTTAGCGAAAACAAAACAAGAAAATCTCAATCGACCGGAATACAAACTGGGCCGAGTTGAAGTAGCTACGTTCAATGTGAAATCCTCCTCCTCCTCGCCACACATACGCCCCGCCGTGCAGTTCATATTCTTTGTCACTCTCGTCGGCACCCCGGGACGGTTACGGCATTTACCCTGGACGCCACCTAGTCGCCACAGTGTCGCCACCTCCGCCGCTATCCATTAATTTCCTGGGGTTGATCTTACGTTCAGGAACCTCTGATTCATTGATCGCAGTTTCCACACGTACGCGGAGAAAGGTAACAGTTAAAAGGTTCTCCCACCAAACAACATTGAGATGGAGTGAAAGGTCGCATTTTTCTCCATAAGCCTGGATTTGGCATGGATTCACTTGAAGGCTTGCCCGAGCTCGTAGTCGGGCTCCGGAGTCTAAAGATCGTGGGTTCGAGTTCTCGCACCGGGTGCCCAACGCATCGCCGCGTTTATTTGTCTTCCCCGCAGGCTCAGTTTTATTCTCCGAGTTCAAAACTTCAAATAATTCACAGAGCGAAAGGGACAGATTCGTAGACAATAGCTTCCATGAGTTCCTTCTAGCTCGTTCTTTCATCTGTCGAAGGACCTGGACCCAACTCGACTAACGTCGGAGTGTGTCAATGTTCCCTATACAAAAAGAAAATGGGCTCTGGTGTCATATGTGGAACTGATCCAGGCCTAATCGGGCCGCATTTGGCCTGCCAGGGGAAGGTGGACCTGAATTGCAGATGGTTCCAATGCGTGTTAGCCCACTTGAGGTTATAGAAATGTTCAAATCCAATTAATCAGATGAAACATGGCAGGTTGAAAGTAGAGGGAAGGAAGAAAGGGAGGAACCAGGTATACGTAAGAAGTGAAAAGGGAGGGATGTATCACACCGAATCGACTAAATCCTAGAAACGTAGATTAGAGAGAACGAAAGGAGGAGGAGGAGGAGGAGGATGTATTACCGCGGTGGTCCCATTGAGGAACATACGGTTACCGTACCTACATACACAAAGCCTCTAAATGTATGCTACAGTCATCTACCCCTTGAATCGGTTCGACAGAAATGCTAAGAGATCTTCTCACGAAACTCGGTAGTAAATGGGGACAGTGAAACGGCGTGATGTCAAGGTGTGTGGTATCCGGCTGGTATGTAACGGGGAAACGTGTTGAACAGTGCCAAAACCTCGCAAACATATTTTGCGACCCGCGTAACAGCGCTTCTCGAGGACACCAAACGACGAAGGAAGTCGTGACGAGTGAGAAGGTTATGTGCTGCTTCCAGTTTGGCGTCGCAAGCGAACACATCGGCAAGAAAGACCACCCTCATCTCCATCCATCAGGAAAATGTTTTCGTGCTGGCAGTGCTGGCACCAGCACTGCCAGTTCTGCCAACTCGCCAGAATCGGAGCTGGCGACATAAAAAGGTACCTGGCGCCAGCATCGATTCTGGCATCACACGTAACTTCTGGTGCCAGAATCAGACCCAGTCCACTCACCAGTTTCCAGCCATTTCCTCACATACAGGCCATCGCAGGCTCCAGAAGAAATGAAACATATGAATTGTCGTATGCTACGACTCTACATGATTTAAAACTACATGTACACTTCCTGCCATCCATGCATATCCGCAACCCATGGTCGTGCAGACAAGTCATCCCAAATCGGGTACGCGCGGCTTGAGAACAGCGCGTCGAGGCGAGGGCAACTACAGTGAAGGTTTATACGTCAGCACTGAATTTTCGAGCGAGAGATTAGACGCACCTATGACGAACATTACACCGCAGTCCACTTGGATGCACAGAATCCTCTGAAAGACAAAGAGGGCAGGAGAGGTGAGTCTGCACTGAATAATGCGAGGAGCCAAAGGTAGCTGTGAGTGATGTTCGGTGGAGGACTGTTGACAGGCGCGAGGGTACTCAGATTCAGGGAATTGAGGAGATGATAAATAAAAAGCTTGAGGATGGTTGATCAGTGCTTGAGGACAGACTGCTCGACAACGCTTGAAGAGGGCTTGAGTACAGAGTGCTTTCAGAGGGCGGAAGATGTCGTTCGCGGAGACCAGGACAAGGAGAGGGCTTGGAAACGGCTTGGGAATGGTTTGGGGAGGCTTGAACTACTTGAGGATGCTTGAAGAGGGCCAACGATGCGTGGAGAGTTGTGGGCGTTAACGAGCATGGGTGGGGGATGGGGGGAGAAAGCAAGAGACACTAACACGTATGCCATCAAATCACGCCATGTTGACACACGTGCCCGGCGGAGTTTGAATGACTTGGGACGGTCTTATATCCCGAACTTCGAAATGCCTCTTAAAGTTTAACCCTTCGGATTCTTATGCATTCTTGCAGTGTCTACTGCATTCCTCCGCAAATCCTAGCACATCTGGAGTAGTACAAAGAAAGAGGAATTTTTTTAAACTGGCGGAAACTGGCAGTAGTTCTGGCACGAGCTGGCAAATCTGCCCCAGCTTGGCCAGCTCGGCCAGCTGTGCCAGGAGTTGCCAGCTCGAGCCAGAGGGAAAACATTTTCCTGATGTCAGGCGCGACGATCCTTCACACTCCAGGAGCAAATGAACCTCATCTTCGACGCCATCACGGCAGAACCGACATAGCCGTTCCTCACGGGGGATAGCCAGCCTGTATCTCACTGGATAACGGAGACGCTCGACACTAAGGTTGTGATCGCTGAGGAGGAGGCGGGTGAGTGCCTTGGGGTGGGCGGGAATCATGACCATAGTCAGATAATGGCGGCGCCTACGCGTTACGAGCGTAAGGGTTTCGTCGACAGTTTCCAAGCGGTTACGCAGCAGGTGAGTCTTCTGCAGGAAATCAACGTCAAACTGTAAGTCAGCGTCAACCACCTCCATAACCTTCTTGATAATAGCATCGATGGATAAAGGCGAGAGAAAATCAGCGGCCATCATGCGGATGGGAGTAGGGAGGGTACGTAGCATGATAGCCACGTCACCCGCCCATCCGGAGAACCCATTCGTGAACAGTGATAAGGCGGCATTTTGGCCATGCGTGAAATCCATACAATTTCGCGTTTTTGTTCTATTTACACGAATAGAACAAGTCTTATTAAAATACATCTTCTAAGAGTACAAGAGTTATTGCGAGACCCGAGCAGTTAACTATGGGACTATACGCCACCAATGAGGCGGGAGACTATCTTCTCAACGATTCCAGATGGGTCAGCGAGCGGGAGTAAGCTAAACCGAATTGCGTGCAATTCAGCTACCTAACCATTCGGTCGAATTGGGGTTGTCTGAGCGTGTTCTGATCAAGGGTATAATATCAGTGGCATGTCAAGCTACAATAGATCTGAAGAGAGCACCGAGGGACCTACCAGTAATGAGAAGTAGAGAACGGCGCGAGACTACACAGAGTCCGATTAAACCCGGTCAAGTCCGAGAGATCCGAATCAGCCGACAACGGCCCGATCAGAAATCTCCGCTTTGACCACAGGTCGAGGGTAAAAGTTTAATAAGACCAAAGTGGGTCAAGGGCTAAGGGTTGAAAACCACAAGACTGCTGAATGATACCGGAACAATTAGTTGCGGTGGTGTTCGGGCAGAGGGTTATAAAATATATATTGATCAGTAAGATGGGATCAGATTGCAGAGCATCAGTAAGCTGATTGTGCACCTGCACGTGAGAATATGGACTCTCATTGGCCGATGGGTGGCCAATATACCTCAAAGTAGTGGCCTGAAGAGGCAGTATACCCGGATCTCAAGTTTCAGTATTAATAAGTCGTGATTGCATGTAATATTTATTTAGTCACGTAGTACAGTCAGTTTGTATAAATACAGGAGGATTCTTGGTAGAACGCCAGTGGACCCCACCTTTCTTGACTAGACGCACGTAGCTCTGCTAGTGTGATCAACCCTGGGAAAGCTTTGTGTCCATTCGGAATACTATTGGGAAATCTATTAAGTTTTCTTATTGTGTGTTTCGGTTGCAATATATTGGTCGCTATTGGATTGAATTCTGTGCACGGTGCTTCATAAACGTATAAGGAAACGGACACGGACACGGACTACGGTCAATAAGCGGAACTAGTGAATTGTGATTGGAAACTTGCCGAGAACGTAAAGATAAGGTCGTACACGACACCCAGGAGCTATTCCACCATAAAGTGTTGAAAACAACTTCTCGAATATTCTCTAGAACGCTTACAGCACCTGGAACAGTAGTCTGAACGTTGGATTCGAATTGCACGCAATTCAACTAAGCTTCCCTATTGCTCAAATTGCCACAACCTAATACTTGGTTGGAACCCCGAACTGTACTGTTGGATATTGAAGTGTTTGTGGTTGGATTTAGTTTATTCTGGTGTTCTACACTAGGGTTTACTGGATTTATTTCACGAGTGTTTATATAGTCAGCGGTTCAACAGGTCCACCGAATCCAGCAATGTGGAACGCACGATCCTCTCCTCTCCCAGTCCAACCATGTATCTGAGGCGAGCGAGGGCGAGCAGAAGGCGTCGGATACGAATTGGCATCAGACCAGTTTCAGTGAAGAGAACGGCAAGCATGGAACGTGAGTTGATTCCGAGAAGGCGGCGCAGGAACAGGTGCTGAGCCTCAAGGTGATCCTTGATCAAAGCGTTATCTACGTCCAGTGATATCTCGGCCCCCGAGATCAGGTAGCAGTCAACGCGTGCCATGTAGAGCTGTAGGCCTTCCTTTACGGGAAGAGACCCGATGCGGTGCCTCATGGCAAAAGCGGCGTTGCTAGCGTTCCGAGCTTTCGAGGCTTTAATCGAATAGTTCTTCGAAAAAATATTGCTAGTGGTTGATGTGAGCCAGCTACCCACATATTTGAATTCGGACACCAGCTCGACGACAAGATCACCTAGGCGCAAGGTGGGGAGGATTATGGGAAGCGGTCCGAATATCATCCATTTTGATTTGCGAGCACTGATAAAAACTCGCTTTTTCTTGCACCATTCGAAGAACGCCGTAACCTTCGCCTGAAATTCAGTGAAAGAAGTCGACATAATGATGTTGTCGTCTGCCTGTTCGGCCTGCGATACGACGCGTCCGTGAAGACGTACATCGTCCGTATGCTCTCGCAGTTGAAAATCAGCGAAGAAGATGTTCCAGAGAGTAGGAGAAGCAGAGTCGCAGGTGAGCAAACCGATCAGCGAACGAAACGGGACGCAGTTCTCGTCTCCGAACTTGGTCGCATATACCATGCGCGCGTACACCATGCGCATCCAATCAAAGAACGGACCAGAGACCCCCGCCGTGTACATGTCCACCCATAGTCAGGACATGTCAGTATAAGGGAAGGCGTTGGTCATATCACCGAAGAATCCAAACAAAGGCTTCCCTTCTGCACGCGCGCGTGCAATGGCGCAGATCAAGATGAAGCAATTGTCGTCGGTTCGATGACCAGGTCGGAAGCCGTTCTGCGTATCGGGAATGACGCTATTTGCGTCTGCCCATTCACGGAGCCGCTCGTCAAACAGAAGTGTGAGGACCTTCAAAAGGCAGCACTCCAGACTAACGAGTCGGTAGCTTTCAGGGTCATCCGCATCTCGGCCTTGTTTCAGGAGTCCCACAAGGATGGTTACGAGCCACCTCTGAGGGGCGTCGCACGTATCGGGACAAGTGTGGAAGAGCTCGACAAGGACTTCGTTGGGGATGGTGAGAATTTTCGAGTAGGAGACCGCGTCAATACCCTGCGAGCTCCGGAATGATTTCTTGCGAAGCTTCTCTTTAATCCTTGAATGCGTGAGTGCTGCTCATGCTCCGTACCTTCCACCAGGTGTCCGACTCACGACGCCGAACCAACCGAAGCTGAGGACGGCTTTGAGATGGCAATATATAATTCATAATGGGACACACCATGTCTCGCGCCCTTAACGCGGGAAAGCTCTTCATTAGGTTAAGGGCGCGAGAAAGCTCTTCATTACCATCTCGTTCGAATTTTCATCGACGGTGGCTTCAAACTCAATTGTAGGCGGGTTGGGCATAGGCAGTGTCGATAATATCGAGTCAAGCGCGGGATACTGGGATCTTCTAAGGCTACGGCGGTAGCCTTCGTTCGTATCGTAGAAGTCCAGGTCGATGATGATGCGAATGGTGGATGATGCGACCGTGGAAAGGGTGGAGAGCATCGTGGGGGATATAAATTCGTTCAGTGATACGCGTAGGACCGAAAGATTTGGGAACATAGACAGGTCGATTACCTGTTCTCCGTCGTCATTGAGAAGTCAACAAAGTGGTCGTCATGCAGATGGAGTACACACCGTGTCGTATACATCAAGAACTCGAATAGCAAAAAATCGCTCCAAAGGAAACCCCTCCTGATCACGGATTGAGAGCGCCTTGAGATGGGAGAGATCGAAAGGATACAGTGCCCACGGGTATACATCGGCGTCCCTTAGGTATGCGAGACCCTCATCGCGCTCAAATGATATCTGCAGTGACTCGAGCTGGATGGGCACGCTGCAGGCGGGATCGTCGCGGAGGCAATGGGTGCCAGCGACATCGAAAACGGATGCGTGTACCGGGGCGAGCAGGCAGGTGTTTGGCTGGCGCGTCGATTATATACATGCCGAGGGGCGCATGACCTGAAGACGCGACGCGAAGCGATAAGCACGGTCAAACACATTTCTATCTCCTTACGGGTTTAATCCTTCTCCGACTTCCAATTGCAAACGAATTCTTCTCCAATTCCCTTTCACTCAACGCTCTCGGCGCGGGAACCTTCAAATTTTAATTATGTGAAACACCCTGGTAGATTACCGTCAGTTTGAGGGGTGGATGGAGCAAATTTCGTCGGTCATTGCCATGTTCCTTACCCTGGTCCTCGATATATAACCCAATCCGATGCACAGCTGTTACTCCCAAATTAGTGTTGCCGGGGTCGGGTTCAGAACCGATTCCGAACCTGAACCGAACCCGGACCGAACCTGAATTGGGGTTCGGACAGCCATCAAGAACCGGACCGAACCTCAGGTCCAGTTCGGGGTTCACATTTTTCGAAATTTCCCCGAACCTGAACGAACCTGACCGGACCCGCTGGAAAATTAGGTGTATGTTAGTGATTTTACAAGATTACAAGCTTTAGGACCCGTGCCTTCAGCGCGGACACTCGCTGCGCTCGGTCCGCACCTTCGGCAGGGTCCACAGCTTGTTGGGGCTCTGCCCCAAACCCCGGTGGATTCCGAGCTCGCCAACTCACGGCGGATTCCGAGTCCCGGGGGTTCGCCGTCGGCAAAGCGAATTCTCAACATCTCGACAGTAGAAACGTGACTTAAGCATGTGACTTCACATGACTTATCAAAGAGGCTGTGCACATTGTGTTTTCAAGTATAGGATTCCACTATAACTTTGCTCAAACTGCAGCTTACAGTGACCTAGAACAGGCAGAAGCATTCCATCTCCCTCAGAACACTCAAAATTATGACCATCCTCCGAGTTCAGAGGTCCAGTGAGGCCATTGAAAAATATAGTTTATTCCTTTGGAGGTACCTACACACTGCTGAGTCCCAAACTGTGATCTGGGTATCATAAAACTCATTCTTATGTCCTACAGTGGATGAATATGTCGTCAAGTTCACATTTTGTGCGTGAGAATTTTTTTCAGGTTCGAACCTGTTCTGAACCCCAAATGAACCGAACCCATGTCCGGTCCGAGGTTCGAGGGATTTGATAGAACCGGACCCCAGGTCCGGTTCAGGGTTCCGATTTTTTGGCAAAAAACCGGACCTAACCGGACATCGGCAACACTAGGACCCAAATACCCTACAACCAAATGCACCTCTCATTCATATCCCTTCTTTTGGTCATCACGTTTGGCGCCGTCCTTGCTACAGGTGAGCCACTGTTAAACTAGAAAGAAGGTAAGCGAAACTGACAGACGCCATCTGGTATGGTTGAGAAGACGAGCATTAGTAGCGGTATAGACTACCGAGGCAGAGACTCAATCGATTCGTCGAAATTTACTAGACGGCAACAGAGACCGCTCGTCGGTGTAAGGGTCGAAATTTAAAACGAATTAGACACGGTCGTGGGCATTCATCCGCTTGGAGTCCGCTTCAGGGCTCGCGCTTCAGAATGCGGAGGATGTGGAATTTTGAATGAAGCTGTAGACCTCCCCTTAGACAGTTTATCATATAACGAAAGGGCATGGACTGGAGGTGAGCACCCTTGCTTCTGAGAAAGGTGATTGAGAGCGACTGCCTCCGATGAATGCATAGTCTCTTATAAACAGACGCTACAACCAATGCCTGACGGCATTAGGATTCATCCTATGCTACCTTCGGTAGCACCGTAGGATTGATCCTACAGGAGATCTGCTGAAGCAATTTATACCCTAGGCTCTGGGATTTACATCTTATCCTATCCTATCTTACAGAATGTAAACTCGCTAGTTGACCCAACGTTCAGAATCCAACCGCGGTCCCGTCCCATCCGTAAGTCTGTCTCACCTTCCATCCTATCCTATCCTATCCTACCCTACCCTATCCTATCTTATTTTGGGAGCTTCCACTTGGGGGAACTTTCAACTTTCAACCTGAGTTACCTGACTCAGCTGGACTCAGAGTGTGCCGGTCCCCGGACTCCGGAGACGATATATATCATCCCCGTGGTGGCATCACTCGGGATCGTGTCTTGGAATTTGAAAGGTCAAAGGCATATATATATGTATCCTCGAACCTCTTGGCGGTCAAAGCAACCCTTATTGTTCCTTGCTATTGTTGAACCGGCCGGGCCGGTTGAACTTCAACAAGTATCAAAGCGCGATCCGAGTGCGCACAATATAACCAAACACCTTTCTCATCTTGACCAGTGACCACCACCACTCGCTCACGACGTCCTCGCCACTGCTTCCAATTTCTTCCCCCTCTCCGGAGTTTGAATGTGCCTCACTCCAGCAATCCGGGGGTAGACTTAGCGTCCTCCAGGATCAAAATCAATGTGTCGAGTTCTCCAGTGGCAAGGTGGCATCAAACACCAGAAAACCTGTGTATGCACCAAGGTGAGTAGGATAATCGAATTTCATTCCTCGGATTCAGAGAATTCATGGGATAGGATTAGGATGCTCTTAATCCTATCCCATCCTATCCTCGGCGCACAAAATTGCCACGCCAGATAGGATTTAATCTTATCCTATCCCACGCGCCACACTTCACCGCGAGGTATGTCGCATCTGCGCACATTGAGAGGATAGAATCCTATCATGTCTCACTGAAGCAACTCAGGATTCTGCGACTGGATAGGATTGGATCCTATCCTATCTTAGCATTGCAACGCCAGCGTAGGTCCAATTAGTTAACTGAGGATGTGCTTAGATAGTAGTGGAATTATAATCCTATTGTGCTACCGAGAATCGCTTAGGATTCATCGTACCGACTGAGGTCGTCGCTACAACAAAAAATACTCGTACCTCGTGTGTTGTATGTGAGGGATTTTTTTTGTCAGATTATCACTCCGTGAATCAGAATGGAAAAATTTTCCCACTCAAGTTTTTTTGCGGAAGAGCACAGGCGAAGAGGTCAAAATTTGATGGACCGTTGACCGGCCTTTCATTCCACGAGGATTATGGATCTGAAAGAAAAATTTGAGGAGACAGAGCTATTGAAAATGAAAATAAAACTCATTTGGCCTCCTAGAGTTTTGAATCCATGCCTCTGGAAGCGCCACAGACCCCGAACCAGAATTCAAACTCCGCACTTTACGTAATAAGGTCGACTTCCAATGATCGTGCGCGGTTAAACTACAGACTAATGAATACACCCTTGACTTTCTTGGTTTAACGAGTATTCTTTGAGGTGGAAAGTAAAGGAATGACAAAGTGCGGGTATCGAAAGTCCAATCTGCGGGTTAATCTTTTCTTTTTCTCCGTATAATCGCAGAGTCCGGTAGCCCACGTCCAAGTACCGGTCGAACTGAGCGCCACGTAACCAACATAAGAAAAAGTCGCAATGCGCGAAGCAATTGGGACGCGGGGAGTGGAATGAGTTGGCAAAACAAGATTCCGGGGTTACTGCACGGCTTCTGTGGCGATAACATGTACTGCTTCAAGGGCAGTTGAGGGCTGCAGCTGAAGGTTGGACTCCGTTATTACGTTCATCACTCTTGGCGCGTGTATCTGCTTAATCGTCTTCTAAGCAATTAACCAACGAATTGGTGAAGTACTCGGAAATTTCCGTTAGGCATCTGTTTCAAGTTGGTCAAGTAAAATGAACTGCATGAATTATTATTATTCTCCGTGTGTTTTGACTGCGATGCTTGTAAATCAGCAGGTTTAATAGTAAAAATTGTCCAACGTGGCTCCCGGTCGCATCTGGATTAGGTCCACATCGGACATATGCTCCCCCTCCCCCTCCAGCGCATAATCCAAAAACTCCTTCGGTCCCGCAAACTCCATCCGATGGACAACAAGCCTACCGTCCGAATACAGATAATACCGCCCGCCCGCGGTGAAGAAGAATATCTCGCCGCACACGCTATACACGTACGCCACCGGCTCGACAGTCCCAGGCACGTCAAACACATCCTGGAACAGCCTCTCGATCTTCAACACTCGCCTACCGTCGACGGGAGAGTCGACCATGTGCGCCGGATCCCAGAAGTCAAGGATGTCAAACTCCTCCCAGTCAGTTGACCAGCCTGTGGGGGGCGTTGGGTCGGTGTACCAATCCTTGTAAATCCAGGTGCGCAGAGGTGGGCCGCGCTCCTCATCTGAATCCTCTGATCCTTGTTGCGGCGGCTGCACGGGTGGCGCGGAGATACCGGGTCTACCCAAGCTTTGTGGGGGTTTAGAGTCTGGATAATGGCAAGCACCTACAGGGAACTCACACTGCACTCCTATACTTGGCAACAACGCGCTCGAAGTGGCGACGGATGGGGGGCATTGTTGTCGTGATGGGATTTTTGCTGTTCTTTTAAGGTGACCCTGGACCCGAAGGCTGTGTGATTGAGTGAGGGATCCGCCCCTTGTAATCGGTGGGGTCCCCTAAAATATTCAATTAGAATCAATCGTGCTGTCATCTACACATCTTTGAGGAATACGAGCAAAGCTTTCAGGATGTAGGTTTATGTGCGCAAACACAGGGACCACATACAACGAAACGGTTTTCAACCTTTTGTGTTAGGGGCCCTAAACATGTCTGGAACCAGCTCCAGGGGGTGGAGTCTAAAAGCGCCAATTCTCCAACGTGGCTCCCGGCATCTGGATTAGGTCCACATCGGACATTTGTTCCCCCTCCCCTTCCAGCGCGTACTCTAAAAACTCCTTCGGTCCGGCAAACTCCATCCGGTGGAAAACAAGTCTCCCGTCCGAAAACAGATAATACCGCCCACCCGCGGTGAAGAAAAACACCTCGCACACGCTAACCACATATCAAAGTCAACCCGGAGGTTGTGTGAGCGCGATCGTCCATAAAATCGTTTAGTTGCGGGACCCACTTCACAATTTACAATTAATATGCTGCCAGTGCTGCTCTATGCCGAGGAAAACTTATAGAAGGTATTTGAATGCCATGTTCCCAAAACACAACAGACCATATACTGAGCAACTTGAGAATCAGATGGGTTTTCAACCTTGTGTGTTAAGGGCGCTAGACCCACTTATCGGTCCTGTCTCACGCAGCCTTGAACACCGCCCTTAATGCACATCTGCGCAAGGACCAGAAGGCGCATGCATCGCCGCCCCAGAGCGGAACCCCGCCCACGTGGAAAAGGTAAGCACAGTGGATATTATATCGAGGCCAGTGTCCAACAGTGAGATTTGATATATTAGTACATCTTGTACATCATAGGCGGAATGATATACAGTATTAAAATCCTGAACATTCGCAAGCGACTTTTCCCGCTTTGACCATTTATCCCATTCCGATTTGCTTCTGCCCGCTGAACTTGGAAGGCGCGAATTGGTCGAGAGCTGCCAAAATTAGGGGAGAGTTTGGTGTTTGACATCCCGGACGACATGTAGTGCGGCTCTCCAGTGGGGTTCAGTGTAGCAGTCCAAAAAATCTCTCCTTCGAGATGAATCGCTTCAGAAAATGTACCGCCTGCCCCCTCTCAAGATAAATATTCCGTGTACCAAGACCGCCTTAATTCCCAAGGAAATACGAAATCCTAATCTCGTGGTAGAGGGCGGAATCAAAGGGTGGAATCAAGGAGGAACGCAGCCTTTGGCACCGACTCTGATTTGGTGTATGTGATATGAGGGGATGCGAGAGTGACTTAGGGCCGATCAAAATCCATGTTGAAATGGAAGAGCTACAAACACATTCATGGAAAGTACGGGAGCTCGATTTATGGAATCCTAAATCCTCCTGTGCGGTCCATGATCTTTGCGCTATCCCACTTGTGACGAATCGATGACAGTTTGTCCAGGTTACCTCGGTAAATATCGGCAACGGTGACATCCTCCATTGCAAGATTGTTGTAAACTGGTGCACCCGCGACCGCACAACCAAGGGTTATAGCTGACTGCCTCAGCCTCGAGGTGATGTTCTCGATCATAGGCAACCAATAGGCATCATTATCTTCGCCTTTCCATTTGAAGTTTAGAACGAGAGGCGTATTTGGGCTGCCTTTGACATGAGGCCACGCGCAGTCTTTACTATTGTCGAAAAGACTGAGATCGAAAGGCCAGAAGTCGGGATACATCTGTACGCCGCCGTGCGATATAAAATCTGTCGATAAATCCTGCAACAAAGTCAGCATCTTAATCGATGCCATGTGCCATGGACTTACGAAGAAAACTGCAAGGGTCTCCTCGATCAACTCCTTCTTGAATCCAGACAGCATCACGCAGCTGAAGCGACCTCTAGTGATACCATTTAATACCGAACATCAGTGTTGATCGACTTCATTTACCGGAAAGGTGGGAGATCATCGGCAGCCTCAGCTCCCCATCCCAGTCTGTGACTTTGGCGGTTCCCCGGAAGAGCGGCCATTCGATCTAGCCAACTGTCAAAGGCTGGGGTCGGTTTCTTATGAGGAATATCCTCGAATTCTTGGAAAACCTCCTTGGGAGGGGTAGGACGGTCGTAAAAGCATTCGGCGCTGATAATTGCCTGTTCTTAATTGTAAGCGCTAGAGCTCTTTCAGATGGACCAACAATATGTACCGCGAGTTGTCCGGACTTTCTATCCACGGTCCATTCCCAATACGTCTCAATGTTTGATAGTGGGTCCACATTTGTCGAGTAATTTATGACCGCGTCGACGACTTTCGCTGACTTATCGAGAGTGTATTGAAAAGTCTGAGACTGTAAAGCCAGAAAATCAATTTAACAACCATCAGGAAATTATTTTGGGGCGTACATATATTGGGCCTTGTGCTTGTGTTATCATGTTCCAATTCGTCACTATACCAAAATTGTTTCCTCCTCCCTTGATACTGAGTTAGACTACTATGTTCAGTTATAAAGCTTGAGAATGCATACTTTGAGAGCCCAGAACAAGTCCTCGTTGCTGGTGTCGGATACAGTAAGAACCTCGCCAGAAGGTACGACGACATCAATCGATTGAATGTTATCAATCGCAAGCCCAAATTGATTGGTCTTGTTCGAGTACCCGCCGCCGAGGTTGAATCCTGCTACCCCGACACCTGGGCAAGAAGAGGCCCCTGCTACGGTACGGTCAAGCGGGAGTATTTTGTAGACGTCCTGCCATAACATTCCGGGACCGATATCCACAGTCTGGGTTTGTGCGTTGTAATTTACCTGCTGAAACAGTGCCATATCTACCAACAGCCCAGTTGTAGAGCTGAAACCAGGTGGTGCTATATGACCTCCTCCCTTGATCTATGTCATTGTTGAGTATGGGCTATGGGTGAACTAGATCTCGAGAGGTTCATACCGCAAATAGAAGCTGTTGTTGCTCCGTTAGAAGATTAAACTAAGAAAGTTGTTGTTAAGAGTGTGTTATCCAGTCATGCCCTCGAATTACTCACAAACGTTGTTATATCTTGCGCGATTGCTGGCTGAAAGACAGCAAGGGGATGTTGCTTGCTGCTGAGCCAATAATACGATGCTAAACTGGCCTCGTATCCTTCACTGCCTGGAGAACAAGGATCTTGATCAGGATGTGATCTACAAGCAGTATATTTGGTTAACTGACCTCGGAAGAACACATGAGCCTTGGGGGAGAGGTCCTTGGCGAATTTTTCAATAGCCGCAAAAAGGTCCTTGGTAGAAAAAAATGTCAGACGAAGGGCGTTATTGAAGCAGACGGTGGTACTTACCGACATCGTTGTTTATCTCATGAAGGGTAACTCTCCCCCCTTATATACCGCGACGATGAGATCGATAGCTCCTTATGGTCGTCCTAGGAGTTATGCATTTGCCGTTCTGAGAATCTGACATGTGGACTGGAAATTTGTATTCAAACCGAGGGAGCATTTCAATCTGTACCTGACGGCCGCCGAATGTCCGTGTTGGCATTGAGGAACCAGGTCCTTGCATCGTGTCAAGCCGGAGTTTTGGAGTGCCCGAAATCGCACTTTTGGGATAATGCAGCGCGCGCTCATCGGAGTCAAGGTACTCCGATTTCAGGCACGCCCCTGTGTCCAGATGCGAGACACGTGCCGATTCTCCAAACACGGCCTGCTGTTAAGCCCCCGGCCACTACTTTATCCAGTGGTCCGGGGTGGTAACCTATGTCGGGTCGTTTCATAAAGTAAATCAGGCTCAGAGGCTAAGTCAGTTCATACAGTAAATCCGCGATTTTTTTTTGAAGTACATACCTCGAACTTGTCCTCGAAATCTACCCCGGGATCACATCCAGCACTGGTTCAAACAGCGCCAAGGAGAATACAGGCAGGCTGGAAATCCTTCTCAGCAGCGGGGAGAAAATTTCAAGTCCAAGGAAGAAAAAAGGGTGTTTTTAGCTAATTAGCCAAATACTTGAGATTACAAGGGCCGAACTTATAGAGTAAATCAGTGAAAATTTTTGGGAAAGAGCGGACACCCATATAAGGTATTGTTGCCTCTGCTGCTCCTGCTGCCGACGTCGGATCTGTAGATTTGGCCATACGCGTTGGCGCGGGTGAACCGAGGAAAACCTTCCGAGAAGGGCCGGTCTTCCCCGATTGGCTATCAATGCTTATTTTCAAGTCGCCGAGATCAGTGCCGGCACGAAACGGAGTCGGCAGCGAATCCGATCCGCTCCGACGACGACCAGTGATGTCGTCCTACGACGACGAACACGACTACGAAGAAGTCGGAAGGGGGAGAATACTGGCAGCGTTTGTGTGATGTCTATCGGAGGGGAACTTGAACGTCGGTCTCATTCTTCTCGCTCGCTTTTTAGCATGCACATTTTCCTTCAGGGCGTTGTAAGCTTCATACCAACACCAAGCACACACCAAGCATGGTATAATACTCAAAGTATCCCGCAGGTACGCACCCGGAGACAAGTCCATCTCGGAACGCAAGCCGTCCGTGCATGCTCATGAATACTAGGGTGCGTGCGCTGGTCCCGCACGTTTTTTTTTAAACCGCGCGCCGTCATTGAATTCATTAGGGATCTGAAGCGGATAACAAAAAAGCGAAGTGTACGATTTCCCAGAAAGAAACTAAACAGTTTGATCTTCACCGTGCAGCCGCCACGTCGCGAGCGCTGACCATGATCTCGCTGAGCACGAGCTAGCCACTCTCGAAGCCAAACGCCTACCCGCTAGGCCACCCGGATCCTTCCTCATCGTTATCTGCTTCTCGCGAAGACTCAGTGAACAGCTGGAGCGCCAACGCGACGATTAACATCCTCAGAATCGCCCTGAAAGCCCTCTCCTTGTTCCCGGCGGCTCGTTCGACTCGTCCATCAACAAAGGCGCTACCGACGAGGCATTTCGCCGTTGAAGGCGGCCCGAATGTTGCCTATTCCAACTTGTACCCTTTCGTTTTTTTCGTTTCTTTTCATCTGAAAACTAATCAAAACCTTCTTCCTTACCAGTGTCAAGTGAGCGCCCGCGCCTCCGCCGGACACATACTCCTTCCCGCTCCCAGACCTGGCCGCGCAGCTCATCGACCTCTAATACACGCGCGCGCATGTATACCTCCCAGTCCTAAGCTAGCTTCAAGAGCAATGTCGCGGTGTGGGGTACATGAGTGATATGTGTGCATCTCGTTCACGCCTCGCACTAATAATATTTCCTCTCGTCGAACTATCTATCACTCTCTTTCTCTCTCTCTTTTCGCCAATTCATGTATCCCCCCGGGGACACCCGCTTCGCGGCGATCTTGCTGCTCGTCTGCGCCATCGGCTCCCAGTGGGGTACCAATCAGCGCGTACTTTCCTCCCCAGCGGAAAGACCTACCCGTATCCGCACCTCGAGCGCGGATGGGAGTGGTTAAAGCAAGTTGGTATTACTACTGCCTCGCGTACTAAGAGCTGCCTCTCACCCCCGCTGTTATTCATTCATCACATTTGACAGGTCCCGCCAGTCCCCGCTCTAGATATGACTGCTACCATTGTAAGTCCATTGCTGGCTTCTTGCGAAGATACTATCCGTTTTATCCGGGAAATTGTTTTCAAGTTCTCGATGTTGCTGAATGGTGCAGAAAGCCATCGAACGCTCTTAGACATTGATCGATATTGATTGCCGACATCAAGAGAATGGCTGGCAAGCCCAAAATGCACTTTATGGAGCTCTTTCCCAATTTATAATGGGATGCGCTGTAGCGACTTCCCTGTCCGGCCTCAAAAATAAGGTTGGCTGCATCAGATTTGTTATAGTGATGTAAATCTGCCTGTAAAAGACAGAGAATATACCCAAAAGTGGCATCAAAGAAAGTAGGCCACCGAGATGTTCGAGTTCGATCAAAGTTCGATATTGCCAATTAACTTATTAAGACGGCCCGCAGCGGGAGTCGCGGGCCGCAGTTCAGAACACGTGCCGCACTGCCACAGCTTTTCTCTCTCGGACTTGGACTTGATTTCGACGCTCAGACCCAAATGCATCATTGCCTGTCGATCCAGGAAATCATTGGGATCATATGTTGCCATCTGGCGCCTGTCGTGCCATGGCCTGTCCGCAGATCGTCGCGACAGCCCGAGATGAAAGACCTTGCTGCGGTGGCAAGAACGTGCAGTGCGTTCGAGGGCCCCGCTCTAGATTTCCTGTGGAGGTACTCCACACTCTTGAACCTTCTTCGGTGCATGGCCTCCGATCTATGGGCTGTCGATGAGGACAGGGAAGTGCCGGGGAAAATAAAATGCTACCTGGTGAGTGGCGCAGCCCGCAATCGATTCACGGCTCAAACAGGCTTAGGACTCACTGCGTCCCATTCAAATCACGGACTGGGACCGAGTGCTTGCGTACTCCCGTCGGATCCAGCACATTTCTTCCGACGACGAAGATTGTGACTTGTCGAAAGTTTTCCCCATGATTAGCGTCTGTTTCCCCCTTGAACTCTTCCCCAATCTTCGGGGTCTTCACTGGTACCACTCTGGCCCTCAGTTTCAGTACATTCATTTGTTCCTCACGTCCAACATCACCTCAATATCCTTCAACGCAAAATGCGCGCCGGCGCTTTCGTTCCTGTCGAAACTTGGACGGGATCATCCCATGTTAAAGGATGTTTCGATTGGGTGTGGGGAAACAACACCCGTCTCCGCCTTTGTGCGTTCTTTGACGTCCATCGAATCTGTATCCGTGGATAGCTTGGATCAGGGCGCTTTGCAGTATCTCTGCCAGCTGCCTACCCTCACATCATTGGGTCTGATGGATCTCATACCGTTTTCTCCGACTGCCGACATTCAACCATTCCCAGTTCTTCAGGACCTGCGCCTCGCGGTCTCTGAGAACCGGGACATGACCTGCTTTTTCGAGCGGTGCAAACAACTTCCGTTGAAGTCGTTGAATCTCTCCATTTGGCTTCCGGCCACGGCAGCTGAGACACATAATCTGTTCACCCTTCTTTCAACGAGCATCTCGCGCTCATCTCTTACAGACCTCTTTCTCTACCAGGGCTCTAACGGTTTGGATCCGTCGGACGTCCCGATTTTCTCCATTCAAGGCCAATCAATCCGCCCTCTGCTCGGTTTCGCTAATCTTCGGTCCATAACCCTTATACTGCTGATCGAAGCCGACTTCGACAACGCCACGATATCAGATCTGGCACGTGCATGGCCACGCATCGAACAATTCGAACTTTCTTCACATTATCCCTCCACAAGCCGTCGCGCTACGCTCCAATGTCTTCATTCTTTTGCGAGGTTCTGTCCGCGTCTTGCGAATCTCACGATAACCATCGATGGTACCGATCTAGAGCAAGGCATTGGCTGCCGTGTTTTGCAGCATGCACTGAAAAGGTTGAATGTCGAATTTTCCCCCATATCCGCCGCAACACCAGTTGCGCGATTCGTCTCTGCAATTTTCCCAAATCTGCGATACATTTCAACCGACCGTGACAGCATGGATCCGGACGAGCTGTCCGAGAACGAAGAGGCTATCCGTTTCCATCATCTCTGGAAAGAGGTGGAATCACTACTTCCCGACCTACTAACAATCCGCGCGGAGGAGAGGGTTTGGGGCCAGAATCATCCCGAATTGTGACACGTTGCAGGCTTAATGCCGATCCTGGATAGGCACATCCATTTCGTGACGCTATTGGTTGTTTTCTTGTCCGTAGCCTTTCTTCAGGTACCTCTATTGCATACTGTTGGAAGAAATTGCCCGACGCGCAGCACTGTGGCAGGGACCAACAGCCAAATCATTTAAATCTTCTCGCGCTTTCGAAAAGAGGTATCACGCGGTGACAGTCTGACAGTGCAGGTTGCTGTACATTTTCGGTCAATTCGACACAGGCAAACGAATGCCAGCTCCTCCTCTCCTCTCGCTCACGTTCCTTTTCCCCATCTGCATTGCTTTCCCTTCCCTTCGCAGCACCCGCCAACGCCGCCCGAGCTCCATTCAGGGTCCCTCCTCATCGTCCTCGTGGTTCTCGGTCCGCTGTCGCACCACCGCACCCTCCCGCCTCCCTCTCCACGGTGCGTAGTCGTCGACAGCGTTTGTTGACTGCCGCTCTCCACTCCCGCTGCCCTCCACCTCCACCTCCTCCTCTCCTCATCTTTCTTCTGCCTCCACTTCCTATTCTCGCTTCCCTCATATCCCTCGCGGATCGGGCGTGTATGTAGAAAGCCAACGGCACGCATTCCCGCATTCGCGCCAAGGCACACGTATTCTCGAGTAAGACATCGATAACGGCATGGACATCAACCTAGCGCGCGCATCGTATCGCGCAAGGCGTATGGACATCGACATCTGACATCAGCCTCTACACGGTCGTGCACCGGATTCATGGGGATGGAGGGAGGAGGGAGGGTACGTTGCAAGAAGAGGGAGGACAGGGGCAGGGCGAGGACGCGGGACGAGGAGAGGCGGGAAGCGGGAGATAAGGAAGAGAAGCAGGTGGGCGAGAGAAAAAGGGAGGGGACACGCAGAGGGACGACGCGGCAAGGAAAACGGGGGAGGGAAAGGAGAGGGATCGGAGGACGAGAGGGCGCGGAGAGAGGAGAGAGGAAAGAGAGACATGAAGGGAGGATGCCGGAGGAGCGGAAGGGAAGGCGATACGAAAGGGGGGGAGGAAGTGGAGCGGGTATGAGACAGCGACGTGCAGTAGCGGAGGGGTGCAATGGGGTGGGGTGAGGAGAACTGGCGGCAGCACAAGCGGGAGGGAGGTGGAATGAAGGAGAGGCGACACATGAGGGAGATGGAGGAGGTGGGGTGCGGTACACAGATAAGCGGAAGGGACTCGGGATAGGTGGAGTGGGGGCGAAGGTGAGGCTGAGGGGCGGGCGATAGTTTGTCGTGGGAGTAGGTTAAGTAGCTAAAGGAACGATTGTCGAGCGAAGGAAGAGAGGCAGAAGAAAGAGAAACGCGACTGTCAGCACACAGATCTTCCACAAAATGAAACGACGCGCCTCACTCGCCCTCGGATCCGTACCCCTCTCCTCCCCGCCATCGCACTCTCTTTCCGGCTCCGCACGCCTCACTGACTTTCCTCGGTACGTCCGCGCCCGTGCTCCCTCTCTCCTCCACCTAATCCTCCTCGTCTGCGGCCCACTTCTCTGCTCCCTGTGCTCCCCGCATACGCGCTGCCCCTGCCCCATTCCCCACCCCCTCATGCTCGCTCCTCGCCTTCTCCCTCGTCCTCCTCCGTACACTCCTCACAGGCACCCTCGTCTCCGCCCTCGTACGCGTGCAAGGCAGGACTCGCGTCGGGCGCCGTAGCTCCTCGACGCGTGCTGGATGCCTATGCCGATGTGGACGTCGTCGAGGGAGCTGTGGATCACGATGCCTACGTCGCTGTCTACGCCTACGGTGATGTCGATGGCTATGCCGGCGTCGATGTAGACGTATCCCTGGTAGATGCTGCGGTAACGATGTCTACAGGTGGAAGAGGGCGGAAGGGGTAGCGGAAGGGATCAGGGCAGGCGAGCGGAAATGATGGGAGGGGAGGGCGGGCGACGACGGGCGAGAAAGGAGTGAAGGTGGGGGCGGGAGGAAGACCGGGGGGGTGGAAGGCGAAGGGAAGGGGCGAAGGAAGAAGAAAGAGGAACGGGCCGGGCGAAGACCAGGGGAGGGGAGAGAGGGACGCGCGAAAGACGTGAAGGAGAGCGGAGTAGGGGGAGGAAGGACGGTAGGGAAAGGGAGGCGAGGAGGGGAGGCGAAGGCGCGGAAGGAGACGAGAACGCGGAGAGAAAGCGGGATGAAGAGGAGTAAGTGGCGGAAGCGGAGAAGGAGGCGGGGCGGAGGGTGCGCGCGACGAGGTCAATGTCGGGAACGGGAGCCGGAGGCGGGTGGGTAGGAGGGCGCGGAGAAGCATATAATGACAAAACAAGACTGAGAGGAAGACGATAAGACCGTCAGCACGCATCCGGAACTCAAAGAAGGACGGGACTTACCGCGTATTCGCATTCTCCCCATCTCCATCCCGCATCCACAATCCTCGCCCCACCTCGCTATCGCCGTGCTCCTCCCTCTCGTACCCGTACACGTCCTCTCCCTCGCCCGCGTCATTCCATCCGCTCCTCCACCGCCATGCCTTTCTCCCCGTGTCCGTGCTCCACACACCCCGCTCATCGTACTCTCCCCCATCCCGCCGGTACGTGTCCGCGCTTCTTCCTCGTTCTCGTGCACACGCAAGCCGGGATCGGGACGTAGATACCACGGTACTAGAATCTGGACGCGCAGTACACGGATGCTACACGCGTCGGATCGATGCCAGACGTGTCGCAGCTGTGCGGTGCTCAACGGCAGGGACACGTCGTCCATCGCAGACGCTGGAGCGTCGTGCATGGCGCATAGCCGGCGAACGCGAGGCACCCCGCCGCCAACAGCTTCAAAGCGAGCGAAAGACACATCCTTGAGTCTCAGCGCACGCGCGCCCCGGCGCCGCACCCGCTCTCGATGCAGCAGAGGATGGCCTCGGGCTTGGATACACGTGGTAGGCGCGGCATTCGGGGTGCGCATGAGGTAGCAGGAGCACGTTGCGATTCCCCGCAATGCGGACTCGGATGCGAGTGTCGGTATCGGTGTCCGTGTCGGTGAACGTTGGGCGGGCGAGGGCGAGCCATCCGCAGTGACTTCATTGTGGTCGTCGTCGTCGCGAGCAAGACGGGGACTCGCAGGCCAGCGTCCGGGATGCGGTCGCCCAAGGGTGCACACAGGCAATTCGCAGCTGGAGCCGGCGCAAGAGACTGAGACTCGGGGGAATTCCTCTGGACGGAAACCCGTGTCAAGTCGCGCGGCGGTGAAATGGACACACACGTACCGTTCATAGTATCCCTGTCGGGCCAAGCTCGTCTTGCCATTGCGTTCTGTCGAAAGGACATACATCAGCAATTGAATGATTTGGATAGATAATGAGATAGGACGTGGAAGAAAACGGGCGCCGGACTCGACACGGACCAGACTCACTTGATTAACAAGGAAACAAATTTCCTGGGATCACAGTTTGCATGCAAGGTCGAGCAGTAGATTCTGTTATTTGACCCGATTTTCTTCCGGAGGCCTTCCATCGCCATCGCCATTCCCGCAAGGCACCGCAGCGCTTCAAGTTTGAAGCAGCTTCAAGTAAAGATTCGAGCGCGATGTCCAGATCGGATTCGGCTTTCATGAAAGGCCACGGATTCAGGGGGTGTGCACATTGTAGTGAGTGGCGGCCGTGGGCTCATGGACGGTAGAACTTAGAAGAGGATGGAGTCTCAGAAAGCAAGGGACAAAGCGTGAACGTAATAGGCACGTGATCCGGTCGCGCGCACGCATCCGAGACGCACAACCAAACATTGAAGCAACGCATTTATTTTAATGCACGCGTCCTTCACACCCCGACGTCCTATTAGAGAGTTTGCGCAATAGCCACTCGAGCCACCCAGTGGCTGTTTTGCCGTGCGCAGATAGGTGGCTGGTGGCTCGAGTGGCTGATGGCCCGTGTCAAATTTAGTGCCTGTTTATGCCAGAATGAGACCATACCAAGTGTAAATGTGTACACGAGTGCCTCATCCTCATTAGGATACAAAATTCTGGGAAACCGATTATTTTGGACTGAAATCAGTTTTGTCGAAGTAAGGGGACGATTGGGTGCCATTACATCAGTCTTGATACTCACAAATGAGTGTATTAAATCGAGAATATCGTTACTTATCTCAGCCATTCGAGCCACTGGAGCCACTCGTGCGCACTGCTAAACAGCCACTGGGTGGCTCGAGTGGCTGTTGTGCAAACTCTCTATTTATTCAATGCGAATCTCGAGGCTGATTTAATAAAATAGAACATATATACAAGGCTCGAGCAGTCCCTCGACCGATTCCGGGCTGAACACATGGAGCGAGAAACGCGACGCGCAATGTGAGCAGCAAGCTGGGAAAATTCGTCTCCTATATTGCATAAACCTCTCAATGAATGTCCAGGACGCGCTAGATCTGTACAGTATCTTCCCCGCAGACCTGTTATTCAAGTTCTGGCGGGAAAAGTCTTGCAGTTGGCTTTCCACGATCCAAAGAAAATATCAACGTCTTCTGCAAGCCAATTTCTGCCTGCGAAGATATCTCATCCCTATCGACTAGTCAATTCGGAAATTTGGTTTCTCAATGTTCTTGAACAATCGAGAAAACCACCGGCAGCGCTCAGGTATGGATCGCTTACATCCGTAGAATAATAGCACGCCCAAAATTCACTTTATTGAGCCCTTTCCCAATTAAAAATGGGATGTGCTTCAGCAATTTGCCAATTTCCCTGTCACCCTGTGCAGTGGCACTCACTCAGTCAGGCCTCAAAAAATCACATCAGATTCATTATAGGCACATAAATCCTGTTAAAGACGGTGAACATGCTCAATGGGTCTATAAAGTGACGTGAAAAAATTAGGTCACCCTTGAGGCCACCGGACAGCTAGATGATGACGGCCCGCAGCGGGAATCGCGGGCCGCAGTTCAAAACACGTGCCGCACTGCCACAGCCGTTGCTCTCTCTCGGACTCCGACCTGCTTTCGACGCTCAGACCCAGATGCATCATTGCCTGACGATCCAGGAAATCACTGGGATCATATGTTCCCATCTGGCGCCTATCGAGTCATCCCCTGTCCGCAGATTGTCACGACAGCCCGAGATGAAAGACCTTGCTGCCGTGGCAAGAACGTGTAGTGCGTTCCAGGGTCCCGCTCTAGATTTTCTGTGGAGATACTCCACAGTCTTGAACCTTCTTCGGTGCATGCCTTCCGATTTGTGGGTTGTCGATGAGGTCAGGGAAGTGTCGGGGGAAATAAAATGCTACCTGGTGAGTGACGCAGCCCGCAATCGATCAACGGCTCAAACAGGATTAGGACTCCCTTCGTCCCGTTCACATCACGGACTGGGACCGAGTGCTTGCATACGCCCGTCGGATCGAACACATTTCTTCCGACGACGAAGATTGTGACATGTCGAAAATTTTCCCCATGATTAGTGTCTGTTTCCCCCTTCACCTCTTCCCCAATCTCCGGGGTCTTCACTGGTACCACTCTGGCCCTCAGTTTCAGTACATTCATTTGTTTCTCACCTCCGGCATCACCTCAATATCCTTCAACGCAGAATGCGCGCCGGCGCTTTCGTTCCTGTCGAAACTTGGACAGGATTATCCCCTGTTAAAGGATGTTTCGATTGAATCCGGGGCCGAGGAAACAACGCCCGTTTCCGCCTTTGTGCGTTCTTTGACAACCATCCAGTCTTTATCTGTGGGCAGTTTGGATCAGGGGGCTTTGCAGCATCTCTCTCGGCTGCCAACCCTCACATCATTGATTTTGACCAGTCTTTCGCCATCTTTACCCTTTTTGCCGAGCGCCGGTATTCACCCGTTCCCAGTTCTTCGGAAACTGACCCTCGGCGTTTATAAGAGCGGGGATATGACCTGCCTTCTTGAGCGGTGCGACCAGACTCCGCTGACGTCGCTGGATCTCTACATGGAGTGTTCTACGGCAGCCGAGACACACGATCTGTTCACCAGTCTTTCGACGAGTATCTCGCACACATCTCTTACGCACCTCTCTCTTTTCCAAAACACTCGCAGTCGGCCGGTCATCCCGATTGGAGCCCAATCACTCCGTCCCCTGTTCAGTTTCACCAATCTTCTGTCCATAACCCTTAAACTGCCGGTGGAAATCGACTTGGACAACACCACGATATCGGATCTGGCACGTGCATGGCCACGCATCGAAGAACTCGAACTTTCTTCACATTATCCCTCCACAAGCTGTCGTGCTACGCTCCACTGTCTTCATTCTTTTGCGAGGTTCTGTCCACGTCTTACGAATCTCACGATAACCCTCGATGGTACCGATCTAGAGCAAGGCATTGGCTGCCGTGTCTTGCAGCATGCCCTGACAAAGTTGGATGTTGGATTTTCCCTCATATCCACAGCAATGCCAGTTGCGCAATACATCTCTGCGATGTTTCCAAACCTACAAAAGGTTGATACTGCTCGTGGCTATGAGGAAGAGGAGGATTGGTACGAACTGGAGGAGGTCAAAGGGGCTATCAGTTTCCATCGTCTCTGGAAAGAGGTGGAATCCCTACTTCGCAACCTTTAGAGATCTACCCGGAGGAGAGGGTTTGGGATCAGAATCATTCGGACTTGTGATACCAGCGTCAATGTTTTTCATTTTGAATAGGCACTTTTTTTTTCTTGTCCGTAGCCAAATTATGTCTTTCATCACTTTCATCAGGTACTCTGTTGAAAGAATTACAGGTGCGGCCATATGGCATGGATAGGAGGTCATTTGAATCTTCCCGCACTTTGCGTCTTCGAAGACAGGTACAACGCGCTCGGCGGTGGGTCATGGTGGCGGGCGGGAACTACCGGAAGCATTCGCGTGGTGATCTGGTAACTGAACTTATGGAGTCGCAGCTTGAGACACGTGGATGGTGCAGCGCAATGCAAGGCATCAAACTTTCCAGTTCCGCTCCCATGCACCGAGAAATACGTCGGAATCCTGTGAAGTCACCTGTTCCTCCGCCAACAGAGCCGTCCGAGTTTGCGTGCAATGAACGGTTCGTAAATTATCTTCCTCCCCGGTTCAGGATACAGTAATATTGACTGCGAGGCTGCATATACGCCCTCGAGTGTCTCTGGTCCCGAAGTTAACTGTTCAAAAACGTAGCGACTTCTTCCTAGTCTCTCTTGACAGATGCTTTATTGTACCTAGCTCGTTCCTCGCTCAATAACTTCTTCCCAATCTAACAGTCTGACAGTGAAAGTTATGTAGGTTCTTGGCCTAGTTGGAGGAGCCTTATGCTTCGGTGGGGTTGAACCTTCTTCAAGTTCGGCAGAAATCAGTGTGAGATTCTACCAAGGTTCCACAGAACAATTTGAGAGGGCGAGACTGCAATAGCTGATACCGGAACCTCTACATAATTCGAGCTCTTCAACTTAATTTCGTTCTGAGTTTCTGTTGAGAAGCTGTGTGATGCAACCAGTCAGCTGGAGAACCTTCCAGGTTGCTCCTTACTAATCATTGTTGAACATTGTAGAATATTCTAGATTACTTGTACTGTAGTATAAATACCCGAGAAATGTACTGGCAAGAGCATCCGTTTGCCAGGCAATGCCCTAGCCTTAGTCAACCGGAACACCTCTTGTGTTTCTTCGTTGCTCTAAGCCTAACAGCTTATTCTTACGCGCAGCCGAAAAACCAACAGTTTCGGTGTCGGGTTGCCTTGGCCGATACATGCTATCCGTTGGCCGACGATCTCCGAATCAAAACATGAGGATGTCTCGATTCTCCGCCATCCCTCCGCTAATTTTGCTTTAATTTAAAAGATCTCGTTGGTCAAATCTAAATGCCTTAAATTATTGTAGTTGAAGTTTGACCCATCGGTATATTTGTGTCATTGGGCCCTCACTCACCTCAAATCCTCGTAGATGATAAAATCCTGCGTATGACCTCCTACGACCCACCAAAAAGCCTTCTTTTCGACGGTGGGCTTGCTTCATTTATCCTCATAGGGGCCGGCTTTGTTGAGGACGCGATCTCGAGTCGAACGCCGGGCTGCGACCTTGAAACGGGTATGTAAAGGCGGCAAGTGCGGCCATCCGCCATCGCGTCTGGCTACTAACTTCCTAGCAGGTCAAAGAAGCAGGCTTTGAAATTGCAGTGCCTGTCCAGCGCTTCAGTCTCCCGAGTCTCGAATGAAGTATGCTTTTTTGCCTGGATGTCGGGCATATGCTCAGTCGGAATGGAAGGCGGGATGAATAGGAATTTCATTTTACATCTGGTAATCCATGAATATGTGAACGCCACTCTCTTCCAGCAACTTATATGCTGCTTAATTGATAATCAACTCATGCATAGCTCTCAGTCTATTCGGAGTATTAGGGTCGTTCACAGTAGCCCTTTTTCCGCTCCTTTTTCTCTCCCTTTTTTCTCACTTCTCGGGTTTCCTTCGTTTTTGGCCCGGTTTTGTTCCCTTTTCAACTTTTGTATGTAAAAAGGTTTGAAAAGGGAAAAAAAGTCAACCCCAAGTCTAGAAACAACGGAAATCGAGTGAAAAAGGAGGCAAAAAAGGGAAGGAAAAAGGGCTACTGTGAAACCCCCCGACAAGATCTCCTTTTTGTCTCCCTTTTTTGCTTCCTTTTCCTTGCATTTTGTAGATACCAGAGCCACTGTAGGTTGACCATACATTCAATTTAAACTCCATCCTTTACATATATTCTGATACCCAAATGCTAAGTAGGTGATAGGTTAATCCAACTATTCTCTGAGCTTGAAACAAAAAAGGGAGTGAAAAAGGAACTGAAAAGGGCCGGAAAAAGGGAACCGTGAACGACCCTACTGTAGTAATCCGACCAAGTGTTCATGGGGTGTCACCTGTCACCAAAGGTGTTCACTTTTTCCGGTGTTCACGATGACAAATATTACCGAAAATGGAAGTCCGGCAATGGCCGGAGCGATTTTTCGGCCATTTTTATGCCTCACACCGGGTAAAGCAAAATATTAACCTACGTCAATATGTCAGCGAACAGTAGACAATTCAGCACACAGATCAAACCTTGTAGAGACTTGATAAATTGATTTGGCCCAAAACAGACTCTTAAGTAGGTACAATCAGGGGCCGTTTCAAAAGTGGGATATTTATTCAGTATCTGCCACATCTGAAAGGATTGCTGAAAGATGAACTTTCAGGAGCCATTTCCGGCGAGAAGAAAGGAGAGCTTTTGGGGTAACAATTTATTTTTCCTTTGTTCGAACAAAGGAAAAATAGATTGTTAGCCTGAAAGTTCTCCTTTCAATATACCTGAAAGCACAGTTAAATGGATTTATTTAGGCATGGCTTTCCTAACTTGCTGAAAGGGAACAAAGTCAAGGCTGGGGAAAGAGTTGCTGATTGTGGCTACTTCTGTGGTGCTTTCACACCAATTGAACTTATCAACTATCTACAAGTTTGGAATTATCTACTGAGTTATCTACTCTATGTGTACATATTGACCTAGGTTAATATTTTACTTTATCCGGTGTGCCTATTTTGGGCAAAAATTGTTCATCGTCACCGTCACCTATACATCCCAAGTGTTCAGTTCACAGGGCCCCATCACCCGTCACCTGAACACTTGGTCGGATTACTACAGTATTGTCAACGTTCAACGCGAATCCCGGCCGATTATACATGTTTGGAATTACTCTTCGCTACCATGTGAGTCGTAATGGCTAAAATGTGATTCTTCATGTCGCCACAACGTCCGAATTCTCAGTTTTCGGCTCGATACTGATGGCAGCGCGCGATACCTCGGACGATAGCTAGCGGAGTTTGAATTATCGGCCGCTCGGCAAATCACGTTGCTGGCGGTGGCGCCGTCCGTTGTACTGTGCACTGGCCCAATCACTACAATGTATGTCACTGTAAGTAGACACTGCACATACATACTCATACTGAATCTCGTTGTGAATGTGTTACTCTATATTTCATTACTAACATTTTCAGTACTAACAGGGTTCTTTCTAGGTAAAATCACACCTGTCCAGTTAATGGTTGGACAATGGATTGGATGCAGCGAGCTAGCTCTCATAAAAATGCGTGAGACGCGATGCTTGCTGCGTGCGCACCACACCAAATTACATGACACGGCCCACCCGATGTGTCGCCATCAGGCAGTTATCCGCAAGCGGAGTAGGCGTTGATGGTGCCTATAGGCTATCGCAGTGTGGCGGGCAAGTGGCGGCATGCAGGTAACATGCTTGTATGCCAGCCGTCGGTTCCGCAGAGTGCGAGCCCGTACCCAGATGAGATGCACGTTGCGTGCGGCACCATACCCATGGAACGGGTGCAACCTCGTCCAGCGTATAGTTTAGCCTCAACACTGCTACATTTTCAGAAATATTCAAACAAGATTGAGGGAGACATACCGATGGTTCCACTTGCAGGATGAAACTTCAAACTATGCCAAAAGCACGCAGATCGCGTATTGTGAATGTGGTCTGGCTACGTGCGTCCATGGGAAACAGCTTTGAGAGCATTAGGTTGAGACAGAAATGAGCAGGGGAGTCCCAAGGGAAGTCCTGATCCACAAGAGAGCGCACGAGACAGAGGAACTTCAGGAAGAGCAATAGTCTTTCAAAAGAGAACAGATTCGTGATTGATTTGATCTCGGGCCGCGAGGTATCTGTATTAAAACTCCGCTAGGTATCCGAGTATCCTTAAAACTTTTTCTTGGGGGAGCACTGGGGCCACAATAATCATTTAAAAATTACCCAAATGTACACATATGTCTTGGTCCCTTCATAGAGTTTTATCAGGAGCTCTTGGTGACGTGGTTAGTATTTTTGGCGACTTATTTCAGTATCCGTTTTTGTGGCTGAGCAACCGGAAGCTCTCGCCAAATTTGACCAAACTTCTTCCCCTTTCGGGCGAGTATTTTAGTATCTTTATTCTTTATTTTTGTATTTCCACGCACCACCATCAGTATCGAGCCCAGTTTTCCAGGTCCATCTCTGAAAAATCTACTGTATGGTTAAAGTTCGGCCGGAAAGAGCCGAAGTCTAGACTCTATAGTCACGCTATAACGCCGTGACTGTCTCTTTCTTGACCGTGACCTTCATGGTGGGCATCGGAACGAGGTTGTTGAACACGTTGAGCGGATGGATGAAAACTGACTCTATGTTGTTAGGTTCGGCCATACTATCCGGTTCATAGCGACATTAGACCGTCGGTTGCTCACCGAAGTGGACTACATCCGCGCGTCGGGCAGAGCTCGTATACAGCTCCGGTTCCCTTACGACTTCCGAGCGGGAACTCCGTACGAAACGCACACCCCGTACATCAATTTCGTCTGTGCCGACCCGCGGTTCACCGCCCCGGGCGCCTGGATCACGGGATTTCTCTATTACCACATATCCTATCCAGAGCTCTTCTTATCCGCCGGCGTGCGCTTCCGCTGCACCGAAGGGTCACACCTTTCGTCCTTCGAAGCAGGGCACGATCTACAGGACCGTTCAGGGCTGCCGTGGACGCTCCCGCTCACCTTGCTCCTCGCGCGCACGAGATTCTCGTCCTTCATCAACCAGCTCATCAAGGACGAGCTGCTCACGAAAGAGCAGGTCAACCTGGGGAGGAACATGCTCGGGAAGCGCGGCCTGCACGACCGGGGGAAGGCGCGCGTGGGGGAGGCGATGCGCGAGGGCGGGGACGACGACCCGCACGTACATGCGATCGGGGATCCATTCTATGTTGATTTCACGGGGGTTGTGCGCGTGAGCGTGACGGGCCCGCACTCGATTTTTCGCGTGCCGTTGATTCCCAAGTTGGCGTCGGAGGGTATGTACGCCGCCCCCTTTTCGTTCATATTTCCTTGTCTTCTCGATCATTTTCTCTTCTCCTTCTTGTTCATGTTTCTTTTTATCCGTGTTCATCTCTCTTTTCCTTCTCCTTCATATGAACAATCGAATCTCAGTCTCACTCTTACTTGATTTCTAGGAAGCGTCATCGCGCACTTCGAGCGCGCCCCACCTAGCACAGTCGACTATGAATACGAGGGCGAATCCGACGCGGAAGAGGGACCCCAGTCCCTCCGCCTCCGCATCCTCGCGATTCACACGCCCGTCGCATACCTCCCGCGCTTCGCGCACCTCCCGCCGCTGCGCGCCGGCGGGCTCCTCCCCCATCTGCGCACTCCGCCTGTCGACGACGACGCCGACAGGCGCATGGATGGGCTTATGAGGGACGGGTACGAGTCGTACGATGACACAGAACCGCGCGACCCGCCGCATTTCTGGACATGGACCCACAACGAGCGGCATCCCGGGCCCTCCGCCGCCCTCTCCTGTCTCTTCTACCCTCCGCAACACTTCCCTCCCCTTCCAGCGGTTCGGGACACGCTTCTTCTGCAGTCGAGCGGTAGCGCGTTGGGCGTGAATTCGCCTACTCCTAGCTTTACTCCTACTACTAGCGGCGAAACTGACTGCGGCTCTGATACTCCCTTCGACTGGGATCCCCCCGTCCCACCTCGCCCTCCGCGTTCGTGGTAAAAAGCCACCCATGTCCGGCTTAGAGTATGTATAGCTCGCTCCTTACGCGTCAGAGGTGTTCTTGTAACGATAAGAAAGAATTCCTCGAGCCCCATACTGTTTAGCTCGCCCAGTCTACGTGAAGGGAAAAAACCTGTGTATGGGTAGTGATCTAGAAGAGGAAGCTCGGCTAGGTTTCACTGGAAACTACTAGCTAACACTGGATCCTGCTAATAAATGTTTAGGACTCCCTTATATTCCAGAACAGGAAGCCATCTGAACCCGAGGCAGTTGAACTTCTTGCGCAGAAAATTGTGTATGCTCTATTTTATTCTAGTGTTCTCGAGCTCTGCTCTCCCATAAGATTCTGGGGGCTTAAGCAAAGCGTGAATTTTGTTGAATCACTGGGGCTTTCTGGCGAACTCAGGAGATAAACTCGTTTGCGGGGGAGGTAAGTGGGAGAACGTAGGCCTGTGGTGGAGTTTGATGGCGTTGTGAAAATCTACAGAAAAGGGTGAAAACTAGACGGTCCAGACCACTCCGAGATCTGAGATCCAGTGGGTTCCAGGGGGTGCCAATGAACTACACCGGAATTCGGTGGAATTGTGGATGGCTGCCGGCATGAACCAATGCCGGGAGGTGCCGATGGGCTTCTTTCCAAAGTACTGCCTTTGCCGTGTTGCAGGATCAGAGGAACAACTGCGCCGAGATGATGCGCATCCGGCACATAGTCCGGGTCAATGTCGTGCCGGTCAGCCGGGTTGCCGAGCCGCCGTCTTATCCGTGAAGCTGACATTGGGATGCTTTTGTGCCTATCCAACAAAAGCATTGCGGCCAAATCCTGTTACTCCGCCGGTCTCTCTGCCCTACGCCCTATAGCTAAACTTATGCGAAAGTTCCACGGTGTTGTGCTTACGCGTCACCTCGGCATCGATCTATGTACGCATCCTACAGACCACGATGCTTCGCGTCTCTTTGTTCGTCCTCAACGCCCACCTCTGACATCCACACTGCTCCCTTCGGGTGATGCCCATAGTCAACATTATCGATCCTAAAACCGGGAAAATTCTTCACGAGCGAAGCTTGCTGTGAGAGCCCGCGTTTAGCTCGCACACTAAAATGAGCTCGACGTTACAGCGCATCAATGGCAGGGTTCGGGGTGCTCGGAGCATAACTCGGTGTGACGGTTGGTGGCGCTACATAAGCAGCCGCGGCTGTTTTGCGGGCTCCGACGGTACGTCTGAACCCATGCGTTGTGGGATTCTGGACTCACCTGAGGGACAATTCGACAGGGTTGCCGAGTTTCTGTTGTTGCTGCAGCAATGCAAGGGGCACTACGTCTCGGCCCTCTTCACGGAGGAATGGGCGCAGTGACGCCCGTTCTCATGTACATGGACCACATCAGACCTGAAAAACACAGGGAGAATGAGAGGTGGTGGGCCCTGTGCGTGATACCTCCGGTGTTCTACGGGGTCTTTCGACTTTCAGACCGACATCCAATACTGTTCGGTTTCTCGTCATTGCTGATCAGGCCACTCCTTGGACCAGGCGTACAGCTGTTGCAGCGACTGGCCAAGTGCGTTGCAACTTCCTTGCCAGAATTGTACTACAGATAGAACTCATGACCTATCCGATGCAGCAAAGGCCCTCTCGATCTATGGTTGTCCTTGGCGAGCCAAATTAAAGCAAGGCGAAATTATAGCGGGATATCTGTGGACAAGGGAAAGGACAGACATGGGTTCAAGTTTTAGATCTTGAATATCACCTCAAGTGTTGTCCCGGATCGATACGAAGAGTAAATTTCATCAGACGGTAGAATTGGACATTGCAACCTGATAGTTGGGTGAATTCCCGGGGACTTCCCATGTCCTTCCTATGTTCTGTGCCATCTCGTGAGTTTTTTGTCATTTCGACTAGGTTTGATTTATTGAACAATGCGTTCTGTTGAAATTTTAACGAGTTGACGGTGCCGATCCAAAATTGAATACATCAGTGGACTTCAATTCACTCTGGTTACAGATACACACATCCACATTCCTCACAAACATCCATCTAGTCCAGACCCCCCGTGGTCTTAGTCGCGTTCGTCATCGTCGTCCTATTTATCGTAGCGATCCCACGCAACGCCAAACTCTGCAACCTACTCCACTCAAGCAACACCGCCGCAAAATAGCAGTCATTCTGCCGATCCGTGAGCACGCGCGTGGCGAACTGCATCCCGCGCTCTTGGATCGCGCGCGCCTCCGCCTCGTTCTCAATCGCCCAGTTCACCTTCGCGACGAGATCGGATAAGTCCGGCCGCACGGGGATGTAGTGCTCGTACGGGTGGAGCCAGTCGCTAAAGTACTCCTCGAAGGCGGTAGACTTGAGAAATCAGATCACAGTGAGGAGAGAGAAGGAGAGAGAACAACAGCGTACCTTGAACACGAGCGACCCGGAACGCAGAAGACCGAGATAGCGACCACTGAAGGTGTTGCCGTCGACGTCGAGTAGATACTTGAACTGGTAAATCTCTTCCTTCGGCGCGACCGGTCCTTCGATAGCATACTCCGTCACTATTGTGTCGCGGTCGCAGTCGTCCGTGCAATGCGAGTCCACAAAGGCCGTCATCCGCGCGTCGATGATATCCGAGTGGTTCCGCGCGAGGTCGACGAGGCGGAACCGCGGGAAGGAGCGGTAGTTCTCGCCGTAGATGTGCCCGCCGTTCGCAGTGCCGCGCCAGTCTATGGAACGAATCCTGCTCAGCGGGTCGGTACGCATGTAGCACGATCCACTCACATAACTTGGGCTCCTTGTCCTCCCAGGCAATATCGTCAGGGTGCATGAACGTGCCAGACCATATTGACTGATCGTAGTAGTACTAAATAAATGCAATGAGACGTTAGGTTGAAATGAGCGCAGATGACGTACCGGCCCAGGAAATAGAATATCCGAAAAGCAAGGCGAGATTTTGGCCATGCTCAGCAGGGGCCAGAGATCGGTGGTGAAGCCGGAGCTTGAGCTGGAGCGTAAGACTATACGACGATGAGGGAGGGTTAGTGTGATACCAAGCAGGTTCGATGATGAGACTGACAAGCGATATCATTTATTGGATCGGACGCAAAGCCGCCGTGGTTGTGCGAGACGTCGCACCCGCTCTGCTTCCTGAAGAATTCTGAGGTGGGGACCGGGGCAATGCGGAATGGCTCGAGATCCTTCAGTTGCATGGCCTCCTCCTGCGCACTCGGGGCTAGCGCGTTGAACACGACGCGCGGCTCATCACGTCCATTGACGAAGAATTCCATATCCGGGAGCAGATGCGCGCTCTGAGGTCAACACGATTCAATTTGAGCCGAGGAAAAGTAGGGAAAAGGCGCACTTGGTGGACGAGCACATGTAATTCCGGATCGAACGAGGTGCCTTTGTACTGCGGCATTTGTACCTCCCCGTCTCGGATGCGAATCGTCACCATCCCGCGCGGATCCAGGAGCATCTGAGGATTGGTTAAACGCAGAGCATGATATTGAGGTAGACAATCACCATTTCACGCCCCGAGTCGACCATAGCCTGGAAATGCTCGGGATAATCGCGCGCAAGCTGGTAGAACGGCGCAAAATCACGGTGTATGCGGTCATACTCGTCGATGAGACAGTGGTTTTCCTGCGCAAAAGCAAACCACTTGTCGTAGTTTGGTGGGGGTGCTTGGCCGGATTTTAGGGTATATCTGGCGGAGGCCTGTTCCAAAGTGCGTGACTGGCCGGCATAGAGCTCCAGGATGCTTTCATGAGCGATAATATCCATACCCGACGCTTTGGAGACATTCGAAGACAGGATAACCTCCGTAAGATTCGTTGGTGAGGCGTCAAAGGACTCGACCGATGCGCTGGCATGCCATTTGTGACGAGAAGGGATAAAGACTACTGCCGAGAAGACGCCAAAGAGGGTCAATACTCCGATAAAAGGCATCCAATAACCACAGGATTTGGGGCGCCCCGTGAGAGTGGAATAAGAGAGGTCTCCAGTCTCGCAGTCGTGGCTTTTTCGCGGGCTATGGCCAGATGGCAGTAACTTGCTCCTCGAGTCATCGCGGGCGTGGGCTCGTGAGTATGCGCTCATGGTAGAGAAAGGAGAGTAAAGTCTAGGAAAGATTTCTCCGGACTTCCCCTTCCTAAACATCCGTTGCTACTCCCGCAATGAGACATGGCAGTTCGTTACAAGGATGATGCGGCAAATGCCGGTGCGGGAAGTGCCGGGTTAGCTAATCTTTTCACAGGCTTATCTTAATCTGGGTCGTAAGAGACGCGCCCTCGTTTTCGGTAGGTTTCGACTTGAGGAATGCTCAGGATATATTTCCATTATGTATCGACGGTATGCTAAAACGAAACTGCGGGGAATAAACGATCGCTTGTCCATCAAGCATGCTTGCCGTTCTGCGTGTTTCTGCTTTCCGTTATGCGTGTTGCATGTTGCGCCGTCCGTCGGGTCGTGTCTTGTATCGTATTCGCGCATGCATCCCTCCCTCCCTCCCTCCCTTTCCTTCGATGTCCGCATCCGTCTATGCCCTGTCTTTATTGCCTTCCTCGCCTTCTGTTCCCCGATCAACTCATTCGCATTTCCCTTCCTTGTATCTCCAACCCAGATATATATACCTCTCTCCCCTCCCTCCCTTCATCTGACTCTATTGATTTATTTATACATTCACCACCTTCATCTCGTCCCATCTCACTTCTTCCCCTCCCCCTTGCCATCGACTCCTCACTTTGGAGGAATTGCATGGGATGGTTTCCTATGAAAGCTTTTTTCACCGAATATTCCACGGTTCGTAGACCGTGTTCGAACACTGAACTTTCGTGTTTTGTGCTCCGTACTGTTGGTTTGCCGGGGCCAGCCGAGATCGGGCAACAATCTCTGTGGTCAGAATTGCGATCTGAACACCATTGCAAAGGACCTCAAGTACCGGAGAGTCATTTACATTGTTATAAATCAGTATTTACCGTTGTTAGTTATACAACTATTGTAAAATGGCTTTGAAATGGATTTATTTCGCCACCGTTACAAGGCAACCGCAGGGCTATGATAAAAAAACGAAAAGTATCCTGCAGACTATTTGAACGTCTACAGGCATACCATTTCAGATGCTGAGAGGCATGAAGCATCTACGAGAAAACGGTGGGTGCCAGAAATTGCGGCAGACTGATCCGGCTCTCGGCAAATTCTCGGCAACAGCCGGTTGAGTTTCGCCGGTAAAGAAAGGTGCAAAGATGTGGGTTATAGACCATACCGATGGTAAGTAAGCACATTTCCACACCACGTACCACGGTTTTTCCAGTATGTGTATGTTGTACAGAGTATGGATTTGAGTACAACCATGGTCCGGAATTGTACGGTTTAGGACGGTTTAGGCTACCTTCCACGATCATACAGCACGGTACAATACTCAGTGATAAATACTGTCATAGTTTCCGTTCGTTTTCCGGCGTCGTGTGAGCGAAGTTCCTCCTGTTCGAAAGTCCGCTCCCAAACCCCAGGTGAGGCGGTCTGTGTTCCATTCAGGCTCGGTGTGTGCGGTACTCAGCTCGTCTGCCGACCGCGCAATTCGGATTCCAATACGAGTTGAGAGCTCTATTCTCCCTTCGCGCATCCAATTGCTAACTCCGCTTTCGGTGGCTGATCTGTCTGCGCTCCCAGCCCAAGCCTTGCCGTCTTCGTACTTTGCTCATATCCTACACTGTCTCAGTGCTACGCCGCGCATTTAGTTCTTACCGTACTTGGTAATGGGTCGGTGAGCGATGGAGATAGAATTGGAGGTCTATCAGGTATGTTAGTTGCGCGATGTAACAATACTTATGGTGTGTTCAACTGGAGCGCGAAGTGGTGCGCAATTTCATTACTATGAGACGCGTTCTTTGAAATGAAAATTTGGGTCCTGGGTTGAGCTTACCCGCTCGACTTGACAAGACCAAGTTATCATTCACTAACCGTCCTTTCTCTCCGGTAAGCTCTGAACACGGCCACAGGCTTGCGGGAGAAAGAGGGAAGAGAGGTCTGGGAGGAGAGTCAACGGATCGTCCGAAGATTGGTTGCTTGCGTACTTCCTGTGGATCTCAGGATGATCTTGCCTTGTTCACCCGCCATTAGTAGCCAGCGTCAAAATTAAATTGAAGTTTTTGCGTTATTCCAAACCCACCGCAGATATCGATGGAGAGTATCTGCAGTTATGTACTGCCTAAAAAGTCCACCCTCCCTCGTCGACACCAAATCACGCAAGGAGGCTAATGGCCGTACGGAGCTTGGCGTAGTTCGGAGAACCGAGCCCAGTGACTGGGTCCCAGCCAGCTGTGGCGTTGAACCCGCTGCGAGGCAAAAAGAGCGCAGTTTAGCAGGCGAGATACACCAACAAAAAGACAACGCACGGGGTACTACATCCGGGATTCTTGCCGTCCGTAATATCGTTCAGCGCCGCACGACCCGCCGGGCTGTACAATAAGGGATTAAGGAAACCGAGCGGGCTCTTGCCAGCGGCGATGCGCTCGTCGTTCAGGAGCGCGATGACCGAGGCGAATACGGGCGAAGAGGCGGAGGTGCCGCTCACGAGGAAGGTGCTGTTCTCTGTGGGGTTGTCAGCTCATGGACGTCAAGAACGAAACGGCGAGCGCACCAGCGATGATCTCGAAGTTGACTCCCTCGGCAGAGACGTCGGGAAAACTTTTGAAGAATGTGAATGGAGATAGTGCGTGTACTGAGAGTATGCTCACCCGCGTCCGGTGGTGTTGAAGAGGCCACCGTATGCGCCATCGAGATTGGCGACGTACGTATCGACGTCTCCCTTTTGGTATGCGGGCGCCTCAAAGTAGTTTGAAAAACCTAGGCAGATGAGTCACAATCAAGTACGGAGAGAAAAAAACGCACCGCCGGAAGAAAACGCAGCACCGATTTCAGAAAAGTTGTTCTTCGTAAAGTTCTCCAAAATAGTTTGCGAGGCGCCAACAGAGGTAACCCAGGGGCATGTCGAAGGGGCTGTAGGCACGAACGTCGTGCACTCAAATTCGTTGCCGCCGACACCGCCGTCGCCTGACGCGAAGAGAATGGACGTGCCGAGGGCACCGAGCTGGGCGTACGCATTGCACAGTCCTTGCGCAACGGGCAGTGTTAAATCTTCCTCGTCGAAACCATATGAGGTGGTGAGGACCGTGGGGCGGGAGGTATCGTTGATGAGCGCGTTGATTTGGTCGAGGAAGCCGCCAACGACGTCGTTGTTCAATGGGCCGACGGAGATGAACCTGACGGGGACGCCAGTAGCAACGCCGACCGTGTACTCGATGTCGAGGCTCTGAAAACGAGCATTGAGATTCCATTAGAATGAAAGGCGAAGTACGAACCGCTTCAGTGCCAGCAAACTCTCGCACTTGGGTGTTGGATCCACCGTCGAGCAGCTGGACGTCAAACTTGGTCGTGGCAGGAAGATCGGGGCGGAATTCCGCGAGGAAGTCCTAGATGTGGTTTGAGAAAAAGAATCCAAACAGACCACAAAACGCACCTTGAGGTCGTTGAAATTAGCAAATTCATTCTGATATCCCGAGACTCCAAGGACGTTGTTTGTCTGCGTCGCAGGCGTAGTGGGGAGGCCGTACTCGGCGAGCAGGCACGAAATCGTGGTGATATCCGCGCAGGTAGGATCAATGTCGCGCTTGCTGTTCTTGGTAGGAAGCGCCTGGGGCTTTGGTGCTGCAAACGGGTTCGAGAAGCTCGTCGTCGGGTGGACGTATGCAACATGCTGAGAGACGTCGGCGGGGAGCGAGTACTGTAACGTGCGGATGCTTGTTTCATCGCTGGCCTGATGGCTGAAGACGGAGAATTCGGTATCCAAGAGCAAGTTCGCCTGGGAGACGGGGATCTCGAACTGCAAAACATCGCCTGCGGGGGAGATGGTGCTCGCAGAGATCTTGTTCGTCTGGAGCCAGGACGTCACCGCGGAAAGCGCGTCGGAGGAGGGCTTGACGTATTCGGCGACCTGCTCGACGCGTCAGAGAGCAAATGGCTGCAGAAATACAACGACGTGCCTCTTCTGGGGTCAGATGCTGTCCATAACGGGAGCTGCTCGGGTCGGACACTGCGTACAGCTCATTCTCGAGCCCAGCAATGTTGTTGGGATTGAGCGCGATGCGGAGCGTGAGCTGCTCATCGGATGGAGCCGGGCCAGTGCTCACGAAACCCTGAGCAGGTCGGACACGATGTTCGTGAACGACGAGCGCCTGGCGGTCTGTCGGCGTGGCGGTTGCGAGCGCAACGAGGGTCGCGAGGAAAGAGGCGCGCAAAAGAACCATGCTCTAGAGGTGGGTTGAATCAGTGCAAAGACCTTGTGCTACTACTTATCCACGCACACGAAGACTTCAATACCTGCTTTCCTCGATCTGGATCACACGCCGGGGAGATTCTGCCTCGCCGCCTCGGATTCGAAGTGCTGCGCATGCTGCTGCCAGTTGTGGAGGTGCATCAAGAAACTCTGAGACATCTCTGATGTGCAAAACTCGCGTCGCATTGCGGTCCCGCCCTGTCCCGCCAACAGCAAGCCAATATAATTCCTCGATGACTGCGCCAAGCCAACAGAATTCCTCAACGACTGCGGAAATTGCGGCATCTGAATGATACTTACGGTATAGCACTGGTATAGCTATTAAAATAAATCTCGGGAACGCGGCACCTTGTCAGTTTGATTGGGAGGCTCACGAACATCATAGAACTCGCATGCATGGGTCGCGATAGTGTCGTGATCCGCCTACGAAGCACCCAGTGGCGTACAATGGCCGCTGTAGAGACCGGAACTGTCGGCTTTCAACTACTCGAAACGGCATACGAGCGTTCACGTCACGGTCGATGGAGTTTTGGCAGAGTTCAAGTTAAGAATGCCACGTGCAGACTCAGCGGCCAAGTATTTCAAATTTGGGCGCAGGAGTACTTTCAACCAACGGCCGAAGTAACAAAAAAAAATCGATTTGTAATAATTAAACTTGCAATACATCCATTTTATGCTACTTCACGAGCTGGGGAAAACGATTGAAATCTGAGCGTTCTCCGACCCATCGACGTCCACCGTGACCTCCACATTCGTGGTGGGGTCCACACTGGTATTCCACGAAATCGTGGGCGGGCCGGTGGTCAAGTTTAGATTAACCTGCTCGAAGACGAACGAGCCGGCGGGATAATCGCTGGCCTGTGAGACACCTTCCACCTCCAACTCGAGAGCGGCTATCTGTGGGGGCACCTGCCAGCCGACTTCGAGCGTGGGCGCGTCGGTAACGTTGTCGAACGACGCGATGTACCAGAAGATGCCGTCGTCACTGAATTCGGCGTCATACACCAGCGTACTGATAATATGCTGACCGACGTCGAGGTCAGGGTTAGCGCCGATGTTGGTGACCTGAAGGAATCCGAATGGGGGAACCTCGAGCTGGATCGCGTATGTCCAGAAGGGGCCGCCCTGAACCGAGCTGCCTCCGTACTGGAGATTAAAGTCGCGTTCAGGTCAATTACCACAGATTAAAATCTCGCACAGACCTGGAGAGCAGCGCGAAGATTGCCGAATGGAACGCCATTCGCGTCCAAGGGTTGCACGTTTGCACTGAGGAAGATGATCTGGCTTTCAAATGTCGTCGGGGCAGGTGGAACGACGAAAGTGGTGTTGAACGACTGTATCACATCCGTTGGACCGAACTCGGCGTAGGCCTCGGTCGCGCTCAGATCCTGCCGCCGAATCGGTTGAGATGAAGCGCGCTTGGTTTTGAGGTTCGTCGGGATAACGTTCTCGAAAGTATGGATGAGGGTCCCGTTAGGCGCAAAGACCTCCATGTTTCGGCCGACTGGCTTCACGCGCGACCCACTCGGGGCGACGAAGATGGGTTGGCCAGACGCAGTGTGGGCCGCTGGGGACAGTGCGAGGGTGGTTCCAGCCAAGAGGGCGGCAGCGAGGGCGCGGAAGAAGAGCATGGTCGGAGAGGCCTATCGGAACACATGGTGGTCAACCTATAAGTTCAGTTGAGATGGTCGACGCGGTCACGTCGCGGTGTGACAAGCCGTGTGAGATTGATGCAAAGTTGTCTTTCCGCATATCATGATCAACTCTGATCAGCTTCTTTCTGTAAGGCTCCGCAGCAGCTTCCCTGATCAACTTCTTTCTGTAAGGCTTCCCCGTCCCCGCACCGTCCCCACGTCTGCTTGCTACGGCGACAAGCACCCGTGGTGGGATAAACCACTACAACGCACCGAAAGTTACGGAAATTCAACACCAGCATGCGATGCGCGACCACACGATCTCAAGTTTACAGTCAAACTTGTCGGTAAAGCAACTTGTCTCCCATCAAACAGAACGCGATCCCCATGTTCTATAAACACGGCTCGTCATTTTTGGCAAGAGTAGACGGGTCCTTGAGTTGCCATGTCTTTCGTTCGTCTAGTCAGCCTTCTTTCCATCGCGGGCGCCGTCTCCGCTGGCAGTCTAATCCAGTATGAACACCGCAACTCTGCTCCGCCTGGATTCACCAGCCAAGGGCCTGCCGCCGACAGCCACATGCTAACCCTCCGCTTTGGTTTGGCCTCGAACAACATCGCGGGACTCCACGACAAGCTTCTCTCTATTTCCACACCCGGAAGCGCCGACTTTAGGCAATGGCTCTCGCAAGACGAGGTCAGTCTTTGCTTCCTTCCATCCGCTTTCACCCACACAAATGTTCAGGTGAAATCCTTCGTCGCGCCCTCATCTGACTCTGTGAACGCCTTCAACTCTTTCGTGTCCGTGTCCGGGCTCAAGAGCTCAGTCATCTCGCCGTACGGCGACTGGGTGTCGGTCTCGCTGCCCGTATCCAAGGCCAACAACCTTTTTGGCGCCAAGTACACAAACTTCACGCACGCCGGTCTCCCCGACCCCATCATGCGCACTCTCTCCATCTCCCTACCTTCCGTGCTCGTTGGTCACGTGGACGTCATCCATCCCAGTACGGCCTTCACCACCCCAGACCCGCGGATAGGACAGTCCATTCGCTTCAACGTCCCCAACCTGAGGCGCGACGCGACCGCTCCTGCCGAATGCGATGTCAACGACCCTAACAACTCTATCACCCCCGCATGTTTGCAGGCCTTGTATAATATTCCGACCACTCCCGCGACTCAGCAGAACAACCCGCTGCTTGTTACTGCATATGAAGATGAGTGGGCGGGTGAGATTTGCCTCTTCTTTCTGTGCTCCCGGGGCTCACGAACTCGCAGAGATCGATGATCTTCAGGTATACCATCGACGACTGTTGTGTATGTTGCTGAAACTCATGTCTTCCATAGGCCTTCATGAAACAATTCCGTCCCGATCTACCCTCCGGCGCCAATCAGACCTTCCTCCGCCTTGCCATCGACGGCGGAACCAACCCGCAGTTCCCTAACTCGGCTGGCACCGAGGCTCAGCTTGATATCGAGTACACGGCAGGTTTGTACTATGCTATCTGAACCCGTGATTGTGTTCTCATCTTCGCGTGTAGGTATCGCCAGCGAAGTTCCGTTGCAATTCCTTACTGTCGGCGGCAACGACTTCCCTACTTCCCTGCTAGACACCACGACCTTCCTCGCCAGTGATCCTCAACCTCCTACGGTCATGACCACGTCGTAAGTTGGACGTTTGACTGCTCAAAAGTCGGCGCTTCACCTCCATACGTAGGTACGGCGACCTCGAGTCCAACTTCGGTCCTTCATTGGCTACGTCAGTTCTTCTTTCCTTATAACCCTTCGATGTGCTTACAGTTCCACAGGAAAATTTGCGACGGGTATGCTGCGGCAAGCGCACGCGGTATCTCTGTCTTGTTTGCCTCTGGCGACGTACGTGTAGCCGTTCCTCATCTGCCTCACTCTCATGTTCTCCAGGGTGGCGTCAACGGCAACCACGACGACGGTTTCGACTGCGGGCTCTTCGTCGCCGTGTTCCCCGCCTCTTGCCCATACTTGACCTCGGTTGGGTCCACCATTGGATTTAACCCCGGTTCGTCTCTTTCACTTTCTTTACTATTAACCTCACTAATGCGTTTTCATTGTAGAGGTCGCCGTCAACTTCACCGGCGGCGGGTTCTCCGACGTCTTCCCCCAACCGTCCTACCAGTCCGACGCCGTCGCAACCTTTCTCGAGACCATCCCAGCCAACTTTACGGGCGACTTCAACAAAACGGGACGAGGCTACCCTGATGTCTCGCTCCAAGGCTGGAACTTCCTGATTGAAGCTGACGGATTCGTGGGCGGTGTCAGCGGAACGTCGTGTTCCTCACCGAGTGTCGCTGCTATAATTGCTCTGGTGAATGACCAGCTCCTCGCAGCGGGCAAGCCTGCGCTCGGATTCCTCAACCCGTTCTTATACGCTAACCCATCTGCATTCAACGACATTACGATCGGGCACAACTCGGGCTTCTCTTGCGATGAGGATACGGTGCGCCATCTCATCCTTTAGACGTGGCTCTGCTTTACACGTTCGTCTTCGCAGGCTGCCTTCGACGCAGCTGAAGGGTGGGATCCATTGAGTGGGCTCTTTCTTCGCCATTTGTGTATATCCCAACTGATCTTTTTGTTTTTCTTCTTCAGGCGGCATGGGTACCCCCGACTTCCAGCGTTTGCTTGCTGCTGCATTGGCTGCATGAGCACTGCTTAAGCAAAATAGACTTCTTTGCACCCAAATACAACCGTCGGACGCGGTTGGAAACTTTCAAAATACAAGTCTTGTATTCATTGGATAAAATCATGAACTACGACGTGTTGAGAATACCGTAGGAGAGCTTAAGCAGCGCGACGCGACGCGAGCCATCAAAGGTACGTGGCGGCGTCAGTTTACGCAGCAGTTCATAGCTTGCCCACCGGCGTCGCCTACAATGTTCGCAGCTTGCTCGCAGTTGCCCGCATTGATGCTCAGGAATAAGGCTCCAACCGTTTTCGTTTTTAAACAGTTTTGAACTGTTCATAACATAGGGGGCAAAGTGCAGGGCACTTGCCATAATGGCATCTGCATAGCATCGGACACCGGCGCCGTCCTTGCCACCCCCACAGGTGAGCTACTGTTAAACTCGAAAGAAGGTGAACGAATTGTCATTGCCTATAGCTACGCGAATATCTTACGCAGCGTTCAATCCATAGACTGTTTTGATTCCTGATATTTAAGCGACTGCGACTCCAGAGTTCACCACGAACCTTTACCGTGTCTCAACTTGAATAGCAGTGACGATTCAGGGAGGAAGATGCGATGGGAAAGAGAAAGACTAAGCCGGATTATCACGGTGAAACCTATGGAACACATTTCCTAGGACGCCCCCGCAAAGGTACGGAAATCTTGATGATGGAAAGGCTTTATTTGTTCATGGTTGTGCACCGGATCGGACGCGTCACTGTCACGTGATATCGCATCCCATCAGATCAGACGCGCGCGATTTTCCTCTTGCTCTCATCCACAATGTCGAGTCCAGAAGAATTCATGGAAATGGCGACGGCGATATTCCTCACCCAGTACGTTTTTCTCTCCCAATCCATCGCGTCTACCTCACACTGGCCACTCCAGTCGCGGTGGCGACCGACTTTTTGACGCGGGTGAATTTGCGGCAGCGCAAGCAACGTACTACGAGGAGGCGCGCAAGTTAGTTGGACCCGAATGTCCGATTCCGGCGTTTGGATGCGCCACCGTATCCACTGTTTACCTCAGCCTACACCCCTTCAAACGGACGAATCTAATGGGATGCTGTCTCGGAATGGCCAGATGTCTGCGACGCGCGAATCAACTCGAGCTTGTACGCAAGAGATATTGTTTTCTCTTTATCCTCAGCTGACGCGTGGCAGGCCCTCGCGTGGCTGGAAGAAATCAATTCGCTGCACCGGGTCAACTACTATGAATCCGAGCACCCTCTACATGGCAAGTCTATCCATCGCGTCGTTTTTCAGCAATTTTTCATCCAGCATAGACTGGCGCGATTGGATGCTCGACATCCCCGACCTCAGCTTCTTGACCTCGTCCGGCCTCTGCCTTGCGTCCGATATCTTTGCATCCCTGGGCAACTCGGGTACGGCGGCCATGCGCCGCTGGGCCGCTCAAGTCATGACTTGCAGTCTGGGTCCAAGACATCTGACCCCCGCGCTCATGGCCGTGCAAGACATGCGCCTCACTATCAAGCTCCTCGAGTTACGCCATCCCGATCCCAAGGCATCCCAGAATGTCAGCGTCAGCGTGCCTGCACTGCAGGTCCGCGGCTCCTGGACGCGTCTGCATGTCAAACCTGGGGGCGTAACAGAGGGGCGCGAAGACTGCTCAACCTTCATTTGGAACAGTAATGTGGCTGTCGTTCACGCTCTGCAAAATGCTTACGAAAGTCGCAGGCCATTTCTACGTCGCCGGAGGGAGGTTATCCAGCAAAGGACCCTACTATCGCGATCTCTGGGTGCTCGACCTCGCCAAATTAGATGCATGGCGCCAGCTTCCCGACTACCCCGTCCCTGTGGAGAAAACATGTCTTTTCCTCGGATGGAGGATTGTCGTCCACGAAAACATCGCGATCTTCTTCAACGGGCGCCCCAGCGTCGAGTTCTTTGACCTCAAAGCCGAGAAGTGGGGATCCTTCGAGACGACGTACACCCCGACCGCTGCGGACGTAGAGGCCGGGGTGCTGCGCGGCTGGCCGTACCCGGTGTGGACTTGTCAGGACGCGGCTTTGCAGATCGTCGACGGCACGCTGTACGTATTCGGCGGCGGGCACGGCGAGACACGCATGGGCTGCAACCTCTTCATGGCGCTTGACCTCTCCACGCACCAGTGGCGCCGCCTCAGCGGGACCGTGCGCGTCACCGAGCACGGAGACTACACCTGTCCGGGCCCGCGCAAGAACGCAGCGAGCTGGGTAAGCCCAGACCGCGCGCGCATCTACATTTTGTTCGGCAACTGCGACCGCGATGCGGCGTACTACCACAACGATCTGCATGGCAGCGATGCGGCGTTTATGCAGACGGATCTATGGAGTTGGAGCGTCAAGCAGGGTGTATGGCGGCAGGAGCGCATCGCGGGGAACCCGCCGTGCGCACGCACGGAGATGGCGCATGCTTATGTGAGTCGCGCTCGCTCAAATTGCCATCGCACTTCTCATATAACCCCGCCCCGAAATTCAGAACGAAAAACTGCAAAAGGCGGTCGTCTTTGGCGGCTACCACGCGGGCCTCCCTGCGCATATGACCAAAGACGGCCAGCAAGGCTCCTTCCCCTACACGTACTTCGCTGACACCTTCATATACGACATGCCAAGTTCGCCTTCGACCTCGACTTCAACCGCCCTCGTCAGCTCCATCGCCTCCCCCGCCGCGGCGACGCCATCCTGGCGCCAAGTCTGCACCCCCGGCTTCCCGACGTACCGCTGCCAGGCACACTTGCAATGCGACGCCGCGACGGGGCGCACGTACCTCTTCGGCGGGTGGACGAACAGCCAGTTCATCCCGACGCGCACCAAGCTCCTCGCGCGCAGCTTTGGCGATCTGTGGGAGCTGCGGATGGACGTGCCCGGCGGGTATTTTGAGGAGGTGGACTTTGCGGAGGAGATGCGAGTGGCGCGCGCGGGGCCATGGCAGCGCTGCTTTGCGTGTGCGGCGGCGGGCCCGTGGAAGAAGTGCGGAGGTGCGTTGCGTTGCGTTGCGTTGCTTCCGTTCTTTCGATATTCCCAAATTTTCATTCCTTCTCACCTGGTTTTCCGGGTATATTTCAACTGACTCCGAATTTCCGCAGGCACCTGCGAGGGGCGCGTCTTTTTCTGTGGGACTCCGTGTTTGCGGGAGGGGTGGAAGGAGCACAAGCAACTCCATGGATGCCGCAAGGCGTAGTGTGCAGTTCAGTTGAATACATTTTCTTTTCCTGGATATCGAGGCTTGCCTCTAAATTCTCCGTCAAAGGTGAATTACTTTGTAGAGCGATAATAATGGGCGCTCGACTTTGCCCTCTCAGGCTGCCACAACCGGCGACAAAAAAAATGGCTCAAAGTGCCTTCAGGTGTAACAAGTACATGCACGCCACAGTATAAAACTCCTGCTCCGCAGAATCGTAGACTCGAAACCAGTCACGTTTTTCGCCAGAACAAAATTGATGACAGTCGATCAATTCGCGGGCGAAAAAGAGACTGAGCATAATCACCGGCGGCTAGTACGGTCGCAAGTTGCCGAGGTCAATTGTTTTGACTTAGAAAAATTTCGCCTCATCGAAAATTCAAACTCGTCCACTCAAAATTCTGAAGAGACACATCCCTTCAGAATCCTTCCAGGATTCATTGTCGATAGTTTCAAATAAGTAAAAAGAAACTGTGGGAGTGGTACAACCAAAATGAAGCGGGATGAACGAGACCAGGCAATGGCCATGTGATAAGATTCATCTGATGCGAAAGATGGGACCTTTGATTGTCTGGATGGTGGATTGTCCACGACATGAATTCTGCCAGTAAAATGCTTTCTAGCCGAGTCCCGTCTCGCCTGTATGCCTCAAGATGAATAGGATTGACACTTCCAACCATTAGAAAAATAACTGCCTCCTCAGAATTATGAAAGAAGGAGTTTGAATTTTCGATGAAGCGAAATTTTTCTAAGTCAAAACAATTGACCTCGGCAACTTGCGACTGTACTAGCCGTCGGTAATTATCCTCCAGTCGCTCCGCCCGGCACCCTTTGATCGACTGTCATCAAAGTTCGTGTTGGCGTCCGACTGTGTTCGAGTCTAGCAGAATCGCTGACACCTCCGGTTCAGCGGTCACAGGTAAACTGATCTCGGTGCCAGCGTGCCTCGCCTAATATCTTGACTAATTACGCTTACCCCGCGCCGGAATGTAGCGCTTTCGCGATCACGGGAGATGCAAGTCGTTTTACGGTCTCGGCACTTCCGTGGTGAGCATTTCCTCCAGTGCTTTTCCGAGAGTGATCCTAGCGATGTACGATAGTTTTTTCTCCAGTGCCCGCTTCCCTGCCGCAATCCTTTTCGTTACGACATAGGATGGATACGATATTATCATCTTCAGATGCTACATCCCTCGATACCGGTGTTTGTCGGATGCTCCGCGTACGTGTACGTCTGTATCTTACGGACCTGAATCCACGTCGAGCTCGCCCCTCTGAACTCAAACTTGTGCGCCATCAAGGACCTGTTTCTCCCTAATAATATCAATGTCTATATGTAGGTTGATATTTTCCTTTATCCGGTGTGTATATACATGCCCCATAGATTTTTCCAAAAGCGCGGATGAAGCACTAGATAATATTACGGACGAGAGACAAAACTGGTACGAGTAAGGTCTGTTATAATGTCTGTTTATAAGAGACTAAGACAAAACATCATGCAACAAATATTGGCACGATATGTACTTATCTATATTTTAACTCGTGCACAAGCTCCTCGATCAAATTTGCATGGGAAGGGACTAACATGGCTGTCGGAGGAGTCAATCCTGGTCTGCCGGTGGTATCTAAAGAGGAATTGTGGGTGGTCTTCAACCTCCATTAGACGCGTCGAATAACTGAACTTGAAAGGGTACTTGTGTGTGTATATTGAACAGCAGCCTCCGTGACCTCGGCCATCAACGATCAATTCTACGCATCTGTGTCGATTTCATCATTCTGTGATGTCTCTCCAGAGAATTGATCCCAGCGGATCCGACGCTCTCTCTCACTTTCGGACTGCGCCGCTCGCGTCTCTTCCGCTTACTCTGACCATGGTGGGGTCTATGGGCCGGTTCGTTGTTCTATGCAGCGCTTTCCTCTCAACTCTCTGGCTCCTTCTTTCTGAGGAATCACCATACAAGAGCGTCGCTCGGTCAAGCGAGTCGAGCGGTAGTAATGCACTCTATGCCACAAGCGACGAATTCTCATGGGACACGGTGCGTAGCCTTTACTTCTGTCTGTTAAATCTCAACCTACGACATAGTGTAGATCCTGCCCACCGAAAATCTCATTTGGCATGATTGCTACTCGGATCACCAGTGTGCGCGATTAAAAGTAAGAGAAAGCTCCTCCGCAGTCTCCCGGTATTCATTATCACAATTGTCAGGTCCCTTTGGACTACGCGAACCCCGAAGCAGCGTCCGCTGCGATTGCGATGAGACGTATACACTCGATTGTGCCGCACAATTCGACAGATTACCGTGGACCCATCCTCATCAACCCGGGCGGCCCCGGCGCCTCGGGAGTTGATGCCGTTGTGACTCGGGGCGCGTATATATCCACTATCCTGGGTCGGGAGTTCGATGTGATAGGTTTCGATCCTCGAGGTGCGTCGAGGATCCAAGGGAAATTTATCCTAATGACTATGGCTCCAGGCATCAGCCGCTCCACCCCGCGCGTCTCGTTCTTTGCAAGCCGGGCCGAACGAGAAATCTATATCAACTCGCCGGCGGGTAATCCCCATGATCGCTCACTGGACGCCTCTTCTGATGCTCTTGCGCGCGCATGGGCGAGCGGCATGATTGAAGGGCAGTTGGCCGGAGAGCGCGACGACGGGAGCCTGCGGTTCATTAACACCGATCATACGGCCCGCGACATGTTGCGGATCGTGCAGGCGCATGGTCGCGACAAGATTCAGTATTGGGGATTTTCGTGCGTCTCGTCGAATAATGGAAACTTGTCGACTGACTCAGGGCACGCAGCTATGGAAGTGTTTTAGGCGCCACATTTGCCTCGATGTTCCCGGTGGGTTGGTTACTGCCTCTGTCTATTTCGCATTCAAACACGTCCGAGTAGAACAATGTCGAGAGGCTAGTGATCGACGGTGTCGTGGACTCGGAAAACTATTTTGCCGGTACGTGGCTTCCCGCGGCGGGGAGGAGGGAAAGATGTTGATTCCTAACCAGGCGAATGGTCGAACAATCTCAGCGACACGGACAAAGTGTGGGCATCGTTCATCAACGGCTGCGTTGCGGCGGGTCCGCACGGATGCGCTTTCTATTCCCCGACTGCAGCAGAGATCCAAGAAAATGTCGACAAAATCTACGCCTCCCTGCGCGCGCGTCCCATTCCCGTGCGGACCACAACCTCATTCGGCATCGTAGACTACTCCACGATGCGCCGCGCCATCTTCCTCTCGCTCTACATCCCGTACGCGAGGTTTCCCGCCCTTGCGCAGGCCCTCGCAGACCTATCTGGTGGAAATGGGACGGCGCTCTTCAAAATGACGGAGCGCCCTGCTTTTGAGTGCGACTGCGATCCGTCCGAATTTAGGTTCGAGGAGGTAGAGGAGGCAAGCGACGCGGTGCGCTGTAATGATGGCAAGCGGGTTGAGGCGTCGTACGAGGATTTTGTGGAGCATTACCACAATACGAGCAAGCTCTCCAGTTGGGCAGACGTGTGGGAGCCCACTCGTCTTGGTTGTCTGTGCGTTTCCCTTTCCTTGCGCCCGGTTTCTTTTTTCTCTTCCGGCGCTGACGATGTGCGATAGAGCCTGGCCCGAGTTCCCGAATGACCATTTCCAGGGTGCGTCTCATTCTTTGTTTTTTCCCGAACCACATTATATTTGGTTCAGGTCCCTTTGTCGCCAACACCAGTTTTCCGCTTCTACTCGTCGGAAACACCGCTGGTAGGCGTCTTGTTCCAAGACCCACCTACCAAACCTGACTGCCGTATTCGACAGATCCGGTCACTCCTCTGTCAGCGTGCGTTTGACCCTCACACTTACCCGCAGAAGGACTAACTAACCTATTGTAGCGCGAAAAAGATGTCGCAGGGCTTCGCGCGTTCCGTCGTATTGACGCAGGATTCCGCCGGGGTGCGTGGTGCTGATTATTTCACCGAGACAGGCATGTGCCAACCCTCATATATATATAGCACACTTCCACCTCTGCCCCGTCCCTCTGCACGCAGAAACACATCCGGCAGTATTTTCTCGATGGCGCTCTCCCTGAGCCGGGAACCGTGTGCCCGGTCATCGGGACCCCGTTCCCCACAGATGAATTCAAATGGGCAGCGGAGGGGCAGGAGGTCCTGTCGCTCTCGGCGGCGGATCGCCGCGTCTTGGAAGCTGTGACGGGACTCTCGAAAATGTCCCATGTCCGCTTCCCTGCTGGTTTATAAAATTATCTTTTATTCTCTAACAGCCACACAAATTCAGTGTGTTGAGCACTACTTGATCTCTGTTTTCAGTTCCTACATTTCGAGGCTGGCAAGATGCGGTGCAACAGTGATCAAGTCTTATATGGTGCCTTCGGGGAGATTCAGTATACGCGCCCTGCCATGAAGCAATCGTTCGGGTGTCGGAATAATTAAACCGGTATCTCCCTATCACACTGTACTCTTTCTCTTTCATTTGGATGGGTTTTGCGAGGTAGGTACCACCCCCCACAAAATGCATTGCAGCACTCTTTTACTTCTCGTCGCCGCAACTCTCGCCTCAGGATCTGGGATATTTCGCTTCAGTGTCGCCGCAGATATATCCGCTCCTGCTCCTCCGCCGCCTCAACCCGCTGTGGCGGAGCTGGATGGCCCGCATGTGGAAATCCTATTTTGTTTAACTGTTTTTAGCAGTCTTTGTTTTACCCATATTTAGCTTACATCACTTATTTGTATCGTAAACACAGACGGATACGCAATTTTAACATCGTTCACTCTCCCACCGGTCACCTATACGTACGTTACTATCTTCCCCGTCCCGCTTTCTCTTACATTCACGGCTTTCCCGCTGATAGCAGGCAGACCTGTAGTACTTTCGTGGAGAGCGCGGTTGGGTCGACCGTATCTGCTTAAGCGCTTAAGGACGAGTCATTAATGTATAGGGCTGGGTAAACGGGCCCGTTTACCCGCCAGCAAAGTTAATTAGCTTTTCAATTTTGCTGAGTAGGCGGCAATCTTGCCGAGGTGATGCTTGAGGATCATCGGATCAATCTCTTCGGTAGATCTGGCGACGAAATGTATGTTATATATACTGAGCTCGGATAAATTGCACGTCACGTCCGCAGAAAAGAATGGTCTGCACCCACAAAAAGGTAGGCAGCATATCAATCACGGAACGAGGTGGAACGTGATTTCAACAGTCATGCGAGTATAAATTCAACCCCGGGCAACATCTGGGTTCATTACACCCTCCACTCTCTCTTGAAAAAGCAACAACGATGTCATCTTCACCTACCTTTTCATTCGAGACGACGGCGGACGAGGTTGTGGCGGACTTTCCCGAGGAAATAAAGGGCAAAAATGGTACGCTCTGCACACCCTTCCGTGCAAGCATCCAATCGACCCACTGTCGTAGTTTTGATCACTGGGACGTCACTCGATGGGCTTGGGTACGAAACCGCCCGTGTCATTTCCAAGTATGCGGATGTAGTCATCATCACCGGATACAACGCCGACAGGTGCAGTGGTTTATCCCTCATGCGTACAATTTGAGCTGGAAATTACATTCTCAGGTTGAAGCTGACAGAGGAAGCAATCAAGAAGGAGGTTCCGAACGCGAACATCCGCCGCCTCAATCTCGACCTTTCATCTTTGGCCAGCGTTCGCAAAGCTGCCGAGGAGGTCAACGCTTCACCAGAACCATTGCATGTACGGGATGTTGTATCTTTGATCTGGCAAGCTCAAACGGAATACGGATTCCAGGTGCTAATCCACAATGCCGCGTCCGGTGGACCGTTCAAGCTTACTGTGGATGGCCTTGAGAGCAACTTCGGGACCAATTACGTCGGTCCGTTTCTCCTCACCAAGCTCCTCACCCCCAAGCTGCTCGCGTCCACCACCGCGACCTACACACCTCGTGTAGTTTTCGTGGCAAGTGCCATGCACGCGTTGTTCCCCGGCATAGACTTGTCCGCCCTGAGGAAGCCCGACCCCACAAACTATTTGGCCCTCAAGGCGTATGCGCAGGCCAAGTCCGCCACCATCCTCACCTCCATCGAGCTCGCGAAGCGCGCGAAGGGCAAGCTCAACGTGTACAGCCTCCATCCTGGTGGTGAGTTTCACACGCGCTGCGGCATCGTCCGAGTCCCTTGTTGAGAGTTCAATTATGGCAGTGATCTTTACGAAAGGCGCACAGGAGGAGACGATCCGAAAAGATTTGGAGGCCTTCGGTAGGTTGTCTCTCCCTCCCCATATCACGAGATTCGCCGACAATATCTAGGCGCACTTGGCCCCGACGGACTCCCGAGTCAGCAGAAGGTCCAGTGGAAAACTATCCCGCAGGGTGCCGCCACGTCCGTCAAGTTACGGTTGACCACCCGTATCCGATTCTGAATAATATCTAGCACCGTCACTGCAGCCTTCGATCCTCGCCTCAATGGTATGTACATATTTTCTTTGCCGCCGCGCATGCATGTTTCAAATTTGTTTGTTTTCTGGTTCATATTCAAAAACTGTTGTTTTTCAGGACAATCTGGGGCGTACCTCGACGACTGCAAGCTCTCCAACGAAAGCGTCGCGCCGCACAGTTCCGATCCTGTACGTACCCATCCATTCATACCTTCATAGATGTCTTGTGGTCATCGTTACCCCGATTGACTGACGAAATATCTACATAGGTCGTAGCGGAACAACTGTGGACCATCACTGAGGAAATCATCGGGGAGAAGTATACCTGGTGATGAAAAGATCATCGAACGAGGACTTTCATAATTACGTTGTCGTATTTTCGCTGCGCCCTCCGGCTTGAATCCGAACAGTTTATGTAAATAATTTCGCCAGCGGTCAATCAGAAGCAGTCAAACATTATTATGAACAGCCCCGGGCCACACCATCAGCCTTTTGACAAATTCCTTATCCCTTTTGAATGGACTTGAATAGCGTGAAAATTTGGAGGGGACAGGCAAACGGATTTTGCCGCAACCCTGGGAAACCCGCTGTCAACACCGGAGCAGCGGGGACAAACATGCCGGACCGGTGATCCGCCTTTTCTTCAATGATCAATCAGAAAATCGGAGCCTCATGCGCTCTCCGCCTCGGCGCCTGAAACTTGATGACTGGAACTACTATGTACTAACATCTAGTGAAGGTCTATCATGCGTGTATCACCGCATGTTCGTTGTAGCCTTGGCATGCCGCCTCGAGGCTCGGTTTCAGACCTGAAGCGCTGGCACTGGCAGTGATGGAACGCTTCGCAGGACTTGATCCCCGCACGATAGGATAAAGATCTTAACTCGTTTTCAACCCCAGTTTTCCTGCTCATCGTCAAAAGAGTCTCTGGGCTTAAGATACAGCAGCGTCAACAGCAACAGCCCTTATCTGCATATCTTCAGGACTGCATTTTTTGCGCCGATCATCGAACTGGATGGCACCCGGTGCCATTTAAAACCCATCGTTCATCCTTCCTTTCCTGCACTAGGGATCTCCCCCGCTGGACAAGGTACCGATGTTCGCCTCCGCGATATGCTTTCTGGGCTCCCGCAACATCTATACCGACCTCGGTGGTCCTGAGGGTGCGTCGTGATTTATCTGCAAGAGCAGTCCTCCCGTCAATCCCTGTGGCCTGCAGGCTTGCATACACTGCTTGACATTTCAATTGTCTCGACACTGTTTTACTGGATCTACTTCGTTCTCTTCGTCGTGGCTCTCTACCTGTACGCGGTGCGGCACGCGCATGATGCCGGCGCCAACGCAGGTGGGTTGCGACAAATGATACGCCGCCCAGTATTCGTGGGCACGGTGGCACTGTTCGTCATTATCACTATCGTGCGTTAACTAACTACTTAATCAACTCCTTTGCAACCGCAACTGATCCTGATCCCCCCCGCAGCACTGGGCGCTCACCATCGCTTCCATCTATTCTGCCTTGGCGCGCAGACTGTCGTTCCGCCAGCGCTACAGTTCTACGCAGACCCAATACCACCAATCGGTAGTGCGAGCAACTTGTTCTTACTGGCAAGGTCGTCGGGGATTTGCTTATCGTCCGTCCGAACCTTGAGCTCTGAAGCGGATGCCTGACTCCCTCCAGATCCACCGCCTTTCGACAGTCTGGCAGAACAATTCCCTCGTCGTTGCGTTTCCGGTTGGGACTCACCGCTAGCGGTATTGGCGAGAATATTGTCAGCTCGCTGCACTTCCTTGATTGCGCGAAGATATTTCCAATCGTCCATGGCTGGTTCACGGCCGAACTGACATTTACCTTGTGGTAGGTGTCTCAATTTAATTCCGCTCTTCTGTGGGAGCCGAGCAACTTGGCGCATTCGCGAGAGATTTGCCAGCATTAGTAAACACATTAAAATATCCTCCATAGCACGACTAGTGATTTGCCGGGCTCGGGCTCAGGCCCGAGCCCGGCCCAAGCCCGACCCGGTTTTCAACTGGGCCTATGGTCGGGCCTGAGATTTGCTCAGGCCCGAAGCCCGGGGCCTAGGCCCGGGCTTTTCCTAGTTTCCCGTAGTCAGACTCTACACAAAATTTTTTGATGATAGTCGATAAAACTATGTGTAGAGTAATTCTATTGGCACACCGAAAACCCCAAGTCGGATTTCCGTGATCGCTGGCTTACTAAACGTGACTTTCTCACATTCCCAAATAGGCTTTCAGAGTTGTTCCTCTCACTGCAAGCCAAATTCCAATAGATAACAACAGCTTAGATCCCATATTCATGCTTCTGTTACTTGGAAGTCCCGTGAGCAAAATCTTGCCGAAATCCGCTCTTTAATGTACATATATAATTATTTACTGCCAAGCCCCGGGCCTAGGCCCAAGCCCGACCCGACCCGACCTCAAGCCCGATGGTCGGGTCGGGCCTGAGAGATTTTCCCCGACCCAAGCCCGTTCAAGCCCGGCCCAAGCCCCGGGCTTTCAGGCCCGGCCCGACCCGGAAAACACTAAGCACGACTATCTACTGCACTGTAATGTTTTCGATCTGCATCTGGCGTCACCACAGTTGACTCTGCTCACTAGGTGGTGGGAGCCGGAATAATTTGATGGTGTGTCGTCTCCTATTAACTCTGTGTAGTGCTTCCTATTCAGACAACTTTGACGCTTGCCCAGGGCGTCCTAGCGAACATTGTTGAAAGCGCAGCGATATACAGCGCGTGGATAATCCTCGACGTCAGCGCGTACCTCACGCCCTACTGGGTTTTCGGATCCTCCACTTCCGTGGTGGGCATTGTGAACATCTATATAAGATGGGTGAGTTGGTTAACTTAAACAAGCACCCAGATGAACCAATCCAAATACTATAGATTAATAGCCTTGGAGTTCAACGTAGGGTGGATGTCAGTTGACCTCCGCGCTACGCTGACACTCACTATATAGTAATATGACAAATATGTATATACAATAAAGATTAGATATGATATGAGGGGCCACATGTATATGGGCCCCGAATATGGATCCTTTACACCCCTCCCCCCAGGACGAGACTGCGAGTCCGAATATGTAAAATAGAATTTTGTGCGCTAGCTGTAGTCCAACGCGTGGTCGTCGGAGGAGTCGGGGACCACCACCATCGGCGCGATGTGGTCCTCGTCCACCATGTCGTCGACCATGTCGTAGGCCATGTCCGCATTTGCGCCATCTTCGGGTGCCGGTGACATTTCAGAATCAATTGGGTCTTGAGCCGGTTCACCTGGCTCCCGCGCCATCTCAGAGTCGGTGGGTTCTAGAACTTCACCGTCTTCTGGGGCCGTATCGGTTGAGGCAGCGACGCATGGATGGCGCGGGAACTCAGTGATTACGCCAGGTAGTACAGGGTGGTAAACGAGCTGACGCCAATGTGTGATTAGTCTGTCTGGCCAGCTCAACACGTCATGCGAATCTCGGGGTTCACCATGGAACGTATTCCCAGTTGGGCTTGGGTTACGTTCACGTTGGTTCCTCCACGACGCGGCATAGGCCCTGAGGGCTATAAGAGCTCGTCCTTGAGTTGGGATCCCGTGTTGATGAATCCAGGCCAAGACCATACTATGCGACAGCGGGCCGCTGAATGGGAAATGCTCCAGGGCCCGCTCGGCATACTGCCATTCACCGCGCTGTACCATCCGTTCGTAGAGCCCGAACAGGGAGAGTCCCGTAATCGCGAGCTCCATGAATTCGGCGCGAAGTCCCGTGTTCTCTTCTGGAGCAATAAAATGAAGGAATCGGGCAGCCAGCATATCAGCTGCCCACGGCGTCGATCCAATTGGGCTGTTTTCGGCGGGCCATTGGCCATTTTCGAGACGAATGCCAGCTTCCCACAATTGGGGGGATAACGATTGCATGACCTGCATGGCTTCCAGCCCTGAAGCTGTCGCAGGGGACTGGTTGTCACTCGGGTCTGCGACGTAGTTGGCAGCGGCGCGCGACGAGCCGAGGGTGGAGGGAAACGTAGCCATACGCTCCTCGGATGCTGTCGGTTCGTCATCGCCGAGGTCGATATCAGCGACGCCTTGATTCACCGTGGCGTCGACCTCATCAATCTCGACTTCGGTCGCCTTCCCGCTGGCTCTGGCCTTCTTGCGTTTGGACTCCCGCCGACGCGCGTTACGGGACAGGGTTGGCGCGTTGGGGTCCCGTCGACTCCGAGGCGTCGGGTCCCCTGTAGTACGTAGTAGCCAGGCAGTCTCTGTCTGGTTCTGTGCGGATACCAGGTGTAAGACTCCGTCGGAGCGGTCCGCTGTGAGTACATCATGGTGGTATTGCATGATGTAGTCGTACAGGGCCCGCGACCGCTGGCATCCACTAGTAACCCATTTGATGAGGTTACGGGCCTCGGCGATGGTGTATATACCGTGGCCCGCCCACGGTCCTATTTGCGACGGGTTGGGATGTGGAGGCATGGCTGGCGAGGCCGTAGGAAGTCCCGCCTTCGATAAGGCCTTCGTAAGTTGCTTGCGCTCCTTGTCACGGCGTATTTTCCTTGTCTTATTCTCATCCTCCGAGTCATCTTCCGAGTTTCCGTAGTCACTGACGTCCTCGTCAGGCTGTATGGTTTCAGGGAAGATGGGATGCCCGTTGGGCCCACGTGGGGCCAGCTCAACGATAGGCGGGGGAATGGGTACGAATCCCGGTGCCGGTGCGAGAGTGGAGGGAGCGAGGCTGGGGCGAGACTGAGTCGCGGGAGGAGCTCGACCCATAAATCCGCGTGCCGCACCAAGCTGCCTCTCGGGTCGAGATTCATTGTGGCGTGGGCGTTGCTCTGGCTCGGGGTGGTAGCGACCACGCGATTGACTCCGTTGACCAGACCGAGATTCACGCTCTGCGAGGGGGTGATAGCGCGATCCTGAGTCAGAAGGACGGTAGTGCGAGGGCCCGTGTCTCGACGGGCCACCCGAATATCCACGGTCGTCCCCGCGCTGCCGGGCAGCGTTGCGCTGCCGCATTAACTCCCTGTACCGCAGCGTAGTCTCCATAACCCCGCCCTGATAGCCATTGTAGTAGGGGGGCGGAGGAGGTAGTTGCGGATCAGGGTCGCGGCGCTGAACCGTTTGCCACTCGCCGCCAGGATGAGTATTGGTGGCGCCAGGTTGACGATTAGGTTGCGCAGGAGGGGGCACGGGTGCGGCGATGGGATTTGGCGTAGTCGTCGCGCCCGTGTAGTTAAATGGCGGCAATGTTCCAAACGCGGGGTTAGGAATAGTTGGTGCGGGTGCTGTCCCAGTCACCCCATCCAATCCCGAGGAGTTCGCGGGGCCCTGCGTCGCCGCAGACCCCGCTGATCCAGTCGCGCTATTACTAGCAGGGGCTCCCGGGACATTTGCAAAGTTATCCGGAGGGGGTTCGACGCCTTCCGGAAAGTCCATGGAAGGAACGAACACGCGGTCATGGCGCGGTCCCTTCCAAAAGCTAGCCGTAGGGTCGCGCCAGTAGATGGCGCCAGTGGTTGGTGAGTACACGAATTTCTTGGGCGGATCCGACATGGGAGTGTAACGAAAGGTGAAATTTTCTTTGATCGGCGTTATAGTGCCATCACTTACTCAGGATCTTCGGCAGATCCTGCCACCGGGTAACTCCGAGGGCCTCGAAATAATCATCAAGGGCTTGGCACTCATTGAGGGCGGCGGGTGCTTCCCAAGTGTAGTCGCCCGCCGTCCATTTCACCCGAAGCTCCACGCGTCTCCCGATCCACTTGTGATCAACGATCTCGTCGACAAACCACTCTTGGTTATCTGGGGTCCCGAAGTCATAAAATCGCTGTGCCTCGCGGCTAGGGAATATAGCGTCGTCGTTAGGTTGATGAGGCCGCAATAAGGAGCCATGGAAGGTCGGGTGTATCCGATGTCCCTTGAGCTCCTCAGGTAGGTCGATCGTATAATTAGAAGTACGGGGTTGCGCCTTGGTAATCTTGTATGGGCCAATATATTTAGGTGCCAACTTTCGCGCGCGCCCTTTCGGGAGATTGAGGTTTTTGGTCGATAGGTACACCATATCGCCCTCCTCATAAGGGGTTTCAGCGCGTCGTCCTTGATTCGCGTAGTGCGTCGCTCGTACTCTAGACTCAATCAGGTTATCATGAGCCAACGCGATGTTTGATAGAGCTTTGTTGACGAAGTCGCGGACCCCCGGAAGCTCAGTGGTGGTATCCCCCAGTCCACCCAAACGGGGAACATAGCCATAGTTGAGTTCGAAAGGCGCAAATCCCGTTGACGCGCTAATACTGGAATTTATAGCAAACTCGACCATGGGCAGATGGTATACCCAGTCTCGTTGGGTTGAGTCTACCATTGTTCTCAGTATTTGAGAGACATTGCGGATCGCTCGTTCAGAGGCTCCATCCGTCTGGGGGTGGAATGAAGTTGACATTAGCAACTTCGTCCCAGTGAGTCTATGGAGTTCCCTCCAGAATTTTGACGTGAATTTGGCGTCCCTATCTGATACAATTGAAGCGGGTAGGCCATGGAGTCGTACGATATCTCGCACGAACATCCAGGCCACGTCCGACGAAGTATCAGTGACTTTCATAGGGATCAAAGCCACCATGCTGGTAAGACGGCAGATGACCACGAGCAGGTAATTATAGCCAAGGCAGCTTGGGAATGGACCAACGAAGTCCATGCCAATTGAATCCCACGGGTGTCTTGGTAATGGGAGAGTATGCAGCAGCCCCGCGGGCGGGAGATTTGATGTCTTCGCCATCGCGCAGGCGCCGCAACTGGCGCAGAATGAGGCGATATCCTGACCCATTTTTGGCCACCAATACCATCTGCATACGTATTCTCCCGTTCGCAGCTCGCCTAAATGACCCAAGGTTGTGTGAGCCTGGTCAAGCGCAATCTCGGTGAGCATGCGCTTGCCCTTATGGCGAGTTCCTCTAGGGAGGGCTAGGCACTTGTCGCCCGCTACATTGCGGGCGTATATCAAGCCGTCCTCAACTGAGAACTGAGGAAATGCCTCCGAAGCCGCCAATACCTTCGAAAACACTGGGTCCTGAGGATATCCAGCTTTAACGTCAGCCAGGAACGAAAGGTCGCCCTCAACACGTGGGCGGAGCGGGGACGTGGACTTCAGCGATTCTTCCAAGGATATCGCGGAAGTGTCGAATCCCTGCACCTTCATCTCCTCAGCGTGCTTTTCCATTTCAGCGGCCTCTGCTATTCGGGGTTCCACAGGGTCACGGACCCGACGAGCAAGTAAGGCCACTTTCGCGTCCTTGATCTCTTCGGCCCGATTCCGTGTCATGAATTCTGCATCGGGGTCTAGGCGTTCGTCGGCGTTGACAAAGTCAGCGTCGTCATACCAGTCCTCCGGAGTGTCATTCTCATAGTAGCGAGACAAGCAGTCGGCCACCTTATTCTGAACGCCCTCGACGTGCACTATTTCAAAGTCAAAACGGGACAAGTATTCGTCCCAGCGTATAAGTCGGCCATTTAGCCCACTACGGGCAGCGGTTTTAACGGCGAGTAACGCCTTGTGGTCGGACGCAATCATTATTTTGCGCCCAATCAGCTTGTCTTCCCACTTAAGTAAGGCCTCGATGATGGCCAGTGCCTCTTGCTCGTACGTTTTGTACAAGCGTTGTGCCGACGTAAATTTTTTGGAGAGGAAGCCCGCAGGGCGACAGGTACGCCAGTCTGGGCCCTGGCCGTATACTGCGCCTACTCCAACGACAGAAGCGTCGCACACGATCCAAATAGGATCGGGGTTCTTCATGTCAATAGGACGGAGGATAGGGGTCTTGCTGACAATAGCCTTGATCCGGTCGAGACAATGTTGGTGGAAGGGGCGCCATGAGAATGCGATGCCCCCTTTACATATCGATTCGAGCGGCGACGTAAAATGTGCGATGTCCGGGAGGAAGTGTGCTAAGTATTGGATCAATCCAAGTAGACGCTGCACCTCGTTAAGTGATCGTGGCGCTCGCCAGCCTAATACTTTTGCCACTTTCTCCTTGTCCGCGTGGAGTCCTCGGTCATCTATGCGATGCCCAAGGCAGTCCATATCCTTCGAATAGAGGTCGCACTTCTTGCGACTAAGAAAGAGCTTCTGCTCGCGGATACGGGCGAATACGAGAGCTAAATGCTCTTCGTGCTCCGCCACCGAATCCGAGAATATGAATATATCATCGAGGTAAACATGTATAAAGTCCCCAATGACGTCCCGAAAAATCCAAGTCATAAGGCGTTGGAACGTAGCGGGCGCGTTACAGTCTCCCTGCTGCATTACGCGCGACACCGCAGTCCCAAATGGTGTGGCGAATGCCGTTTTCCACACGTCTCGGTCGATAACACGAATTTGCTCATAAGCGTCCGACATATCAATCTTGGATCGATGTTTGGCACGAGCGACATCCATACGAATGGCGTCTTGGTCCGGGAAAGGAGTAACGTCCTTGACAGTGTTGTCGTTGCGTTGCCGCGCGTCTACTACTGTCCGAAGGTTGTTATCCTTCTTGGGAAGACACAGTAGAGGGGCTGCTTGCGGTACGGGAGTCATCTCCCACCACCCAGCTTGGGTGTACCGCTGTATTTTCTCCCTTAACTTCGGACGTAACGCCTCCGGACACCGAGGCATGTGGAAGTTGTAATTCGCCTTTTCATCAATCAGGTTTATTTCGTGATTGATTTCCCGTAACGGGGGGAGCTCCAGTGGAATGGGGCCCATTAGGTCTGAACAAACGTCAAACCAACGGGCCCTTAATTCATGGAGACGTTTCGGGGAATCATCCTCCTTAGAGGCCTCGAGAACGCGAGCACCGCGCATGGATAGGATATTAATAGCTTCTTCTAGTGCCTCATCGCACAATCCATGCGGGTCGTCGTCGCCCATCGACGAGATTTGACTTATAGAGGACGACACAGTAACTCGGTCAGTGTCGAATAGCCCAGGCATTATCTTAGCCTGGGGATGGCGGGTATTTTCCAGGAAACAGTCGCTGGGTTTATTGAAGAGCCCAAAGGTGATGGTAAGCTTATACTCATCCTCCTCGGACTCAAATAACCCTTCGAAGTCGTCACCATCGGCGCATGATGGTTCGTAGTTGAGGTCGTCTTCACCATCTGCTTCCTCATGGAAATGCGAGGTGGTTCCAGGCGGGTTGTCTCTATAGAGGATATATTCATCTTCTTCTTGTAATACATACCGGTAGTGACTAGGTAGAGAGGGTAGTCGAGTGCTATAAAAGTCCTCGTCCACCACTTCCTCAACAGACACTCGGCGAGATTGCAGGCGCAGCCAGTGCGCAACATTATCAATAGTATCAAATATATAAGGGTAGGATGGCGGGAGAAGGGTAGGCGGGTCCTTTTGGAGGTCCTCGTCTTCCAATTCTTCCACCGTCGGGCGCCCACGACGTGCACTGCACGCAGGTACGCAGGGTGGTCGATTTAGTCACTCAACCTGTCCCTTGCCCTTGGGAGTGGCTTTGCGCTCAGCAAGGAGCGAGGCTTCTTCCAGTGACGAAAATGCTTTGATGGTAGCACCGCGCGGGAACCGAATCTCGCGCTTCCCAAAATCAAGGATTACCCCATGGCGATTCATGAAAGGCGTCCCAATGACGATGTCGTATCGGTCCAGATTGACCTGATCGAAGTAAACATAACCACGGACGCCACCAAAGTCGACAGGGACTCGGGTCCCATAGCTAATCTTCGATTTGCTACCCTTGCATCCCAACTGCAAGGTGACTTGCTCCTTCAGAGGGATGCGAACGCCATCGATTAAATTGGCGTACTCGGGGGTAGTGGAATCGGTGTTGCTCCCCGAGTCGAACAGCACGTATGCCATGCTAGATCCGACTTTGAGAAGCGCAGAGAGGCAGGCTATTCCTTTACTCGGGCGCGTAGGTTGGTCCATGAGACCAATAGTCTCAGGCCCAACCTTCTCAGGGTGTGAGCGGGGGCGACGTACGGTAGCGATATGCTCGACGCGTTGTGCGATGAGCTGGGCGGGCTCTCCAGGCGCTTCTTCAGCGTCGACTTCCGTCTCGCCGGAGGGGGTCTCTTCCCACGACGTGAACCCCACCACTTTATCAGGCGACATTTCGTTGGTAGCCGCCTGCGCTACTATGGCAGCGTTTAGGGCGGCGTCGTGCTGGGCAGTGAAGTGGGGGCTGCGCGTGCGGAAGACGGGTTGGTCTGCAGGTACCACCCGTAGTTCCCCATCTCCGGTCAGGAAAGTCAGGAACATCTCGGGATCCCTAGATTCGTAGGTCACAACCGTTCGCAAGATTAGCTCGTCGGGTTGGGACGATTGGGCAACCAGTACATCATCATCGGATTCGTCAATTAGCTCGCCGAGGGACGACTCGGTCTCCTCGTCGTCGCTATCCATTGACTCATCCTCAGAGGCGTCACTCTCGGTTCTGCCAGAGTCGCTATCACTATCAAAGTACGCAGGGTACGATTGATGGACGCGCTCGACAATATCGCGAGGCGGTTGTTCAGGGGTTAGCCCATCGATGGGCTCTACTCGGTATGCGGCAAACGATGCGTCGGGTCCGGGGGGAGCATCAGGGGGATGATTGAAGGAGGGGACACGGTCCCACGTCTCTCTTAGTCTTTCCCGTTCGCCCTCGGACCACATTTCATCGGAATCGTGCGGGGATCCGGGGTAACTCGGCGGGTTTGACCGCGGAGGACTATCTCCAGCACTGGAGGGAGGAGATATTTCGGCCTCCTGCCAGTTATGAATTGTGGAGACCAATGTTGATGACGCCATATGTTCTCGTTCGAATGCGCGACGGTTAAGTTCAGCGTCAATGGCTAGCTGGGCCTCAAGCATGCGTGTAAATCGGGCCCTAAGCTCGTTCAGCGTATACAACACACTTGCACGAGTGCGCTGATTAAGTAGCGCCGCTCGGCGCGTGATAGTGGGGACTCGAGAGTGCGATCCCATAGGTTGGTTGCGCATCTCGCGGAGTCGATCCCGAGCGGCCAGCCTACGAGCGAGCACGTCCTCGGCATCGGTCATAAACTGCATGATGGCCGAAACGTGCAATTCATAGGCGGCCGCTTCAGCCTCAAGGTCGAGGGCGGTAGAGCGAAGTATCTCTTGGGAGAATTCAATAACTACAGCCGGCTGCAGGGCAGTCAGGCTTTCCCATAGGGTACTAGCGTGTTCCTCGGCGCCGACCGCTTCAATAGCAGCGAGCTCCGAGGAGGCGGGCCCATCATAGGGGCCATCGCCATGCTCTCGTTCGAAGCGCTGGGTAAGTTCCACATGCGACCGAGGAGTCACCGCGCTGGGGTCGTGTGATCGACCTCGCCTAGTGGCTTCGGATTGAGCAGTCCACGGGGGATACTCAATTTCGAGCTCGTCGATCTCGTAGGGCCGCGCGTCCTCGATCGGGTGTACTGGTGGAGAGGGGTCGGCGCGGGTAGATTCAGAGGATATACTCAGGTCCGTATCATCCGCGCCGACGCGAAGTGAGAAGTACCTCCTCATCACTCCAGCACGGATGTCTGACTCTGACTCGTCCTGGATCAGCTCGCTGAGGTCAGGGGCCTCGTTTGGATCCGGATTTTCGGCACTTTCATCAGGCGCTACTTCGTCTTCGTGGTGAGCATCGAGTAACTCGTCGGCGGAATATTGGGAGCCTCCGTAGAGTCCCTCATAGTCATCCGCTCCGGGATTGTCATCTACGCCCTCGATCTTGTCGATATCGTCGGCGTCATCCTCGTCATCTGAGTAACTGTTTAGCACTCGCTGAGCGCCCACGCGGGGACGTGACGACGCCGACTCGTTGTACCGGGGGCAAGTGGGGTCGCTGGCGATGTGTCCCAAGGCCCCGCACCCATAGCAAGTCTTGCTGCCCTTGGGAGCTGGGCCGTTGGTTCCAGCGGATGAGTTAGGTTGACTAGTACGCTGGTCCGGATTAGGCCCGGCCCGCACAGTAGCCGGCGAGAGTCGGACCGGAGCTGCGGACTTTGGCGCCGAAGGCTTAGCTCGTGCCACAGGGACCGACTTCGACTTAGTGGCGGTCGTGCCACTGGTCGTCGTCGCTGTTCCACGGAACATGCCGCTTGCCTCCACGTACGCTCGCGCGTGGTTCTTTAATATGTCCAAAGTCGCATACTCAGGGAATAACCCTCGCTCCAGCAGCTTATCATGGATCTTCGCCGGGATTAGACGCATGAATCGCTGACGGATTGAGAAATCCGACGGAGGTTCTCGCATCTTATTCGCCGTCCTAATGAGCTCACTCACTAGGTTTTCGATGCCTCGCTCTGCATCATAGCGGACCGCCTCAAATTCTTTCGTGGCCCGCTGAGCAGTAGCAGAGGTTACGAACCTACGATGCATCGCGCAAATGATGCTGGCGAAATCATGGGCGATTTCGCTCTCCTTGTCGACGGGCTCGACCTCGTGGTTAAACCATTCGAGGGCGTGCCCGTCCAGGACCGTCTTCAGGTAGATGATCCTACTGGGGTCGTATTTGGGTCCTCCCAACCCATACCCTTGGAGCCAGGTGCAGACCTTACCCAACCAAGGCATGAACACGGCGTCATCATCCTCGCCCTTAAACGAGGGCGGGTTGTTGACTTTTGGTACCCGGGTGGGGACTTCCATGGCTTCTCCTAGATGTCTGTGAATTACTCGCAGAATCTGGTCTGCCTTCTCGGCCGCGAACATTTCAAACACGTTCGTCCCCGGTTGTTCCTCATCGCGCGCGGTAATATATCCCGAGCTCGACTGGTTAATCCCCATGGGGGCTACAAATCCCGTCCCGCACTGGTCCCGAGTAGGGCCGCCGAACTGGTGACTTCGTATCCCAGCAGACGATATACTGCTATTATCCACTACCGGTGGCACTCCGGCGAATCGTGTCGCTTTCGTCGTTGGGGGCGTAGCCCGTTCGGCGGGATGGGTGGGGGCGAGCGTCTCGGTCGTACGCATTCGACGCTGCACATTAGCAGTCCCGCGACGATGGAATTCCTCCGGCGACTCATGGTCTTGACGGGGTGGCAGCACTCGGTCAATCGCCTCTTGCTGATCGTCGAGCGGCGTTTCCGCTAGCTCCGGCTCATCCATCATGGGCATTCTCACTGGACGGAGCGGGCGGTCAACTCCTTTCCCTGTGACGGCAATCAGGCGGGCCAGCGAGTCCTCGGTGGCCCCCGTGGCTCGCAATAGCTGGATGTTCGTCTCAAGGGCGCTTTCTAGTCGCCCATGGGATTGAACTATATCCTTACTGAATGCCTCGATTCGCTCAGCCACATTGTCACGGAATGTATGCAGTGACGACTGCATAGTCCGGTATTGGCTGCGTTGCTCAGCCAGGAGCCCCGTATTGGCTTGAATGGATTGGCGACTGAGCGATAGCATGCCCCGAATCATATTGTACTGTCGAAGCTGGGCCTTCGACAATTCGGTCTCGCTCAATCCCGTCACCAGCTGAGCTAGTACTGCTTCACCAGTGAGCAGTTGGCCATCTGAGCTCGCCGTCAATTCCGAAACAGTTGATGGCGTGCTTTCGATGTCCGTCCCTCCTGGGGTCGGAGAGTCGTGTCTGGAAGACGCCGACGGGGGTGCGTACGCCGGGGTGTGTAGGGGCACCTCCGGGTCGTCCTCAACGTCGTACCGGGTGTTCGTCACCGGGTCAATCAGGTAGTGGACACCTTGGGGGTCCACCATTAATTTTACCTTCCGCGGACCCATAGAGTTCGCGGGAGAAGCACTGCCAGATCGGGCAGGAGTTGTGGGCCTAGGAGTATCCTGGCCCAGCATGTTCGGCGCTGGCTGTGATGTGGCGGACGCGAAGGTCGTATTGCCTGTCGCAGACATAGCGGCCGTTGGAGTTTTAATGGAACTGTTATTGTCCATATTGGCCAATAAAACTTTTTTTTAGAGAGTGTTTTCTTGACGTTGTCTATAGCGCTCCGGTTAGGAGCGTTGAGGTTCAAAAAAGTATAAGATGGGTGAGTTGGTTAACTTAAACAAGCACCCAGATGAACCAATCCAAATACTATAGATTAATAGCCTTGGAGTTCAACGTAGGGTGGATGTCAGTTGACCTCCGCGCTACGCTGACACTCACTATATAGTAATATGACAAATATGTATATACAATAAAGATTAGATATGATATGAGGGGCCACATGTATATGGGCCCCGAATATGGATCCTTTACAATCTACTTATACAATTAATCTACTTATACAATTAAAGGAAGTCACGTGTAAGGCTTTCCAGCCAATCAGGAATGTCTCTGCGTTTGTCCAAGCACGGACAAACATCGGACATATTCGGTGGTTATGATGTTTTCTGCACGGTGCAGATCCAGCAGGTTCGAATCCCGGTGCCTTCATTGTTTTTGCTTTCTCTGTTTTTAACTCCCCGCAACGCGTCAGCCCCATTTTCGAGGAGTTACTGTTCGCAGCTAGCCCTGATTGGTTTTTTTCTGAAACATCAAGTTTGTGGAACCAGCTTGTATGTAAAAATGGTGTATGGTATATATACATGTACACTATTTTTGCATACATGGTGATTCCACGGACTTGATTTTTCAGAAAACCACAGAATGTTTTATTACAACAGTATGAAGGAGGAATAATATGGATAAAATGTCCATATTCATGGATCACTCAAGGGACATCATGATAGCACAATTTTATTGGAGCGATTCGGGTCAGAAATGACCCCAAAGACCCATCAGATATTTATTTTGTCCTCTTAGTGTTTTTGTGTCAGGGAAATCATTAAACAGGCCTCAGTTGAGCAAAAATACACTATGGACAGATACATACAACATAAAAGACGATGACCAAAAAACTCCACTGCCCGGACTCGAACCCACTCGCGCTGATAAGGTCACGTGGGTGTCATAGCGGGGGAGGCCAAGGGGATTTTTCTGGATGCATGAACGTCTACTAAAGTTTGCTGCTACCTTTCCACGGGTGCATGAAGGTAACAAGATAATTACTAAGCTCTTGACTAAGCTAACCCTAATGGAACAGTCAGTGACAACAAATAGTGGGCAAGTTGGATTCAAGTTTCACGAGGTCTACAGTGGTGTAACCTAATTTATTCGAGCTCTGATTGACCAGATCATTTTGTAAATGAGAACAAGGAAAAATTGTTGTAACCAGGATGAGAGACACGAGGAACCAACCGAAGGTTGGTGACGAGTGTCTTTGGGAATACGGGAATTCCAAGTTCAACAGCTTTGAAGCTTCCCTGGTACGTTTACTGCATTTAGCTCTCAGATTTTTGTTTGGCTGCTTATTCTGTAGTTGCTTTCCGTGCGGAGCATGGGTTCATGCTAGTGCTCATATATGTGAGGGTCGGTCTTGGGTGAATGTATTAATTCTGGTTGCGTCGGTCAGGCTTTATTCCCACCAGATGGACAGCGACCTCGCAACCGGGTGGACAGCGATCGATGCGCATCGTGTTTCACCTACCTGGGGCTGGGGAGCAGTTCGGGATGGGAAGCACGAACACGGAGGGTACATTTCAGTTGCAGGATCTCGATGAGAGGGAACCAAGCGAGTGGGGATGAGCGACTCGGATGTGCCGTAGGCGTGCAAAGTATTAGATATTGTCTGTCGAGATGGCAGTGGTGAGTGAGTTAATGCGATACGAATTTGACGGCGTGTTCGGTGTTGCTCCCTTGGAGGCAGTATGGACCATCCGAGGGTAAAAATGACGATTGTTGATAATTTCCCACTAGGACAAACATTGCACCCAGGGCCCAGGCCCAAATAAAGCCGGTAAGGCCAACGAGCGGCACTGGGTCGGGCTTTTTGTGCCATAAAGTTGGTACGGCCGACAAGCGGCATGGCTCGCTACCAGCCTGAGGCCTGAGGTTTTTTTCCCAGATCAACTTGCATTACAAAATATTGATGAACATCTTAGACGGGCGACATGGCGTGAATCTACGTTCGAAATAGTACAGGAGTTCCAGGCGGTTGCTCAGTGACCGTGGCAAATAACCCACCATCGGACAGCTACAGAAAAGGGTCGCCTCCGGACAGCAGTAGAAAGAAGGTGTGACGTCTAGACTTGCAAAGTACTCCATGGGTCTGTTAGAGATTCTGAAAAGGAAAACATCATCACGACTGCAACTTCTAAATGGTATTGCAAAGCCGAACGTATTTTTTAGACGTCATCCTACGATAAAAGAAAGAGGAATGGATAGGGAAAAAGGAACTTTTTGTGAGATCTATGTACCTATACGTGTCCTTTTAGACGCCATTGGCAAATGTTATTGCGCCACGGAGATGCCCTCAGGCTCCTGAAGCACCAGAGCCGCCGTCCCGAGGTCCATATCCAACGGTTCATCATGTGCAACGGGGCTCTCGCTGTGGGCTCCCTCTCCATCCTTGCGCGGCCCAGAGTCCGGCGAAGAGCCACCCGCATCCATGGAAGCCGTGAGCGGGACCGGGACATCCTTGGGAGTGGTCGAAAGCTGCATCTCCCAAAAATAAATCAGCCCGGAGAAGATAATTGTGTCGTCACCCCACGCACCCGATTCTTCTTGTCTGCCGTAATATCCTCAATGTCTTCCTGCACACCTGACAGAGCGGGGATGTCGTGGGCGAAGCCGACCACAGTCGCCGTGCGCGACTCCGCATTGCGCTCGACGTCTGTCGAGGACGGGAGCTCCTGAACCGCCGGCGTAGCCCACCGGAGGCCCTGGAGCCACTCGGTGCCCCCATCCGCGGTGCGCGTGAGGGTAGTCATCAACGAGCGCGTCCGCGCCTGCATATTTCCGCTCAGCGAGAAGAACGGGATCGACAGGCCGTCTAGATATTTGTCAGGATTGGTATTCATCACATCGTGTCAGAGGACCACGCACGGATGACGATCGATCCGAGCACGACGAACGCGACTATTGGCTGTAAGGCTGCGGCGAGGAGCTCCTGTTGGTTCGCGGGCGGGTTGCTTGGAGTGGGCAAGCGCGTCAGTGCCAGTGTGGACACAAACACCGCACCGACGCCCATCTAAGAATCGATAATCACATTAGTTCCTCCTCTATTTATCAAGAGAGAAATAACGTACCGGCCCAAAATGTCCCGTGAACAACGCCTCGCGCCATGTCATGATCTCGGGGACCCATCTGTACAATACGAGCACGCTCGGAATACGGCGCAGCGCGAGTATTCCGATGAAGAGCACGACGAGGCGCCACGGCGTGATTCCGAGCTCGGGACTATTGAAGCTGTCGAACGGCATCCACGCGCCGATGTACACGAAGCACCCGCAGTTGAGCACGAGGTCGATAACGGAAGAGAATACCTCGTTTTCGGTGACCTCGTTGAAGTGCTGATCCCACGAGATGGCGTTGCCTGGGATTGTCATTGAACAGACGTTTGGACGACGAGATATATCACATACCGCAAGCAAAGGCAGCGAGCAGGTCATCGCTCCCGATGGTGCTGGCAATTCCTGGATGCAAAGATATGAATGCAATGAAGCCAATTTTTAGTCTGGCTACACACCAATTGTGAAGAGAGCGAGCGCCAAGTACTGAGCGACGTATGACTCGCGGTCGATGAATCCATGGCGGTGAGACATTCTCATCAGATAGGAGAATCCGAGACCTAGAAAATGTTGAGCGGCCACGGTCTCAACGAGTAGATAGCCTACCCAAAAGCGCCCCTAGTACAATTCCGAGGATAACTTCATCTGAGAGAATGTAAGCAATGCGCCCGCATGGATAAAAGCAACGCACAAAGCCACCCGATGAGGAACCATTTGCCAATGGCAACTCGACGCGACGCCTCGACAGTAAGATATATCGATATGCTGAGGAATGGATATGCAAGGCCATCGTTGGCCGCTGACTCTGCGGAAATTATGAGGCGAAGGTTGCGCGGGACATGCTTGAGCGCATATTTCCCTCCTGTTTTAGATCGGTGAATCACCCGGAGAGGATTCAGACGTAAAAGAAGACGAACCGACGATTGTAGCGCAGATGATAGGATCTGTCGGCGTCAGACAGGCCGCGATCGCGAGGCACGAGATGTACACCAGGTTTGGAAACAGGCCATGCATCATTGCTGCAAATATCATTGAGCAATTTAGGAGTAAAAAAAAAGGGGAGACGCACCGGCAACAATAACCCAGCCGAATGCCATTGTCGGGACAACCAAGATGAGCAGTCCTTTGGCGTGTTTCGCCATGTAAGACCCCGGGAGCTCCACGCCGATGGCGAAAAGACCTGTCGCGAGGATCACCCGCATAACTTCGAGGGTGATAGCATTGGTGGATTCCCCCCAGGATCTTGGGTCGAATATATTTGCGCAATGCGGGCCAACGACGATTCCAAAGATGGTCCCGAGGATGACTTCGTTGATGTACAGCTGATAACGGTCAGCCATGAAGCGATATGTCGACCTAGGAGGCACACCTTCTCCTTAACGACCAGGGAGACCGTAGAGAACTACTCAGGACCGTTAATGTCTGTATCAATCCCCGGTGGTGGAACGTACAGCGACGACGAAACCTCCGAGGCAGATGTATGCCAACCCCGCTGGAGAAATCTAGGAGGAGGTTAGCTGGGGATGATAAGGCAATGAGTGGATGGGTTTCTGAACTTCTAAGAGCTCCCATCCCATGGTATGCAACATCAAGGGCGAAGGGGTGAGACGATGAGTGTCGGAGAAAGAGTCAGGGAGCGAGACCTTCGGATCAGCGGAGCAATGGCCGAGACAGGCCGAAAGATTGAGGCAAGATAAGAAGATAAGATAATCTCATGCTTTTGTTCAAGAATACATTTCGAATTGTCGACTGAATTTTGCTCTCACAACCCCAGAAAAGCCGAACTAGGGCGGATTACTGTCGCATTTCCTTCAATTATTTGTCCTACGACTGGCACTCAGGCGAATTGAAATGCAATAATGGTGAAATGCAATAATGCATATTTTCATCTGGTTGTACGTCTATGAGCTTCTATCTTTCATGATACTAATGAGAAGCGATGAGCACCCGGTTAGAAACTAGCGCAAACTAGCGGACGCTGTTGACCCGCGGAAGAGATGCATTTGGCTTTCAACCGCAATTTCCGCTTCATATAGTTACGTTTCTCCGTCCGATGTAAACACTCAGAGATAATTTCGCTCCAATCGATTGATAATTTGCGACACTTTTGTTGATCAGTTATCCCGCTGGTCCCACTCAATCTCCCTAGAGACACACTTGGCGATGCCCAGGGCTTGGCCTGAAGCCCTCAGACCCTCAAGCCAAGCCCGCTCAAGCCCGAGCCAAGCCAAGCCCGAGCGGGCCTAGGGTTTGGGCTTGAGATTTTCCAAGCCCTAGCCTAAATGCTCCAGGTATGATGGAAGTGGACTTGGATGTTGGCTTCCAGGTTGATATTTGTATGTACCCTTCTTCAAAAAAAAAGGTACTTTCAACCGCCTTTAGTAAGTATTTGGGCGGAATATGAGAGAGTTCGACATACGGAAGGTGACTTCTCTCTGCCAAAAATCCTGAATCAATGGCCGAAACTGTGAGATCTATTGTTGGGCAAGTCTTATGTGCATGAATCAACACATTTTGAGACTAGAAACTAATCTGGTATGACATGGCATTGAACTGGCTGACCAGCTCAGGCCCCGGTTTACACCCAAGTCAAGTCAGGCCGAGCCCTGGTGGCGGGCTTGGACCTGACAGTGAGTAATCTCAAGCCCGAGGCCAGCCCCAAGCCTTGGCTTCCGGGCCAAGGCAGGCCCTGGGCATTACTACACACTCGCCCTGTCTCGAGTAAATTATGTGAGTCATATTATTAAGATGGCCATCCGAGTCACCACACGCCAGAGTTGCTGAAGCAGAGACAAAGCGCGACTACTGAGCAAAACCCGTCCATTCAGGCTGTTTGATGATCAGGACGGCGCAAGCACGTCCCTTGCACGTCCCTCAGCCCCAAGCTCGTAACCAGAAGCACGGCCAAACCGTGTCCATCTCCTACCACAGATTAAATTCTGCCAAGCGTACTGCTCCAAATAGAACCAGGAAGTCAGTCGGAATGGAGGGAACAATGTATGTGTAAACATCCACTGTTCGACGATGTTGCCGACTGGAACATGTTTCAAGCTGTCAAATCGGGACGTGAGTTCCACAAGATTTCCCAAATTGTGCATACGTATTAGAGAAGTTCACTTCCTGTTGCATTCAGATTCACTCGCGGGTTCAACTCGCTTTGTTGCGCCGAAGCACGTGATATCTGCGCGTCCGGAACACACACCAAACACGACCATCGTGAATATTTTCAGGCTCGACACGCTTCCCTTGGTGGATCCTTGCGGGTTTAATCCGAAGCACCGAAATATCCGAGAGCTAGCTCTAAATGACCACCTTATCGATGATCATGTGGGCGCCCACTCACGACTCCAGCAACGCACTCTGTGCGGAGCGATTGCATATTTAGGGTCTCGGTAAACGGCGACCGTGTGGTATGCAAGACCATTCTGGTTAAATTCAGAAAACTTGGAAGTCAGGAAGGAAATCGGCCCGATACCGCTCCAATCGGGCGTCAATCTTGTAAAGGGAATTTAACTTATGGAGGGTTCGGAATGCGAAGATCAATAAGCAGCGCCAAAGAATAACGAACCGTTGTTCCTTAAGTGTTCCATATACAAATAAGGAAGTGGAAACGCAGTCACATCAAGAAGTGACCCCAGGAACTAGACCTATCGGTTCCATTCTCATAATGAAGATGGTAGAATCTAGATGTTGGTACAAGAACCTATTCCCCTCTCAATTACACTATAAAGAACACTCACGGCATGTATACGGGCCGAATATCATTTGGGGTTGCACCTTTATATAGATAGCAAGATCCAAGGCATTCTTTTAATTTGGTTAGCACTGTGATACGAATGCTAACGGTTCATAGGATCCGCGGCCCCAAAATACAAGCTTTCCATTCCCGTTTGCACGCAGTGTTTGGCGGAACCTTGACGAGACGGAGACATGATACAGGGCCAGAATCACAACAATGTTGAGCTAAATGATGTCTGGCAAAGCGCACTAAGCGCGAAGATCTCCCAGTACGGAGATGGGACAGACATGCACCCGGCGGGCCAAGGAATGTCCCGAGCAGGTATGAAATGAACAGCGCGATCGTGGTCGCCAGCACGTACATTTGCCTTGCACTCCGTGCCTGCTGTTTTCCACGAAGATGAAGAGAGATTCGATGAAACCGTTACGCACGCGCTCAGAAACGAAGTGCCATAGAGGATGATCTCGAGGAAAACCTGGAAGGGGGTCAATTGGAACGCACTGGTAGACGAATACAACGCACCCCGTGCACGATTGTCTGGAAACACCTACGTTGGGGAATGAGTGGGCGAAGCACACTATGGAAGCCAAGGATGTTTGAAAGTCGATATAAGGGATGGAATGTGAGGAGTAGTGATATCTCTCTTTCTCCGGTTAGAACGAGACCCTATCAGACACTCGACCATTCAGTACATGCCTCGTTGCCATCACCGAGAATCGTACAGCTGGGTGAATTATGAACATGACTCGCAAATCAGAGGCTTTCTGTGAGTATGCTGGACAGCTGGGACACCGAACCCTTGGCTGCCGCGGAAGCGATGTTTCTACAAAATTTACGCGAGCCTGCGAAGAGAAAAAGGGACAAAGAACCTCGGCTGATACAGGAAGAAACCAAAAGAGCCAGGAAAGAACACTGGGGGCAAAGACCTACGCATGTCAAAGAGACATGCGTGGATCGAATGTCCTTCGCATGCCGTTGTGACGGAATCACGGCTTCTTTGTTAGAATTGTCTTTGTAGTTAAGTACATACAATATGTAATTCACTGAGATTCTAGTAATGTATAGTATCATTTCAGAATACTTATCTGGTATTCTCATCACACAGCTGGAATTACGAAGCCTAGATGAATGGTTTGATGTGGCGGGCCACAAGTCAGCCGCAGATGCGGCCAAGCCACGGCATGATGCAGCCGACGGTGAGTCGCGCCCTCGTGACGAGCCGGAGCCGAGCTGACCACCGCGCACTCCTTCGCTCCGCGCACTGCCGGTGTGACAGATCTGCCCGCCTCACGCCCCATTTGGAAGCATGACGGGGTCCAGTCGTCGCCGGTGTGAGTTGCTGCGCATCTGCCGTATCTATCTGCAGTAATATTGTAATTATAGCAATTTAGCACGTATTTTCTGTCATAGTTACAAGCTCGTCGTCGGTGGCGACCACGTACGGCCGTTGTCAGCCATCATACGGGCGCGGCGCCCCCGGCGCCCGATAGAAGTGACATACTGTAGTAGCCCGACAAACAGGTGGGGTGGTAGACAGACAAAGGTGACATGCGGGCGCGACAAAGGTGGCGTAGCAGCGGGACAAAGGCGACGTGCACAACGTGCGACGGCTGGACCCCGTCATGCTTCCAAATGGGGCGTGAGGCGGGCAGATCTGTCACACCGGCAGTGCGCGGAGCGAAGGAGTGCGCGGTGGTCAGCTCGGCTCCGGCTCGTCACGAGGGCGCGACTCACCGTCGGCTGCATCATGCCGTGGCTTGGCCGCATCTGCGGCTGACTTGTGGCCCGCCACATCAAACCATTCATCTAGGCTTCGTAATTCCCAGCTGTGTGATGAGAATACCAGATAAGTATTCTGAAATGATACTATACATTAGTAGAATCTCAGTGAATTACATGTTGTATGTACTTAACTACAAAGACAATTCTAACAAAGAAGCCGTGATTCTGTCACAACGGCATGCGAAGGACATTCGATCCACGCATGTCTCTTTGACATGCGTAGGTCTTTGCCCCCAGTGGAAAAAAGATTCCCTTCCGCAATCGACCCTCGTTCGTTTAAGCATAGCAAGACCTGGGGAGGTCTGCGTCGTGCAGTTTGGTTCGCGGCTGAAATGCGGGTTCTGCCGACGCGCTATTCTCATCGATGGACGTACCCAAGTCGAGGCAGAGTAATTTAAGAATGAGTTGAGGTTATCTTGTCAAATGGATTTCTGGATAAGAGAGGGAGTAGTTACGCTCAAAAGAAGTTTCAATCGACTACCATTTAAACTCGAAATCCTCAATACACGCCGTTCCCTCGCCATACAAGGGAAAGAATTCGATCAGTACAGTACTGTATGTGAATGGTGTCGTTCAAAAATTTCAGACTTTCTTCTCCAGTATAATTGACAATAGACAGGATGCGCAAAAGCCGCATGCGGGTTTCAGAGCCGCACACGGCAATATACTTTTTTGACTCTCGGGCATCACTAGCAGTGTTTAATGACTCCGTCTGACCACCGGATCCTCTTCCAAAGAAAGCCGCATGCGGCGAGCTTGCGCACCAAAAAAGCCGCATGCGGCTTTGCGCATCCTGTCTAATATTTGGTGCCCACTGCCGGGGATATCGTCGCTCGTACATCCTGTGTAATAAATTTCCGAGACGGATCGGACTGGGCAGAGTCCCTGCGTTGGGATAGGCGCATCAAGTGAGCGATCAAAGTTAATTGATGCCTGATCCGCCTTTTTTTTCTTGAATAACAATTATAGCGCGCTTTGCGGCAAAGCCCACTAACGGGGTTTGTCAATTATACACCATTTCAAAACCAACCGACAAATACAGGCGAAGGGAAAGTAAACATACAGATAAATCCAAGAAGCCGCTGAGCTGATCCGAGTTAGTGATGTCGAGGGCTCGGCCCAGGCCCGCAAGCCGAGCCGAGCCGAGCCCGGGCTTGGTCAAGCCGAGCCGAGCCCGACACAAGGCTTTGGAGGGCCCAGGGCTCGGGCTTGAGGAATGCCAGGCCTGCCGGGCCCGGCAAGCCCGGGCCTAGAGCTATATCTATATCTTCCGGGCGCACTTGCCCTCAAGGCCCCTTCTAACGGTGTGGCCGTATACACAGCAATAAAATACCTTCTTGATGTCGGGACTCGGAAGGCGGGTGGTAAGCCGATCGCCGGGTTCGGCTTTAAATACTAATTTATCTCGGCTGTCAGTCGGCATAAATATACTTAGTCCCAGCATTATCGTTGACATCGTCGCCAACGATCGTACTGTCCATGGAAGGAATTGGCCAGAGGAAACAACCGACTAGCTAAGACATTCACAGATATAATTTACACTTGCATTATAGGGTGTTTCAAAGTTAGATTTTCGGGTCCGATTTATGACTGATTTATGCTCCAACTTTGACGCCAACTTTGCATGAAGTTGGAAACCCAAGTTGAAGCAAAGTTGCGGTCAAAGTTGGGGCCTAAGTTGGACCCAAAATTCTAACTATAAAGCACCCTAATAATTTTTTCTTTGGCTATGTACAAGCCCGGGCTTGGGGCCGGGCTCAGGGCTTCAGGCCCTGCACCCAGGGCTCGGGCTCGGGCCTGGAGAATTTGAAGCCTGAGCCTCACCAAGCCGAGCCCGAGCCGGGCCCACGACATCACTAATCCGAGTATTGGTGGAAACAAGTGTTGAATTTTTTATGGATGGGGGGGGGGGAGGGCGGTCATTGTCAGCTTTGAAGCAACTGCCAGAAGAATCATACATTTAGAGGGCTATAATCTAACCTACCGCTGGCAGCAAGGGGTCACGGAAAGCTGAATACCGGATATGGACCCCCCATCCGCACGTGATGTGATTCCGGGGTCCTCACATCGTCTACCCTTTTGGAAAGCTTGCTGTTGCACCTTCTTTGCCTCAGAGAACTTACGGAGGATGTGCCGGTACTTTATCTCAACCACCTAAGCAAATTTAAATGAGAAATATCAACGCCATGGGCCAAACTTGGTGGGTGAAGAAGTCGCGACCCAATAAGGTGAAATTGACAACAGATGTCAACAACATGTAAAATGAGCCTTCAGTGACTCTGACTGACCCGGAACGACGCGGTAAGCTCTGTTAACCTGTACCAATTGAAGATTGTGTGGTCCTCAAATTTTATCTAGGTAGCGGACTGGTAAGATCTTGCTTTGGAGGTGTTATCCTGCTTTTCTGCTGTGTACACACTGAAATATAGAGTTTCCTTCTCAGTTAAAAATAGTCGAGGTGCCCAAACACACAGTAATGTCGATTAAAAGCCTTAGGCCAACTCTATGCTATGCCTCGGTGCAATGCCAAATGCCAGAGAAAACTCACGGACGAGACTTCCACATTTGGGCATCGGATCAGCGGACCGTGTGGTGGTGGTGGTCTCACTGGTTTACGGGGTCTTGATGGGAGGTTTTGGGTAGTTGATGCCGGAAGTCTTGACTTAGCCACCCCTTGGCTGGCAGTGCCAAACAATTAGTATCTGCTATGATGCAGGACATGAAAGGGAGAGATACATGACAACGAGCCATTCAATTGCTTGTTACTTGCAAGTATTGGTGGACTTTCAATTGACATTTAGTCCGGCCTCTACTCAGCCTGTAAAAGCCCCGACTCAAATATAAATTGTTCATAGTAATCCAACGCAAATTATGTGATCTGGATCCCAGAAGCATCAATTGGGCCCCATTCTCGCTCGGTCGACATGTCGACCAGCTCGCATAGGGCCCAAGAGCTTGCCAAAAGGTGGGGCACAGGATACTGAGTGGAGGAAATTTGAGTTTTGATAATCGACATCGGCCGAAACACCGGTCAAGCCGAATAGGGAAACATCGGGTGGAACCGGAGAAAAAATGGCAGATACATCAAAGGATCAATCAAAAAGGACTGATCTTATCAAAAAGAGATCATTACAGCCAAAAAGTTTTGATAGGGCGCTACAGGACCCACTACCTAAAGTTAGTGGGCATGTCTACAATTTCATCGAGCCCATCCCACCTCCGCCGTTTCTTGTCCGACGCAATGGGTCAGGTAAGTACTGGAACGCAACATCCCCGAGTGCCAAGCCACACTGGTTGGATATTATTAAATCGGCGGGTTTCATGCTCAGTCATCGCGGACAACATCCGCGTATATCTGATGGCTGACCGTGGAGATGGGACGACTCCAAAAATTAAATATCCTTCGACGACGTCAAGAACATCCGCGGATGAGGCGCGGGTGATTCCCGGATGAAACATAATGCGTCTTAGTCAAACCAAAACATATCTTCACCTACGGGACTCTCAGAAGCTAAAAGCAATGGGATCGAATGGGGACTGGAGTATCGTCCTAGCCATATCCCCAGGCAAAGGAGGGCTTTCGAGTGTTAATTGGAGTGTAATTGGAGTGCAACCTTGAAGTTAGGCGCGATTGATGCGAGGCCGAGCCGAATCTTGCCGAGGAAAAGGAGCGGATGTCTTCCGCGCGATAACATAAGGACAGAGTCGTGCATGGCCACGGCGAGTGTCTCTCATAAAGTCCCAGCGTCCCATCACGACCGGGCGACTCTCCGCACGGAACAACAATGGCTTCCAGCATTCTTAGCCAGGAATCGGACACGGACGACCAAACGGTCAAGGGAAACAGTATCCCTGTCCCCGACGCCGCCGCCACCAAGCACACTGTGCAGCTCGATAGTGGCGCCGAGCGCGTGCGTTTCCGCAAGAAGTGGTGGCAGCTCTGGTGCGTGCCACGCGCCGTATCCACATCGAACTTACCAGAAAAACGTTCATTTTTTTCACCACAGGGTCCCGAAGCACCGCCCGCCTCCGGCGCCGACCTCGCTCGACGACGCTTCCATCTCTCCGTATGTCACAGCGTCCCTCATCTCGCGCCTAACATACACGTGGATCACGCCGATGATGGTGCTGGGGTACCAACGCACGCTCCAGGCAACGGACCTCTGGAAAATGGGCCCTGAGCAGGAGGCGGGCTATCTCTCGGATAAGCTCGATGCCGCGTGGGCTAGACGCGTCGCCGCCGCGGAGGATTGGAACGCGCGACTCGACCGCGGCGATGTGGGCCCAGGGTGGCTGAAGCGCGTGGCTTGGGCACTCCCGGGGCGGGACGGGGCCGCGCTCGAGAAGGCGTGGCGCGAGAAAGATGGGCGGCGGGAGGCGAGTCTGGCGTGGGCGCTCAATGACGTCCTGGGACACATGTTCTGGCGCGGAGGCGTGTTCAAGGTGCGTTTCCCAATCCGCTCTTTCGATATTCCGTTTAGATGAAATAAATTCGTCCTTCTTTCTCGTTCCCCAGGTTATTTCAGATACATCCCAGCTCATGGGCCCTCTCCTCGTCAAGGCCCTCATCAATTTCGCCCAGGCCCGATCCCAAGCTAAAGCCAGCGGCGAGAAGCCAGCCAGCATCGGGAACGGCGTCGGCATGGCCATCGGGCTCTTCTGTGTCATCGTCCTCGCGAGTATCTGCCAGCACCAGGTGCGTTGCGTTTTTCTTCCCCTTTCTTTCATTTCCCCGGATTTACGCTTTGCTTTCTTCTGCAGTTCTTCTTCCGCTCGATGATCACGGGCGTCCTGGCGCGCACAGCGCTCATCGGCTCGCTGTACCACCGTGTGCTGCACCTCACGCCCAAGGAACGCACGGGGCTCAGCAACAGCGCCGTGCTCAACCATGTCAGCACGGACGTCAGTCGCGTTGACGCATGCGCGCAGTGGTTTGTGAGTGCCCGAGCCCAATCCACCGAGATTTTACACTGAATGATATCTTATCCAACAGCACGCAGGGTGGACGGCGCCCATCCAGGGTATGTTTCTGTCTCTTTTATCTGTTGTGCAAGAAACTCACGTTCCTTTTGATACAGTTATAGTCTGCCTGATCATCCTCTTGGTCCAGGTGCGTTAGCCTCCCTCTTCCCTTACAGCGCGAAGCTAATCATGATTGACATGTAGCTGGGTCCCTCCGCCCTCGCTGGCTTCGCGCTATTCGTCGTTATCGTCCCCATTCAGGAACGCATCATGGCGAACCAGTTCATCCTCCGGCGCGGGAGCATGAAGTTCACGGACTCGCGCGCGAAGGTGGTGCTCGAAGTGTTGAGCTCAATGCGCGTGGTGAAGTACTTTTGCTACGAAGGGAGCTTCCTCGCGCGTGCGTTCTACTTTCCTGTGAACCTTGGAAACAAATCAATTGACGGGCCACTGGTTCAGGGCTCTTGGACGTACGCAAGCGCGAGCTCACGGGAATCCGCCACATCCAACACTCGCAGTCCGCCAAGTGCGTTCCCCCCTCCCTTACCTCTTTCGTGTGAGAGTAGATATTTACCATCCCATAGTATTGCACTAGCATTCTCGCTCCCGGTGCTCGCCGCGACGCTCGCCTTCGTCACGTACACGGAGACAAGCAAGTCTTTCGACGTTGCCGTCGTCTTTTCCTCGTTCTCGCTCTTCCAGGTGCGCACCCCCCTCTCTTCCTTCTCCACATAAAACGCATCTATGCTGAATGCTAACGTGCTTGGCAGCTCCTCCGCCAACCGATGATGTTCCTCCCGCGCGCACTCTCCGCGATCGCCGACGCGCGCAACGCGCTCAATCGGCTCTCCATCGTGTACCACGCCGCGCTGCGCGAGGGGAAGCCGTTCGAGATCGATCCGCAGCAGAAGATGGCGATCAGCGTGGAGGGCGCGGCGTGGGCGTGGGAGACGTTCCCCGGCGCGGAGGGCGATAAGGAGAAGGATAAAGCGGGGAAAGATAAGGGCGATAAGGGTGGGAGGCGGAAGGCCGCTGCGGAGAAAGCAGCAGAGAAGGAGAAGGAGCGGCGGGATGCTGAGGAAGACGATGATGAGACGGTGGAAGCCATGCCGTTCGAGGTGCGCGACATTCGCATGGAGATCCCGCGCGGGACGCTCGCGGCGGTCGTCGGGCGCGTGGGGAGCGGCAAGTCGAGTCTGTTGCAGGGCCTTGTCGGCGAGATGCGCTTGATCGAAGGGCGTTTCTCGTTCGGCGGCCGCGTCGCGTACTGCCCACAGTCCGCGTGGATCCAGAATGCCACCCTCGTAAGCGAGCCCGATTCTTGTTTTCATTCTTCTGAGTTCTTTCGATTTCACGGTATAGCGCGACAATGTATTGTTTGGCCTGCCTTTCGAAGAAGATCGGTACTGGCGGGTGCTGGAAGACTCGTGTTTACTTCCGGACTTGCAGCTGCTCGCCGATGGTGATTTGACTGAGGTGCGCTTGTCAATGAGCATATTATATTGATTCGATACTCACCATGATTATTTTTGGTAGATGTACGCCCACCGATAACCAGTCTGATTTCTTGACATTAACATTTTTTCTTCTCAGCGGCGAGAAGGGTATCAATTTATCGGGCGGACAGAAACAGCGGGTATGTCTTTGTTTGCTCTCATGGTGCTTGTTATTCACTCAGTCTAGGTGAACATTGCGCGTGCGCTGTACTACGGCGCCGATGTCGTTATTTTCGATGATCCCTTGTCGGCTGGTACGCTTCCCAACTAAATATCTGCATGCTCGCTAACCTCCGTACAGTGGACGCCAACGTCGGCAAGCTTCTCTTCCACACCGCCATCCAGGGCCTTGTGGCCCAAGGCAAAACCGTACTCCTCGTCACACACGCACTGCACCTCCTCTCGCACTGTGACTACATCTACACGCTCGACGGCGGGCGCATCACCGAGGCGGGAACGTATCCGGAGCTGATCGCCAAGGGCGGCGAGTTCGCGCGGCTTGACCGTGAGTTTGGTGGTGCGGAGGAGCAGCAGAAGAAGGGGGGAGAGGAGGAGGAAGACACGCAGGTGCAGGTTGTGAGCGTAGAGGACGCCAAGGCCAAATCCGCTGGTGCGGCGGGGACCGGGAAAATAGAGGGAAAACTAATCCAAAAGGAGCACCGCACCACTGGGGGTGTTGCGTGGAGCGGTCAGTCGTCTTTTTCTTTCGCTTCCCGTTTGCGAGAAAGTGCTAAATCCTTGGTGGCCGCAGTGTACGGATACTACGTGAAGGCCGGGGGCGGTTGGTTGACGGTGCCCGCCGTGGTTCTCGCTACGTTCCTTATGCAGGGAAGCCAAGTCCTCAACTCGTATTCGCTCGTGTGGTGGGAGGACAAGTGCGTGTATCTCTTTGTAATGTACTGCCGCTTAGATGGCTGTCCACAGCACCTTCGATAAATCCTTCAAATTCTATCAAATCCTGTACGCAATACTCGGCATCTCGCAATCGATATTCACCTATGTCATGTACGCTTTCCTCCTGATTTTCGGCTCTGTTCTCATTGGGATCGTCTTCTAGGGGGATCTGCCTGGATTTTTTCGCCAATCGAGTCTCTCGGAACTTGCATCAAGATGCGATCCTCAACGTATTCCATGCACCCATGTCTTTCTTTGGTATATCTTCCTTCTCATTCCATCAAATTCCTGTTAACTCGTTCGCAGATACCATCGTATGTCGAGTTCTGGGCCTCGGAGTCTTGTACTAACCGACTGACAGCCGATGGGCCGGATCATCAACATTGTGAGCCTTTCCATTCAATCCGTCCTTCAACTCTAATCATGGGTCATTAGTTTGGAAAAGATATTGACAGTAAGTGTCACCCCCACTGTGCCACAACATCCTTGAATTAATTCCCCGCCTGGTAGCCATCGATAATCTCTTACCAAGTAAATTCACCACTTGAATATTCATTTACTCACACTGACTCCGAGCCCTTGCCAGTGTCAATGCGCATGTGTACGTCTCGGCTTTCATCAGCATAGCCAACCCACTGACCTCGACGCTAATAGTCATCCTTGTCCTCGCCTCCGTTGTGGGGTCTGTGGTAGTTATTACCATCGTCGAGCATTATTTCCGTGAGATTCCTTTCACTTGATACACGATGCCGACGTTCTAACAAATACATTCCCAGTCGTCGCGGCGTTCATTATAATAATCGGCTTCGGCTACTTTGCGGCATTTTACCGCTCCAGCGCGATCGAGATGAAGCGATTGGATGCGATGTTGCGCGGGATACTCTACGCTCATCTGTCCGAGTCCCTCACAGGTGTGCATTTTCCTCATTCATTTTTCTCCGGCTGAAGGCGTGCAGGGCTTCCGACCATCCGCAGCTACGGAGAGATCCCCCGGTTCATCGAGGACAACAAGTTCTATATTGATCTGGAGAATAGAGCTCTGTTCCTTACCGTCACAAATCAGCGGTAAGCATAGGCCCGTTCGCCGGCGAGACATCGTATGAATTATTTTTGGACAGGTGGCTTGCGGTGCGCCTCGATGCCCTTGGATCGATTCTTGTCTTCTTCGTTTGTCTTACCCGTGCTCGATGACCTTTGGCTAACCACGTTGTAGGTCGCGATCTTCGCCGCGGTCGGCATCGCTGGTGTCAGTGCTGCGGAGATCGGTCTTATCTTAACCTATACAAGTGCGATTCCCCTGCGCACGGTCAATAGAGCTAAGCTGACTTGTCATCGTAGCATCATTGACTCAGATGTTCGCTGTCACGACCAGACTTACCGCGGAGGTTGAGGTGACAAATAATATAACCCTAGATCTGGTGTGCAAAACTCACGTCCTTTCAGAATTACATGAACTCGGTAGAAAGAGGTTTGATACGCCTCCGAAGATTTACACCACATGCTCATCGACCTTTCAGTTGTCCACTATGCCAGGGGCGATCTAGTACCTCAGGAGGCTGCCCACGACAGTGATCCCCAGAACAAGCCGCCGGCGGAGTGGCCAGCCCACGGCGCGATCGAATTCAAGGAGGTCACAATGTCCTACCGGCCGGGACTCCCCAATGTCCTGCATGGAATATCTCTCAGCGTCAAAGCAGGCGAGAAGATCGGTGTCGTGGGGCGCACGGGCGCGGGCAAATCGTCCCTTACTTTGTGCATGTTGCGAATCGTCGAGTACTCCGGACAGATTATCGTCGATGAGTGGGCATAAACATTTATCTTTCCCGGACTACCCGCTGACCGTTGAACAGCGTCGATATCGGCAAGATTGGTGAGAACTCCTCTTCCTTTGATGTTTCGCTGGTATTGACCGTCCACCAGGACTGACAGATTTGCGATCCAATATCGCCATCATCCCTCAAGAGGTGAGTACTGACCCTCTTTACCTTTGAGTCATTCATTGAGCTGGTATCCTCAGCCGACACTATTTAGCGGTATGATTTCTTGGACCCGGAATTCTCCTTGACTCAAATTTTCAACCACCAGGTACTGTTCGTACTGCTCTCGACCCATTCTCGAAATACGACGATGCGCGGCTGTGGGACGCACTTCGGCGTTCGTCTCTAGTCGAGACTCGCCCATCCACACCCACGGAACAACTTGACCCCTCCCCCGAGAATCGATACAGACTCACACTCGACACCGTCATCGAGACAGATGGTGCGAATCTGAGCGTGGGCGAACGGAGTTTGTTGAGTCTTGCGCGTGCGTTGGTGAAAGACTCGCGGGTGGTCATTTTGGACGAGGCGACGTAACATTCCTTTCAATCGCTTCTGCTGGTGTCGTTGGCTGATTTAAATTAATTTACAGCGCGTCCGTTGATTTGGAGACCGACCATAAAATTCAGCGGACCATTCAGACGCAATTCAAGGACCGGACCCTCATTTGTATTGCTCGTAAGTTCTTCACTTTCCCAAATGTAAGGTCGTGCTGAAATTGTTGTAGATCGGCTGCGCACGATCATATCGTATGACCGGATTCTTGGTGAGTGACATTTTTGTGAGGGGTGAATCGAAAGCTGATGGATACAAATCTAGTCCTCGACGCTGGGAAAATTGCGGTCAGTCTCACTTTCTAATTTTTCAACCTCCGTCATCTCATATCTTGCCCAGGAATTTGACACGCCGACGAACCTATTCAACAACGACGAAAGTCTCTTCCGCACTTTGTGCGAGAAGAGCCATATTACACTCACGGATATAGAGAAGGCGATTCTATCTGATGATCTTGAATAACCTGTAGTCCTCCACATTAGACAATGGATTATAATAAATAAAGAATCTACATAATAAAAAGTGGTCGATCACGAACATTGAAGAATCTATCTCACGCCCACGTTCATGCTTATGCCGAGTTGATCGGCACGAGTCCCGGAAGTATGCCGGAGGGCCTCTGGACTACCTCGGCCGAGTGGAGCTTATAATTATTACATAAGACCGCGCCAGGGCTGTTTCACACAGGGCTTGGCCGAGGCACTGAGCAAGTGCCAAGAGGCGCATTGGGTCGCCGACGATGGCGGCAAGATCCGAGAAGGTACCGGGCCGAGAAATGTCTTAACATTGGACTCATGAGGTAACCGAGCCGGAAGCCGTTCCAGATGCCGAGGGGATTGGAAGCTTCACAGGAAGACAAATATGGGTACTTTCAAAATGACGGGTCGGGATCAGGTAAGTTGATAAGAAAAATGGAAGGTGGATGGAAATGGGTAAGCATGGAACGGGGGGAGTTGCGGAGCGGGAGGACAAGAGGTTCAGGAGATAAAGAATCAATCAGAAGAAACGACGAGCTTGTGCCAATTAGGGAAAGTCACCTTACTCCAGTAAGGTCCCCCAACCTGAGTAGTTCAGTGGTTGCATCTTAAAGGGGTCTGCAAAAAACAAATACTCGAAAACACGAGAGATTAGATCCGTTAGACCTCTGGAACCTGGCTTTTTAGGGGTCTGCAGAAAACAAATACTCGAAAACACGAGAGATTAGATCTGTTAGAGCTCTGGAACCTGACTTTTTAGGGGTCTGCAAAAAACAATTAATTACATACACAAGAGATTAGATTAGGCCGTACTCTGGTTATGCCACAGGCAAACTTCAAGTTGTATGTTGCTCCCCATGAAGAATTGTGAAACGAGCCAGGTCCCATGCTTGCCGTCCGAAAATTTATGTTGTACTTGCAGTATTTGAACACCCGAACATCCGACACTTTCAGATCAAGCCCAACACATGGGCCGATGTCTCCAGAGCTTCAACATTGAATCTCACCGGTGTGCCTCTCTAGGGTAGCCCAACTTTCATGGATGTGACTCCAAAGGTTTTCCACCAGAATGGCCAATTCCCAATTTAAACTCGACATATTATAATCCTCATTGAAGCATATAATTCAAAATTCCTCAGAGAATCCGAAATTAAAGCGCCTATCTCAAAGACTGTTTATCAAAAGGTAGCTGATACCTTCATGCTTCAACCTTTCCACATGATAAGTTCTGAGTCGTCGCCGCGAGGAGCGACCAAAGGTCGGCAACGAGTGGCGGCTTGTCGGCTAGAGTGTGCTGTAATTCAGGTCGCATGCTCAAAAAAACCTCCATCAGTTCCTCCGTAGCTGGGAAGTGAAAAGTGAAAAGGGAGTAAGGTGGTGAGCGTGCAACAGCAGGCACCTAGTTGATAAGAGAAATGGGAGGTGGATGGAAATGGGTAAGCAGGGGACAGGGGGGGGAAGAGGAGGATGGGATGGGATGTGGGTGACAGGCTGCGGGCGGAACAAGGGGCCCAGGAGCAGGGAACTAAATGCTGTACATCGGAGGAAGGGATCCGGATGTATATGTGTTTGTACGAAGGTTGCAAGGCAAGGGGGAAATTGTATTACATGATTTCTTCGATAAATAGTTCTTCCGACCAAGGAATGTCCCAAGCACACTGGATGAAAATTTCGAGTTTTTCACCGAAAAAATTGATGAAAAATGTTCATTATTTTTCACCCCTTTGTTCACTGAAAAATTGATGAAAATTTCAAATAGTTTTTCAGTACTTTTGAGACTGAGAATCGAGGTGAAAATTTTGAAATAAAATTCATGAATTTTTGAGCAAGAAGAATATCAATAATACATACACATTTTCCTGTGAAAATGTTAGTGAAAAATTCAAAACATTTTTCACTAACATTTTCACATGAAAATGTGTATGTATTATTGATATTCTTCTTGCTGAAAAATTCATGAATTTTATTTCAAAATTTTCACCTCGATTCTCAGTCTCAAAAGTACTGAAAAACTATGTGAAATTTTCATCAATTTTTCAGTGAACAAAGGGGTGAAAAATAATGAACATTTTTCATCAATTTTTTCAGTGAAAAACTCGAAATTTTCATCCAGTGGCAGGTATAGAATGAACAGCGTGATCGTGGTCGCCAGCTCGTTGTTTTTTTTACAAGATTTCCGTGAGCCTGCGAAGAGAAAAAGGGACAAGGATCTCGGCCGAAGCACACAAAAAAAAACAGATGCGGGAAGAAACCAAAGAGCCAGGAAAGAAAAAAGATTCCCTTCCGCAATCGACCCTCGTTCGTTTACATAAACATAGCAAGACCTGGGAAGTCTATTCGTGCAGTTGGGTTCGCGGCTGAAATGCGGCTCTGCCGGCGGGCTGTTCTCATGAATGGACGTACCCAACTCGAAGCAGAGTAATTTACAGCAAATCCTGAAAATAATGGCAACAACACTTTTTTTTTTCGTGCCGTCCGCATTTGGAAATTCCCAACATGGGCAGGTGTGAGTTTGAGTCCGAACACCGACACTTTTTTTCACCCAACTTTTGGAACTCTTTCTGTGGTTCCGACCGAACCTCCGTGCATCAGTACACACAAATACATGAAAAGGCATTCGACGTTATCTTTTCCCACAGTTTGCAGTCCAATTTGGGCCAAATTTGACTTACACAACCTGTCTTTGATGCCGTGCCCCCAATAGCGCTCGATGTACAGGTCTTCTTCAATGAGATAATAAATCACAGGTGGTTAGCCAGCTCTGTTTCTGTAAGCCCTCAGAAAAACTAGCAAGCTGAACTACATATTCAAGTCTCAATTGAGTGTGAAATGCCCAAATCATTCAAAGTAAGCTTGGGTATTTGATTGGGATGCTTCATGTCATCTCCAGATTTCGTTCTATTTGATTCCAGGGTCATAGATGCTCAAATTTCGCAGTACACAACGAGGCCCCATTTGTTTGTAAAAATGTGTCGGTAGCCGGACTCGAACTCACGCCTGCCCCCGTTAGGAATTTCTAAATGCGGACGGCGCGAAAAAAAAAAGTGTCGTTGCCATTATTTTCAGGATTTGCTGTAAGAATGTGTTGAGGTTATCTTGCCAAATGGATTGACAAAATATATGCTTGGAAAAATATGTCATAGAGCCAGAAGGACGGATATCTTGGTCATACTCCCGTAGATGCATTGGAGAAATTGGGCAGCTTTTCTGCATTTGTAAATATTGTATGGATTGCATCGATCTATTGATTTTATATAATTCTGGCCATCTCACATTTGTGTAAACGCATATGCCTTGGCCGTCCCAAGATATTAGGTCACTGGGACATGCTCTGGGCATGCTAGACAGCATTCAGTCCGAAAACAACCCAAAACGACAGATTACCCAATACATAATATTTTTACACATTCCTTTCTATCACTAATTGCGCATGAATTAGCCCGACACATTCATCTAGGTTTCGTCCAAATCGGTCCAGAACTCGTTGAGTTGTGAACAATTCTTTGAAAACATCCCAAAACAAGAAATTTTCATTCGCGCCTTCGGTACTGACGTTAGCTGTAAGGTGGGTAGGTAGGTATATTCCGGCGCACAACCGGAACCTGTATTACATACATGGAGTGGGAGTTACGCTCAAAAGAATTTTCAGTCAACTACAATTCCGAATAATAGGGGGACCCTTGGCTCCCGCGAAGGTCACGGGCCGACTTCAAAACACCCCTCTTTAATCAATATCAGGCTAGACCATTTCACAATGATTTTGCTCGTGAGCTCTGAAATGTGAGCCTGCAGGAATTTCATGACTTAAGTCATGAATAATTGGGATATGAAGGGAGGAGGAGCAGTATATTGGGGATATCAAGGAACAAAAACAAATGCACCAGATCAGAAGGTGCAAGAAAATATTTTGAGGCATTCTGGAGTGTATGTGTGCATAGGATCCAGTATTTCCCAATGTTAGCCGCATTATTTCAGTCGAACAAAAAATTAATATGTCCCGATATACCATAACTATCCGCTATACCAATGAAGCTACCTTTGTTATGTTCGCAGCGAGACCACCCATAAATAATCGTTTGAAACGCTGAAAGAAAGGATAAACCCGTATCTGAAATCTCTAGGCTGTATCAAGATTTGTCGTCATAAGACGGCGGCGCGTCGTCGAACGAGGGTATACGGGTCTCCAAGGCTCGTAGACGTTGCTCAAGCTCTCGTTCACGGGAGGAGCTTGCCATAGAGCCTGCAGTTAACTGCCGGTGAATAAAATCATGGATGCATAGCTGCCGACCATACCTGAAGTAGAGCCTTGTGCGCTTGCCGGCGGTTCCCAGCTCATGACCATCTTGGAATCTGTAGAAAGAAAGAAGAGAAATATTAGACTGGATGAGTTGACAAGATGGGAATTGGAACTGGCCTGGTGTGAAGGTAGTCCTCGTCCGACCCTGATCCTCTACCTGTGACCGGACCTCTTGGCGGATCTGGTCTGGTGTCGGATTTGTAGCAACCATCATCCGCGTCGGCATCTTCTGTTCGTAGGTCAGTTCCTGCACCGATCCTTCGACCTCCTGTGGATGCGGAACTGGGAAAGTAGGGGTAGCCACTTTGTGACCGGACAACTCCACCGACGGCTGGAACTTGCCCTCGCCCACATCCGTATGTGCACGTTGTATCGGAGGAGCCACTCCTAAACAAATCAAGTGTTCAATGTTTGCAGCAGGCCATGCTCGGGACATATATCATACGTACTTGAACTCACGGAGGCGCGAGCCGGGGTGCCGGCGCTTTCGAGAACTTTGGGGCTGGCTGCTGCTGTCTGCATTTCACCTGTCCTATTGCGTCTCTGGACCTTCCACCAGCATAGCCCGACCAGCAAAAGGACGACCGCCCCACCGGCTGCCCCGCCAGCTATGCCCCCCACGTTGGTGGAGCCGGCGCCTGGCGTAGCGGCCCTAAACAAGGATATACATCAGTAGTGGGGCGTGTCAGTGCCAATGAATCCCGGAGGAGGACGAACACCGATGTTGGCGCCGGCGCCAATGTTGGGCTAGTATTGGAAGTGGGGTTCCCAGTCCTGTGGGTCCTCAGCGGAAGAACTGGGCGATACAAAGGATCATACGGTGGTAAACTAAAACCCCTTTCAGCAAATGGATCCAAAGGCCAAAAAGAAAAGAAAATAATCTCACGTAGTGAGGCAGCTGCTGTCCGCTTTGGGAGACAAGCGACATTGCATGTATCATTTTCCGTGTGAAATAGACGCCATTACTAGACGCACTCGATGAAAGGATGGTGAAGTCATCCGTGGACCCGGCGTCCCCAAAGCCATCTGACACTGTGAAGTACGCTGTTGTCCCTGTTGACCCACACATTAACTGGCACTTCTGAGAACTTGTGTAAATCAACACTCACCAGCAGGACGGTTGATCAGCACAGTATAACTGTCAAGCGTTACATCAGTCATGATGACGTCCGTTCCGGCTATGTCCCTTGGACTGGTGATCGTAGTGCTGGTAATCGGAGGTGAGAACACCAGACACCAGAAACATAAGAGCGAGCCTACGACTAAATGCATGGTAAGATCCAAGTCCACCGTGAACCGCGGGTACAACTCCAACTCACTACTGTGTATGGTGCTGTCCGAACGACAGACGGTCCGTGAGTTGTCGGTGGCCGAATACAGGCTGTGGATCTTACCCTCTCCGCCAGTCCAGCTAAAGGTGACCTCCCCACATTGTACTGGTAAAGAGGCTCAGACATGATATAACCCGTGGAAAAGCGGAGGACGTACAAATGTCGATCCCAGCCCTGTGGGGACATCGTTATCAATAATGTCTGGAAATAAAATGAAACGACGGCGCATACAGTGAGGAGACCACAATGTTCTGGCTCAGGGATCCGGTAGCCAGAAAGAGGAGCCCGAAGACAGTGAAAATGAATCGCCCCATGTTCAGCGACGATTCAGCGAGTCAATGTGGTGGCGGAGCGGGGGAAAGGAAAAGCCTCGAGAAGTGCGCGCTTTGAAGGGTTATCATTTGAAGGGTTATCATCTGCATGCGTCACTGTCACTTTTGGGCGATCACCGGTGGTGGATGGACATGAAAATAGGTATGTCGCGGGAAAACAAGAGGGGTCGAATGACCGTGATGAAGCTCTCGGCGTCTCGAGGCACAGCGGACATCATCAATATAGTAACAGACGGAGAGGGAGGGTGAGACGTCGGAGCAGCAAGACTGAACTGGATCCGTGAGGGAATCCCAGCAAGGTCGAGAACAGAGGACAAGCGTTCCAAGACAAGACGGCGAGATGGTAACCCGATGCCACAGAATTCTGTCAGATTTTCTCCGGACAAGGCAAATGTTTGATGACCTCCGGCTCAGTTATCCAGGAAGATGAGTATGGTGGCCCTAGACACGCGGTCACAATTAAGCGCTCTCCACCTTGTTTCCGCACGGGGTAATGGCCTCGTGGAAATGGCGGACAGGAATAAATATTGACTTCTGAGATGCTGGAGAGAGTGTGAGCTTCAAGCAAGCTTCAAGACGAAGATTCGAAGAGAGTTTGAGATATAGAATCGGCGGCATCACACCAGATCGAACGGCGGCGGCAGCGGCGGCACAATGCCCATTAACTTTAGGTAGTGGGTCCTGTAGCACCCTATCAAAACTTTTTGGCAGTAATGATCTCTTTTTGATAAAATCAGTCCTTTTTGATTGATGCTTTGATGTATTTTCTCCGGTTCCACCCGATGTTCCCAGCTCTAAAATGTGTTAAGCTAGGGCTGTTCGCCGTAACCGTGGCCACGGTTCCACGGTACCCAGTACTACCCATTGCACGGCTGCTGTGCCGTGCCGTCCGCCATTTTGGCAGACCATCTACGGCACGGTCACGGCACGGTTCTGACCGTGTCAGGCCGTGAAAACACGGCCATAACGGCCGCGACGGCATCCATTAAATATTTATCTGTCGGCATATGTATCTTGGTCAAGTTTCAACCCTCCGAACGATTGATGGCATCGCACATCGCTGCTTGTTTGTACGCGCCTGCCTTACGCCTTTACATACATCTGATTCCCTTCAACGCATCTCGACACGCCCAAGTACCTGAAGCCCTATAGCTACAAGACAAGCCTGTAGCTTTGTTCAATTCCTCAAATTATAAAATTTAAACCCTGGAGAACAGGGTCAGTTGGACTCAGTCCCAGGACTCCCTATTGCTCAAAGGGCTGTTATCTGTGCGTATGCAGGCCCGTATAACGGCTACATTGGTATCAATTTCTTTTTTGGGTCTTCAGTTCAATTCCCTGCCTTGCGCACCTTGAGTCCCCGTGTCTTTAAGGGCCTGATCGGGTGCATCAGAATTTATTCTCAAGAATCGACCGATTCGTCTGCACCCGCGTTGTTCCCACACATTTCGTCCCTAAACTAGGTGGGAATGGGTGTTTTCTCAATCGTAGATGATGAGAGGTGGCAGAGAGTGTGTGGGTTGTAAATGCTCTGTAATTCTAAAGTTGAGCTCCTGAAACTCGTGGTCGATCTTATATAATCTCTCAAAAGTCTGTTCAATAAATTTCCCGCCACTCTTTGGGGCCAACTACTCATAAAGTGACTATTTTGCAGATTCTGAGACAGTTTAGGGATGGGATAATTAGCCAAAACCAATTCTAAGAAAATTCTAAGAAAGTTCTTGTGCACCCGATCAGGCCCTAACATCTCATTGTACTGTACAATGTATGTCAATTTTCTCCAGGTTCTGTTATCTTGCGGCCAAAATCTTACCGAAAAAACCTGAATATCAGCCTCACAATGTTCTAGCCCGAAGGCAAAGCTCTCGCCCCATGTGAGCTGGTCGACTTGTCGACTGAGCGAGAATGGGGCCCTATTAAATGTTATGTGGGTGACATATTTCCTCTTGGTATCAACCTGTTTGCGCAACAGCCATATGAGCCATCTGATGGCTTATTTGCAGTGGCTAATGGCTTCAAAATCTCGGGTGAACCAGGGTCAATTTGACTCTCAAAGGATGCCAATTTCATGAGTTCATGCATATCTTACTCTGGTGTCCATGTTCAGTTGCAGGAGAGTTTCAACTCCACTGATATAATTAATTTTGGACCCAAATCGGTCCTTTCGGGAATTGGACAATACTTGTGATCCATATCACCTGTAAGCAATACAGTTTTAGGAAAAGAAGGTAGAGTATCTGAGCCATATGAGCCATACACCATCAATTTGCGCACTGCAAAAGTGCCATCAGAGAGTCATATGTATGGCGGTCAGAATGCACTTTTATTATTTCACACACACACATAAGTAAATTCTCACACATATATGTAAATTCTAACACAAGTTCAGAGTCTCACACACAACATCTCTCATTCTAACACAACTTGGTGATTCCTCTCACACACAAAATCAAGATTCTCTCACATCAGGTTGAAAAAAACCTCTGGGTCAACTCTGGGTCCTTTCCAAGGCATCCATATAACTTGAGATTAGGATGGTGTCAATCATGCATGCGGCTCCACCGAAAGCCTTGCAAAAGCCCATCACGATCTGATCACTGGCAGTGCTAACTGATGGTGCATCAAGCGGGCAGTCGGGATAAGGGCAGGAGTACTGTGGACATTTATTATTTCAACCACATCAATGAAATTTTGCGGAAAGGTCCAAGTCAAATTAAGACAATTACTGGTAAGAGTAGTGTAGGCCACCGGTCTAATGTGGTCAGAACTTTCGAAGGGACGGCAATGGAGAGCATCACCGGCATCTCGAAGTCCAGGAGACTCGGAGTGAGCTCATTTCGGAATATCCCGACGGCGATGAAAAGCACCACCGGCATCGTTCCGAAGTCCGGGAATGTCTCAAGGTTGGCGAGACTCAGAGAGAGGAAGCCCAGAGGGAGTGCCTTGAAGCAAATTCCATGATGGGCCTGCAGGGAGGCCGGGAAGTGGTCGTGAAAACGGTAGAGATTCTGTTCTAATTTTCGGCATCCCAAAGGAAGTTGGCACAGCCACCAGTTTCTCGGAGCCGTAGCTCCGGGCACGCTGAAATTTTGGTTGCAGAGTCCTCTGAAGGAGGTCAAGAGGCGGAAGAAGGTAGGGGAGGGCAGAAAAGCATTGCAGGACCCCAGAAGAGACACTAGGCAGAATTTTACACTTGTGTGTGAGAGAAGTTTACATGTGTGTGAGAAATAATAAAAGTGCACTCTGACCGCCATACATATGGCTTGTGCGCAAACTCTCTACATATTTAGAATCCTCTGAATAATTCATATTCAAATTCAAAGCTTTTACAGGCCAAATAAAGTTCCCCTTGAGGTCAATCCAAGAAAGTTCATCAAAAATTACATTGAGAGGGATCCAATGGTTTTTATACAAACTCGCCATCATCTATGCCTTGATCTGTGAGGCCTGCATCACCCACAGCATTAGGAGCTGAAGATTAATCCACAGTTAGAGAAACATACAGTGGTCAATTCACCTAGCAGTTCCTTGGAAGCTGAAAATGAGACCCCCCGTCCAGGGAAAAATACTCAAGAGTAATACTTGTTCTTGCCAAATTTCGGATCAACCGAGTTAGATCACATCAGATGGATTGGCTGGATTAAACCTGCGCCCTCCATTCCAAGCTCCAACTCATATCTATTTCAATCTAACAAATTCATAGCCGAGTTAGTGGGCTCTGCCGCAAAGCGCGCTACAGTTGTTATTGATGCAGGTGTCACCTTCAATCACGTACATGTGACACTGGGGCAGACACGTCTTGCTCCTCCCTCCACCTCCTGGCGACACTACCGAGCGACGTTGGGCACGGCGGTGGCGAGTGGCCATGGCTTGGGTGGCGCGTGAACGGCAGCGAGGTGGTTGTATGCGATTTCAGGGGTGTGGTGTGCGAGTAGGGAGCAGGGTGGACCAGACTGGGTGGTGGTGAGCAGCGTAGCGACGGCGGTGGCGAACAGGGACGGCAAGCAGGCGACGAGGGCGATGGCAGCAGGCAGTGTGTGAGGTGGGCACCGCACAGGATAAAGGCGAGGAGGGCGAGGGCGGCAGGCGGTGCGCGAGATAAAACCTGGGTTGTCGATCGAGCGGCTTGGAACTCGCACGGTGCGCATCGGATCTGCGTTGCGTCGCGCGCCCGCACGCATCTGCGCGTACCTCCTGCTTCCGCGCCAGCGGGCGACGCGGGGGCGGCCGATCGCGAGGCGTGGGCGGTGCGCGAGCACGACCCCTTTTCTTTACCGGCACTTACGCTGCCGGAGGCTCGGCGTACAAATAGATATGATCTGATCATTACCGGAAAGTTCCGCCCTTGTGCCGCCGCCTGTGCCGCCGCCATTTGATGCCGCCAATTCCAATTCCCAAATGCTCTCAAGATTCGGCAACAATATCGGCGCCGCTGAAACAATAAGTTTCAGGCGCCGGACCGTCGGCCCGGAGCGGCACGGGCGGCCCGAGTCGGCCCGGCGGCTGAAACTTATTGTTTTAGAGTCGCCGAAATAGTCATGGAATCTTTTGTCTTCGGCGACAGTTCCGATGCCACTAGAACAAAAAGTTTCCAGCATGGGTAAACTGCTCCTGAAACTAGTGGTTTCAGGAGCAGTTTCTGTAGAGTTAAAATACACAATTTCTGCAGCCCCAAAATGGCTGCCGAATGCCGTAGTTTCGGCTTCGGCTTCAGCCGCCCTAAAAACTTATGAATTTGGGTGCAATTTTGCCTTCATTGAATTGGATACTAAAACTAACAGTTTTAGACTACACTTTACCTACACTGATTCCTACCACTTGGCCGTGTGAGTCCAGGTTTGGGCAATCCCGCCATTGGACGCCATTTTCGGACATTACTACCACCATCAAACTTGAAATCCTCGATACACGCCGTTCCCTCGCCATATATACACCCGCTTGCTATAGTTAGCCATAGCGTCCTAACAGGTGTCTTAATGACGAGTCCTATAACAGTAGTATGAGTGTCTCGCGCGAACGTCCGAGTCGATGAGCACCGATTTCCTAGTTCTTCCTGCCATCCCTCTGCACTGACGCACTTTGTATTTATACATACATGTTCTCTGGCTTCTTTCAACCCAGACTGCTTACCTTTCCGTCAGAATCAGGCTCCTGCGAAAGGAACGGGCGCTCTCACACACTGTTCTACGGCGCCAATCCACCGATCATTTCCGTTATTTTCGTGTATCTCCCTACTTAGGGTCTTCAGGCAACCAGTGGGTGATTTGGTTCTCCGAGGATGGAGGTGCACATCTATTTTCTCCCTATCCCTCTCGACTGTGTCGTTTGCCCCGAGGTAGGAAGACTGAAGGAACTCCTGAAATAGTGCTTGACGGGTTGGCCCTGATCGTACTTCCCGCAGTGCCGGATGAGTGTCTTGACATCAACTTGATCATGAAGTCAATGCAATTATATACACGCCAGCCCGGGCCCAGGATGCACGATGACATAATGTAATGCTGTATCGGTACTGTTTAAGAAATCAAACCTAGTTAAAATGCATGACACAAAACTAACGGGATGGCACAGAACATAGGAAGGACATGGGAAGCACGCCGTTCCGCCTGGCAATTCAATCAAGTATTAGGTTGCAATGTCCAATTCTACCGAAGATGAAATGTACTCTTCGTATCGATCCGGGACAACACTCGAGAGCGATATTCAAAACTTGAACCCATGTCTGTCCTTTCCCTTGTCCACAGATATTCCGCCATAATTTCGCCTTGCTTTAATTTGGCTCGCCAAGGACAACCATACATCGAGAGGGCCCTTGCTGCATCGGATAGGTCATCAGTTTATTTGTAGTACAATTCTGGTGAGGAAGTTGCAACGCACTTGGCCAGTCGCTGCAACAGCTCTACGCCTGGTCCAAGGAGTGGCCTGATCAGCAATGTCGAGACACCGAGCAGTATTGGATGTCGGTCCGAAAGTCGAAAGACCTCGTAGAACACCGGAGGCATCACGCACAGGGTCCACCACCTGACATTTTCCTTCTGTTTTCCAGGTCTGATGTGGTCCATGTAGTCGAGAACGGGTGTCACTACTCCCATTCCTCCGTTAAGAGGGCCGAGACGTAGTGCCCCTTGCACTGCTGCAGCGACAACAGAAATTTGGCAACCCTGTCGAATTGTCCCTCAGGTGAGTCCATAATCCCACAATGCATGGGTTCAGACGTACCGTCGGAGCCCGCAAAACAGCCGCGGCTGCATATGTAGCGCCACCAACCGTCACACCGAGTAATGCTCCGAGCACCCCGAACCCTGCCATTGATGCGCTGTAATGTGGAGCTCATTTTAGTTTGCGAGCTCAACGCGGGCTCTCACAGCAAGCTTCGCTCGTGAAGAATTTTCCCGGTTTTGGGATCGATAATGTTGACAATGGGCATCACCCGAAGGGAGCAGTAGGGATGTCAGAGGTGGGCGTTGAGGACGAACAAAGAGACGCGAAGCATCGTGGTCTGCAGGATGCGTACATAGATCGATGCCGAGGTGACGCGTAAGCATTAGGAAGCGCCGTGGAACCTTCGGATAAGTTTGGCTCAAGTTTGGCTATAGGACGTCGGCAGAAAGAACGGCGGAGTCTTGGGCGGAGTAATAGGATTTGGCGGCAATGCTTCTGTTGGGTAAGCACAAAAGCATGCCAATGTCAGCTTCAGAGGACGGATAAAGTCCAGAGGGCAACTTCCCGCGAGTTCGGGTGTCCGGCCCGTCACTCGGCTTACCATTGACTCCGAGTCTGCGACATCGGCCGCGCAATCCCGTCGGCCGACGTCACGAAGCTGACCTACTTGTTGGAACGGCAGCCAATGTTTATTCATGAGGCCCTCTGGGTACCCGTGGTACTTAGTCTGACTTTTCCTCGGATGCCTTGTCTGCCACACTTTCCATTCAATTGAATCAATTCCCATTGCTCTGAAAATTTAAATGGTGCATACTTACATAGAGACTCTTTGACACAATTTTTGCATCGAAAAGGAAGCATTTGCCACAGGGTTATCAGGCAGTGCGTAGCTTACTGTACATGTTGATGTTGAGACTGGTTGGACATTGGTCAAAGGATTCAGATCATGTTCAATTTCCGGGCCCAGTGGGGAACACAACGGTGGTACTGGAGCTCTGCCTGAGTGGGTGTCATTGAGTTGTGTGGAAGTGTGAAGAAAGAAGAAAAGAAACGAACGTCCATGTCATCGTGGTAGTCCGAGCGATGATGTACGGTGGGACGTCCGTCGTGGTCTTATATTCGCGTGTCGCGGTGAACACGGGCATGTCGAAATGCATTTGCTTGGAGTCCCCTGGGAACACAATCTGGTTCGAGAAAGTTCGAACAGGATGAGAGGCGAGAAGAAGAGGAACGTACGGGTGTTGCACCAGCGTATGCTAGAACCGAGGTGAGGACGAGGACCCGTGCAATTTGCGCCATGGGAGGATGAAGAGAAGAGGCCTGCGGGATGACACCGCGCGAATGATAAACACTGCCCGATTACGGCAATCTAGATCCTCTCTCTGTTGCTTCTTCCGCTCATCTCCACTCTACTTTAGTCTCTGTCCCAGCTACAGTTTAAAACCAATATTTTCTGTCCACTATTCAAGCTTGCACTGACCGGAAGCCAATGCCTAAAACTGGATGTCCCGGTGGCGTTCCCTCAGGAGCTCTGGAACTATACCATATCCTTCCTTCAAGGACGCACCCTCCCAAATCGCCACCACTCAACCCGAGCACAGCCACTGATAGAGCCTGGCGTTTTGCCGTCAATTTAGATAGGATTGCCCACCATCGCCGACTCTTTGACGCGGAGTGGTAACCCTAAACCCGGGGCTAGGGTTCGGGTTCGCCGCAGGTTGCCAACCTGAGGGTGTTTTGTCCTCTATAATAACCTTGCGGGACTTCCCCGCTTACGACGTGCTCTGTGCGTTCTGAGTGATGGCGCATGCGTACTAGTAGCAATGTTTACCTAGATAGCTTCCTACTAGCTACACACGTACCCTATTATATTGTACGCGACGACGGGGAAATAAAACTGAACTATAACAAAAAAAAAAGGCTATTTTGCGGGGGGGATCACCAAGAAAGTTTCGCGTGCACACGCGCGGAAGTTCAGATTTTCGCGCGCGGGGCCAAAATCGCGCGGAGCGGAACATGCTGTCCGTGCAAAACATGTTGACATCATCAAACTGCCAAATTCGCGCGTGGACACCAAAAAAGGCAAGTTTGCGGGGGCGGGAATAAAAGTGCATCTGGACCGCCACAGCCAGGGACACTCGAACGAACAGGAACACAGTTAGGATCAGTGGAGGGTGACCCTGAGATCATTTTCATTCTCGTTCATTTTAGCACGGGTCATTGATGGTTCGTAGTGGTGAAATAGCAGTGGAAATAGCAGCGAAAATTAATTTCAAGCAATGATAACGATGCCAGTTGACTGTCCCAAAGTGTGAGTCACACTACTGTACCATTTCAAGCGTAGGTTCGCGCCATGTCACCTGTCATCTTACATGTTCATTTTCTCAGATGTTCATTCCTCGGCAATCAAGCCAAAATTACCATGTATGGTAACCCGGCGACTGCCGGAGGAAAAATTTGCGCATTTTTGAGCCCATTTGGGCCAGAAATGCCGACCGTCACCGTCACCGCTACCAAATAGTTTCAGTTCACGACCGTCTGTCACCGTCACCTGAACCTATGGTCGAAATGGTACATCAGGAAAATCTGAAGTTGTAAAATAGACCCAAAGAGACCAAAAAAGAGACCATAGACACCATAGCAGATGGTCTTCTCTATAGAAAGGTGGGAGGGGCGGTTTCAACCAGATAGACCATCATAGACAATCCGATCTACCATAGTTGCATAGACACAGTAGCTGCCATAGCTCTTATAGTTCCGAAAGTATTCCAAATACAAAAAAGGACGCTGTAACAATAATATATTGCATCGAATAATATTTAAGTACATGAATAATACAGTTATAGAATAGCAGGAGCAGCAAGAAACCGAGAACAGCGAGAAAGAACCACAGCCATAGCCACCCAGTAAGGAGTTGAGGTTGAAGCCTAAGAATGCAAAGACCATGCTTGTGTTGCGACGACGTGCATCCGAGGACTTGAGAAAACTTGAAGATGCCGATGATATATCTTGCAGCTTGATCATTCCGACTGAACGCTTGCGAACTTGAAGGTAGTTTGCAGGCCAAATTTCCAGACTGGAATTCCCGAGGTAGCAGGAAGGGGGGATGAGACTTGAGGCATTGAAACTTGAGGCGTCGAAATTTGAGACGTCAAAACTCCAAAGAAACATGTCTTGACAGCTTGATGCGAGTGAACTGAGTTTTAGATGGGCATTGGAGGGCATGGGCTGGAATATGAGGCTGGCATGCTGGAGGGGGAGGGGAGGAGACGAGAGCAGGAGGAAAGAGAGGCTGCCACGTAACAAACGACGCGCGGCCTGATGGCGGAGGTAAATAAAGATGATCACCCGGCAAACTGACGGGGATCATTTTTGGGGCTCCAGTCCGTTCGAATCGGTCCGATGTTCCCAATACAACTCCATGACGAATTGGATGTTAGTGATAACCCAGTGACTGAATCGGACTAGGACCCAGTCCTGATCAAATCCAATCCGGATCCCGGGCTGTAAATTCTGGGTCGAATACTCAGACATTTTCCTGAAGTACCCGCTAAATTACCCACCACCCTTCAAGACAGTCATAGAAGCTACTTGATATTTATACCCAAAATAGACAAAGGTAGTATGAGGGGCAGATTCATAGACCAACAAAGTTGACCATAGACAAAAATAGACGGGTGTGTGACTTTATAGACCACCATAGCCCACCAAAGACCTGGATAATGGCCGTGTGTCTATGACGAATTTCAGATTTTCCTGATGTACAGTAAACCATTTGCATTGTATCCAGTATTAGTGAGGCTGTTCTGAAATATCGCTTTTGTATAGTAAAAAATGAAGATGTGGGAACGGCGCAGAAAAATCTCCCCACTTTTGCATTGTACGCAAACATGATAATATATACTAGGGGCAGTCAGAGTAGACGATTCTCGTCGATTCTGAGGCGATTCTGACAGCCGATTCTGACGACGATTCTGATTTATTTAAGCGTGAGAGAATCATCGAAAATCAGAATCGACTTAAATTTGTAAAACCACCTCCGGAGGCGATTCGACAACGATTCTGAGGCGATTCTGGTTTTAATTTAAATCCGATTCTCCTCGACTACAAACTTTGTGACTCCTACTTGTGCTGACAATTTCAGACAAATATTTATTTCTGCCGCTGCTGCCGCCGCTCACCACCCGCCGATCGCTGTCCCATCCTCGCTATGACCAAGAGAGCAACCGCAATGTCCGAGAACGCCTTGCTGCTGCTGTTGCCGCCGCCGAAGTAAAAGAACTTGAAGATGGAGAAAAACCCGTGAAGAGCACGTCGCTGTCGTCCTTTGTAGTTTCGGATGTATGACTTCAAAAGAGCACTCGCTCGTTGGGCACGACGAGCGGCAAGAGGCACGAGCAGATGATGTGTACAGCCACCAAGAATATCAATCCATCTTGTAGACTCGAGAGGACATGGGGAAAATATATAAATTGGAGAGAATCTATAAATTGGAGAGAATCGCCTTGAGAATCGAGTTCAGAAAAGGGACGGTCAAAGTTGAGGTCGATTCTGAGCGATTCTCACACGATTTTGATGCAAAACAATTCCGAGAATCGACTCAGAATCGGCATCAGAATCGACTCAGAATCGGGTATTTAATTTCTACTCTGACTGCCCCTACTGTATATCACAAGTTCAGTATAGCCGTCGTGCCGGTGGGCACTTCGGTTTGTCCTTCCAACAATCCGGCAACCATGCGGTACGCATTCTCGAACCCAAACACATCCGCGGCGCCGAGTACACCGAGCCAGCGTGAGGTGGTGTTGTCCGCGCACGTCTGTGCGGCGCCACGGAGGTACGCCTTGAACTCGGCCCAGACGTTCCCTGGGTTCGCCGCGACAGTTGGCCCAATTGCGGCCGTGACATTGAATCCGCCGTAGATCGCGGACACGCACGAGTCGTGCAGGTCCTGGACATCTAGGCAGTGGTCATAAATAAGTGGATCGTGGATGGGGATCGGGACTCACATTTTATCTGCTGCAAGACATCCTCCTTGGTACCCAGTCGGGCGAAGTGACCAGCCACAAACACGTCAAAGTCGAGGGTGAGCAGCACGTTCTGGGCGTCTGTCCACCCAGCGACAAAGCCCGATTGCCCGAGCTCTGAGAAGGGCGCCCAGCCAGGGAAGATGACGTCTACGAGTACCGCGACACGCTGCGCCGGCGCGTATATGAAGATATTGTCGGGCGTGTGGTTGGGGCCATGGAACGACAACTCGAGCGTCTGGTTGCCCACGCGCAGGGTGTAATTACCCTCGAATGTAATGCTCGGCAACGGGCGCAATGGGTCGAGCGGGGACAGAGTCGCAAGTGAACTGAGCGTCTCCGCGTGCGCGATGATAGTCGGGTGCGAGGCGTTGAAGAGCGACGCGCCGCCGATGTGGTCGGCATGGAAGTGCGAGTACACGAGGTGGGTGACGGGTAGGCGCGTCGTGTTGCCGATTGCCAATAGCAGCTTGGGTCCAATTGTCGGTGGCGCGCTGTAAAATGGGATTCGGCGTTAGAGGTTGGGCAGCTGTGAGACCGGCGTTGCGGCACTCACTCGACCACGATGACCCCCTGTGTGCTGACCAAGAACATGTTTGAATACAAGCCATCTGTCACCCAATACGCGCCACCGCCGAGGTTTCCAACAAAGTAGCCAAGCGCGGGGTCAATCGGGACCGAGTCGGCGGCGCTGGGGAGCGGCGCAAACTCAAACTGTGTATCACTGGGGCCGGGTGCAATGTTGATCGAGTCTCGCGCGACTACTTCGTGCTCACCATGCACATCCGGGTGATCACAGGCCAATATGCCTGTTGCAAGGGCCAAAACAGAGAGCTTGTGGATGAGCTTCATTTTCTGGCCTTTGGGGGTTCTATTTGAGTGGATTGAACTTTGAGTTGGGACGAACCGCCGTTTTTATTCATGGTCTTACTAAGGCCGAGCCATTGCGCGATCGCCGCGGGGCACACGCCGAGGAAGCCCGTGCTGTTGTACGCGACGGTGCCGACGGCATACGCGGCCACAGAGATCCCGGAGATCATCGATGAGTTGGGACGAACCGCCGTTTTTATTCATGGCCTTACTAAGGCCGAGCCATTGTGCGATCGCCGTGGGGCACACGCTTCGCGAGGAAGCCCGTGCTACCCGCACGCTACGAGAGTTACTCTTTCGCATGTTTTACCAACGCTCCGCTCCGCTGGGCTCCGAATATACCCGGACCCCGTTTGATTTCTTATGTGCGTTGAGCAAAAAATCCATGTGTTTTACTCCGGGCCCCTGGAGTGGGATATCGCCAACTAATGGCCAATGTGGCATCTTATTTTACTCCCCCCTTCTCTTGACCTGGATGACCAGGCGCCTTCTACAAGAGCCGTGGAATGCCTTGGCCCCAGAAAACTAGTCGGCCAAAAACCCGAAGAGACAACAGACAGATTACAATTCCTGACGGCGCCCCTCGAAAGAGTTCGGCAGGAAAAGCCCAGGATATTTAGCAAATTTAAGGAGAGAAGTCGGTAAGAACGCCGACTCCCGGACGGTGAATGCAAGACAAGCAAGGCGGGAGCCAATTGCGCGGGAGAGAACTCCCCCCTGCGGAGCCCTAGTCTGAAAGGGATGCCGTGTCGTGGATCAATTCAGATGCAGCAGCAGCCAAGGGCTATCCCAGAACCTTGTAAATTGCATATTACTGACCGGGTGTACCAGTCTAGGCTTTTACTGCACGTATGATCTACAAAGAATAGATAGGCCTTTTACAGCAAGAATATACAGAGTTGTGCATTCAGAACAAGCAGCTGACACTTGACAGACTCCGTCGTAGAACAGCTGAGGTAACGCGCCAGAAGAAAATTTGCCTTGATTTGAAATCGTCGCATCGGACTCCTTTGAACGAGGCTGAGCATATTTCTGCGATATATATCCGAGAACCAAGGAATTTCAGCACCCTCGCATTTAGACTTGTTCGGGTCTCGGAGTGCCTAACTAACTTGCGCAATTGGCGAATCAGTGTAAGTAATGAGCGTAGAAAGATGATCGAATCGAATGTCAACGAGCTACACCTCTTGAGGATCTAGAGGTCAGGGTTTTCTGTTTAAGATAACACTAATATATACTTCCCTCCTTCCTCGACCATTGTGAACTTGGAACAGAATGGAGTCTGCCTTGGATCCGATCCGGCGTCGCTGCGCTGAATCAGGGAGAAAGCGGATAAACTCCACCAGGCTGTTGGCACATATTCCGCCGTGCTGACTCCCATCCCCGACGCAGTCAAGTCCAGCTAGCCGAGGCACCTAGGCAAGCGTATAGCAGATGCGTGCGTGATAAGACTGTCAAGCGCATCTCACGAGATTTGGGAGCGGTGTCTGCAAAATTCTAATCCAACCTACGAACGAAACGCAGCCTGGTGGCATTTGAGCAACGCGAAACCCGATTCGAAATGTGCTGAGCATTTAAAAATTCGCACCGCCAAGGACTAAAGGCTATGTAAGGCTCGAGTCGAACGAGCGGATCCCCCGGGGTCATTTGGATAGGGTAAATGAATGAGTACGGGTGCAGACGGATTGCGAGTAGGCCTTCCGGACTATCTATTGAGGATATATATCGGCTGGAAGAAGGGGGAAGGTCGACGGTCAAAGGTCGAAGGTCAAAGGATAAGAGGGACGGAGCGGGGAGAGAGGTGAGACGAGGAGGGGCGGGAAGACGGGGTGGAATGGGGCGAGGAGGAGGATGGACGAAGAGCGAAGGACGAGAGACGAAGAAGGACGAAAAACCAAGAACTAAGAATGAAGGAGGATGAGGTAAGAAGAGAAAGAGGGAAGGGAAGGACACGGAAGGAAGGAAGGAAGACAGACCCGCGGCGATACAATATAAAATGCGACGGCAGCATGTAGTGCGAGAATTCGTTCCCTCGGCAGGTGAATCAGCGGCAGTGCTCAGTGTTAGCGTGCCCGGTAGTGGAAGGAGGCTGGGAGGAAGTGAGATGGGACGAGATGGAGGGATAGAATAGATAAGTGGAATCAGATGAACAAAAGAAGGGACGGAGATAGAGATACAAGAGAAGGGGGTTGGGTGAGCGAGATTCGGATGAGAACGGGTGAGCGTTCGAGGGGTGTGCGGGTGCGATACGGTACGCAAACACAATGCAATACAAAGGCCGAGAGACGCCGAAACATGCAACCCGCATAACGAATGGAAGACGGAAGAAGGCAAGGCCAAGACGCACGAGGGCTGCGACGTCGTGCGCGAGGCGGCCGAGGCGTGCGCCGGGGACGAGCACACGGAGGAAGGGAGTTTTTGAAAGAGATGCAATTACTGTAAAAGAAAAGGCGAAGAAGAAAAGAAAATCTCGGAAGAGAGGAAGGAGAGAACGCACCTCTCGATGACGGCCCTTAGATCCGCGACGGTGTGCGCGTTGTTGAGGCGCGCGAGAGGATGGGTGGGGGTTAGTGGGGGCATTGTTAATTATTGGAGAGAGACAGAAGTAGAGCGGCGGTGTGTATATGACGACAGGGGGGGGAGGGAGGGACGAAGGCGGGCGGGCGGGCGGAAATAAAGAAGAGAGAGAAGGCAGAGGGAAGGATGTGAGGGTGTGGAAGTGGAAGGACGGGATGACGAACTACGGAAGGACGTGGAGCGGGATTGAGCAAGGTGGACGTGGAGGAAGGGAGAAACTCGAGAAGAGCAAAAGCAAGAGAGAGAAATCGAAAAAGAGCAAAAAAAAAGGAAGAAGAGAAAGAGGTTACTTGAAAGGAAGAGGAAAACACGCACCGCCCCGGGCTGCCCCTCGTCCACCGTCGGCGCCTCTACCGCGCGCGCGCTTACTTCATTTTCACTTCCATCCATTCCCGCCCCCCGCCCCTGCGCCCTCATATGTGTCGGGAATCCATCGCGGTAGATTCAGTGGAGTCTGGAACGTCGCCGGGTACGGGCATCCCGAGACGGGGGTAGAAGGCAGGGCACCGAGTACTGCCCGTAGTTTGGGAACGTCGCGATGACCTTGGCTAAGTGCAGCTGCTCCGCCCGGCGTACGCGTCGGCCCTCATTTCCTACAATGGAGAGAAGAACGCACCCTCCTCGGCGTCGGCCTGGTCGTGCGAGTGCGAGTGCGCCATATCGAAATATCGATGCATGGAAGGAGACGTGTGTGCGTGTGTTTGGATGGGGCTTCCGTTTGGTACATGTGTACACCGACATCGCCGCAGAATCTGAGTACAGATCGACATTATAATAACAAGTGTAGCGCGCTTCGCGGCAAAGCCCACTAACTTGGGGCTGATTCAAATAATATTTTTTTGGTAAAAATGGCAAATGCACACCAGTTTTACTAGCAGAATCTCGGGGACTCCCACTCTGGTACCCCTGTTTAATCAACCCACGAATATTTAGGGGAGGTCATAGGATTCTCACTAATGTCCGGAAATGTGTTCCTGGTTCAAATGATTTTTTTCGGTACAAATGCATGCCAGTTTTGCAGATCTTCAGAACAACGAAAATCAAACAACAGAATCTCGGGGACTCTCACTCTGGTACTTCCTGTTGAATCGACCCAGGAATATTCAGGGGAACTAATAGGACTCTCATTGCCGTCCCGAAATGTGTTATTGGTTCAGAAGAAAACATTACAGCAGGACATATCATGTTTATTGGCTTAAGCCCGGGCTTCAGAGCCATGAGAGAATGGTTGGTGATCCATGGCATGAAGATTATGGTTATTCTCGCGGGACAATGCCAGGAGGGAAGCACTCCCCAAATGTCTAAATCCAGACCTGTGAAGGCCACAGTTTGCACCCCCGGCATGAGATACGATCAGGTTCTGACCAGCTTCATGAGAATGCTGGGATATGTCCAGTCCATGGAAGGCAGCCAAAGATGTTAATAGAGAGTTTGCGCAACAGCAACTCGAGCCACCCAGTGGCTGTTTTGCTGTGCGCACATAGGTGGCTTGTGGCTCGAGTGGCTGATGACCTACACCAAATTTAATATCTGTTCATGCCGGAATGAGAACATACCGAGTGAAAATGTGTGTGCACGAGTGGGGAGTACTGGCCTCAAGCTCCTTAGGATACAAAATTCTGGAAAATCTATTATTTTGGCCTGAAATCAGTTCTGTCGAAGTAAGGGGATGACTGCGGGCCGCTACATGAGTCTTACTATACAAATGAGTGTATTTTGACAGTCGCTCAAACCCATCGAATACATCATGCAGCAGATTCAAAATGTTGTAGCTTTTAACGAGTTCCCTGTGCTGTGTTGCAAGAACAGACATGATCCCAGTAACAGAAGAACCAAGAGATCTTGCAAAATGGCTAAGTGAGTATTGGGCAGAGATGCAGACAAAATAATGGTATGAGCGGCACGACTCATATGGCAGGGCGAAGTGAACTGTGAGCTGGAAGCTGTACACCCGACTTGAGGAAGAGCTAATAATCCATTCGGTCCCACAGTCACACACATGCCTGAAAGCCAAGGATACACAAGGGCCTGTCTGGCCTGATCAAGACCTAGCCCTCGAAATGGGATCCGGATACCATGATAATCCAAGTGAGCAAAAATGTGTAAAGATCAACCGAAAGGATATTGTGTATAGGATCAGAAAATGTGAACAATACATCCAGGTCGGAACACAACGTCAAAGGGGAGACAGGTCCGTGTTGAACGCGAGATTGCGATGCACTAGTAACAGCTCGAGCGGATGACAAGGGCTTGAATGTAAACACTTCAGAGGAAATTGTAGCACCAGACTGAGAGGGTCCAACAGTAATAAAATTATCAGGAGTACGACTACATTGACCATGTTCAAATTATTATCATTTGTCCTCACACAGGTGTATTGGAATGCGAAGCATACATGTGCGTATGGTGATGCGCGAACGCATCACTTGAATAAGGCGCAGATGCCTCATTCCGTGCAATGGGGATTGCACCAAAACCGGAAGAGAATGAATAGAAAGGAGGTGCCGGACAGGAAGGAGACTTAGAATAGCATTCGGAAAGCCATTGAAGATAAGTAGGATAATTGAAGCGAGGAGGGAGGGCCACTGAGAACACAGTTTAGTAGCAGAAGGTATTAGGAGCGTTGCATGGCACATACCGAAGCTTGAATCCGGCACGGGATGGACCGAAGATGAGGACGACATGGGGGCAACCAAGGCCGAAGAATTGGGGGATGCTACACCACCAAGCTGTGCGGATGTCCAGTTGATGTCCAAGCAGAATGTTGGGGGACATCACCCGCCGACATCAAGCCACCGTATTTCTGATGTCAGAACCGAATACGATCGGCCAATCAGCCATGTCCCGGGGCGATGCCTGAGGTCGGCTCAACATCCAGAAAACAACATCAAATGCACATTGGTCGGGAGTCAAGGGAAAGTGTTGTTGATATGCACCAGGCAGATTAAAAGCATTAAGCAGGCATTGATTCTCGTTCAGGTCGCACTCATTTTTGAAAGCAAAGCATTTGAATATTGAAATATGTATGGAGAAAAAATCCGGTGCATGTACATATGCGCTAACCTGAATCAGGAGTAGGGCTCACCATACGCGACGGTGGTTGGCTGCTCCGGTCCTCGTCTAGTCCCCCACCTCCCGAACCCTCCTCGGGTTCGTCCTCGGGTTCAATAAGAATAGGAGTATGAATGGTCAAGAAATACTCACCCAGTGGTACAGCATGCAATAGATCATGCAGATCAAATGCGCCGGCAGGAAGACCAAACCCATGGTCCAGATACCACTTGCATGTACAAGTCAGTCAAGATCCCAGGCAGACATCGGCATCCAGGTCCGGTGATATGGAGCAAGCCAATGTCAGAGATAAATATTTGACAGAGTACCACAGTCCACGGTAACATTGAAACAGGGTTGCGCTGACAAAGATTCAAAGAAATGAAATGGCTGGATAATACAGTCTGAGGCAAGAGAGCAGAGAGCATGCAGAGGTCCGAACACCATGAAGCAATGTAGACGTGGCAGACAACGAAATTCAAATTGACAGGGCTGAATCACTGTGAAGCCTGAGACTCAGTACTAGTGAGAGCGACAACCAAGCAAAGCGGGCCGATTAGTAAGATCTTTAACGTGAATCTTGCAAGCGATGTCACAATGTTTGGTCCTGAGTGGCGTGGGATGATTGCATACTTTACTGATAGGGCGGTACAGGACCCACTACCTAAAGTTAGTGGGAATAACTGGAAGCACCCATCACGCTCAAAGCTAGAATAAAAGCAACGTATGTACCAAGCAGAAAATCTCAAGAAGACTAAGAAGAAAAAAATTACCGGCACAGAAAATACAGCCCAGGCTCGAATCGAACGAACGTCTCCCGCAACATCATGTCCACAAATTGATGAATCAGTGTGGGTGCGAGCCAACCGCCACTGGGTCCTGTTAAGCACCTCGCGAGTCTGGTATTGCTTGGGAGATGAGGAAGAAAAGAAAATAATTTGGCCTCGACTTTGGTTGGTTGGACTTCCAAGGGGGCGCTTGGACTCCTTTACCAACACCAATCCGCTCCGGTACAAATGGCATGCGCAGGTGCTACACAGCGCGAGTTCGCATTTGTGCGACTCGTATACAGTATCGTACATTCGGCGCAGCGGGGAAGTATTTTGCTTTGCGTGTTTCAATAAACCTGCCATTGCCCAGCGGAGTCGGGGTTGAGGTGCCTGCCCCGAGCAGCTAAATACAGTAAGTAAGAGACGAACGTGGAAAAACCAAAAAAATAAGAATCTTCTACATCAAACATTGACAGCCCAGGCTCGAATCGAACGAGCCCGCTGCTTAGTAGAGGAGCGCGGATGCGGGCCACTTGCTCATTGGACCTTATGTTCCTGTCCACCTGCCTCGGAGGAGGTTTCATTCATTCATTGAACGGGGTAGGCAGCCAGGTTCGATTTTATTTTATTTTTTGTACTTTGGTCAAGCAGATCTGGACCTCCCTATATGTATTCTCAGTGTAGAATTAAATTCTATATAAAACCAGCTCGTGCGCGGCGCTCGTGTTGTGCATTCCCCGCCGAAGTGCTTTGCTTGTTTGATTACTATAAACCTGCAATACCAATGTCGGCGATTCAACGATGGGATAGGATGGGGGGGAACATGATCAGAGAGCCAGCGATCCTGAGACAATTTTGTAATCTTGCGAACCGCGGTATCAATTCGACTGCATTCACCAGGTGAAATGATCACACGTTTCCCCCAGCTAGGTAATTCAGCTGGCCTCCATTTTCGGTGAAAGCCGTTTCCCAGGAATCAACCAGCTGTCCATCAGCTGAGAACAGAGGCTGGATTTGCAGACTTGTTGTCGTCTCTCACGGGCCCTATGTGCCGCCGCTCAATCTCAGCTCTTCCACTCTATTGCAATCCGCCCCTCCCGGAATTTCCTCCGCCGCATCGGCCGCCCGTTCATATTTCCTTTGAACGAGGTCGCCTCTTGCCGCCGCCTGCAGGCGCTCCTCGCAGAATCCCCTCATCTTATCCGGTACATCCGCCGCATTGAGATTACCCTCCACGAGGATGTCATCGCCGAGATTCTTGCAATGGAGCTCCTCTTGGAGTCCATCCAGTTCCGCACCGGGACCGAGACCTTTTTGGCCGAGGTTGACGATCGCGCTGCTCGCGCAAACCCTCCTGCGCCGCTCGGGTATCAAACATCCAGAGCTGCGTTCCATCTCCCAGGGGCCCGCATTTCTCACGCGGCTGTGCTCTTCGTCGATGCCGCAGCTGAACACCTTGGATATATCCATGAGTGGAATTGAAGAAAATCACGAGCTTACGCCTGGTACATCCACCTACAATTGCGCGGTGGCTCCTCGACGCCGACTGCCCATTCGACCTCACCGCGCTCACCCACCCGGACGTATCATCCTCGATGTGCCCAGAGGTCGCACAGATCCTCAAGACCGCCAGCGGCACGTTGCGGCATTTGACACTCGCTCCAGGTACGCCGTGTATGCCAAATTACTGGTATGAAATCTATTTACACTCAATTCCGGGCGACGTCCTGTCAGACTCGTGCGTGGACCTGCGCCTTGTCCCCCGCCTGACCCACCTAAATCCCGATGCCCCCACCGAGCGCGATATCCTCATGGCACTACCGCTCCTCGAGACTCTCGATCCGGTGAATGCCGTGCGCGATATCACCCCGACGCTTGCGCAGCACAGCGAGAAACTGACACCAGAGGAGCTGGTGGAAGTCCGGCGAAACTTCGAGGCACGCTTCGCGGATATTCCGCTGCCATCCCTGCAACGCCTGGACATACGGCCGGTTGGCAAGTCTCAATAAGTTTCATGTACTGCGCGTGTACGAAATGCCTTCGGATAACCAATCTCCATGCCGGGACAGTCTAACTCTTAGTTACAGCAGGCCCCCGGACACTACCTCATAGGTTGGTCCGCTTTTTCCCCAAAAAATCCGCTGTTTTACTCTAAAAATTTCCGCCTCAGCCCCCTGTTTTACTCTATTTTGGACCAACCTTCCGTTAAAATACCATTTTTTTTCTCCCGGGCTCAAATTCTTATGTCTACTTGGCGCTGTTTGGATCAGCAGCGGGCCTTTTCCGAGTGCTCTCATCTGTTATCGGGCCGCGCGACACTGACGGTGAAGCCGCGACCTGCCGTGGCTCTCCCTGGCCACTACTCTTCTAAAAAAAAAAATCTCTCGCGGAGCGCGATTTACTCTATGTCGGACCGACCTTGGCCATTCTCAGCCTGTTTTATTCTATAAATGGACCGAGGTAGGGGTCATTTTGGACCTTTGATTTACTCTATCCCGGACAAACCTATGCGGTAGTGTCCGGGGGCCTGTTACAGCTGTTCTCGAAACTAATGAGATCAGCCGATTTTTTTTTGTGGTTCCCAAAAAGGAAATTTGAGTCCGAGCCGTTCCAATGGTTCTGGGCGTAGTTCTCAGGCTTTCGGGCAGAAGTAGAGTGGCATGCAATAGGACACAGGTCTGGTAGCATTTTGAGGCAGAAATGGGCGCGCAATAGGTAGCGTTGTCAATGGATTAATCTGACTGATCCGGGTCAGTGTCACCTCAGTTCGAACCCTACGGCACCCACAGACAATGGTTCCATGTTTGGCTTCACTACTATAGCACTCCCTCTTTTATATACATCCACTGCTAGGCTTGGGCACTATCGTTTCCCAAAAATTTACAATTTGGGAAATGCGAAAAAAAAATCGGATCGTCTCCAAATCGTCTCATTAGTTTCGAGAACAGCTGTAATTGGTGAGTTGTTGGTGAAGCCCTCTTGTTAGCACGCATCTCAGAACAGACTCAGGTTACGATACTGGATTTCTTCGCATTCCTGACCCTGACTTGTCACGGACCATCATTGAAAACATTTCAACGTCAGCCCCCCCGGCCAGCTCTTCTGTGACAATATAATGTTTCCAGCGCTGGCGCAACGTGAATCTTGGACAGAGCTGTTCGGGCCCCGAATTTAGTATCCATCCCTCCTTATATCTCACTGATACAATAAGTATCGTTCCTGACGTAAAGACGAATAATGAATAACCCGGCGGACCGGCGCGACATTGACCCGAATTACGTGCCGGATGTGCATCATCTCGGCGCAGGAGTGTTCCTCTGATCCTGCAATACGGCAGATACATCCCGGAGTTGGAAAGACGCCCATCGGCACCGCCCGGCACTGGTTCATGAATCATGCCGGCGGCCACCCACAATCCACCGAATTCCGATGTAAGGTTCATTGGCACCCAGTGGAACCCACTCGATGTCAGATCTCAGATCTCAGACCTGGTCCGGGATGGACGAAATTCGGCACGCACATTCAAATGCCAAAGACGGCACATTGCCTAAAGTGCGGCACTTACATGTCAATCGACGGCACTTCTCCCTGTCAGGCACGGCACATATCAGCAAATGTGCCGCACTTGAAACAAACAGTGCCGAACTTGAGACAAAGCACGGCACATTAAATTGGTATCTAATACTATCTATCGCCTATGCAAGGCAGGCCGCCCCTCGTCGGAAAATGTGTGAGGGTGAGAGGGACGCAAGCAGAGCTTTTCTGCCGGTGCAAGGACTTCGCGCTCTTGAGAATCTGATCAAGTCCGGCTTTGCTGGCAAGGGAGCGGTCCCTCGGCTTGACTTCCACTCAGCCAAGTAAATAAAAAATATTTAGTAGTACGTTGCGCGAATTCAGAATTGAAACGTTGAAGTCCCTATACGGACCTGACATTTATTCACCGAGGTAGCACATCCGAATGAGAGGCGGCTTATCTGCCGAAATGCAGCACATGAGCTCGGTTATGTGCCGCATCCGTGTGCAGAGGCAGCACATTTCGGGAGTTTGTTTCAAGTAGGTGGTGCGCGGCTCTTCATTTAACAATAGTGAAACGATAGTGAAACAATAGGTTGATTGAGTAAAAGGAAGTTCTAATGGAAAAAATCTATCAACCGCATGTTGATATACTTCGTACGTGCACTTGATTGGCGTCGCGCCTCGGCCTCATCTGCCAGCTATGCCTCGAGGTCCTTCCGCTCCGTAGTCCGTTCCTGAGATTCCCGGGCTTTCTGCGCAATCTTCGACTGGCGCTGGGAGTTGCGCCCCATACGATGGGTGACTTCATTATGGGGATTAGTCAGAACACCCATTCGAAATGCCGTCGCGATCTTATCTGCAGTGTTTTGATCAACGACGTAGGCACTGTAGGTTATCTAATTGTTGAAACCAAAGCAAATTGGCAGACATTACGCACTTCTCAAGGGCCTCGACCAGCGTCAACTCCGTACCGGTTTTGAGGCGAATCAAATCAGGGTAAGGTGAAAAACGCATAAAACGCGTCGAGGACACGTCAGAGCCTGCCTCTGGGGCGCTGTTGCCAAGAAACTCTCGGAGTGTGGGAATGTTGATCCATTCGTGGTCTGTGAGCATTGGAAATGTAAGCACTGGAAGTGCAATGAGGATGGAAAAACTCACCCGACATCTCAGGGTCAGCTAGAGACTCTGATTTCACCTTCACAGTGTCAGGGAACATGTCTGACGTGTTCAACTCGCGTTTGACGCGTGTCGGAGGCACTGACACTCCCGGGGAAGATGAGGAAATCACGATATGGTCACGGTCGGAGTCCCGGTCCACGAGAAATGACCGTAATGCCGCGACATCGATCCAGGCTGTGTCGACAAAGAGGTGGGGATTGGCTGTCATGTATGGCTTTGTGAATATCTGGGAGAAGATGGGTGTCAACGGCCCGTCCAAAGCGCTGGCATGGAACTTACATAGTCTCAGAAGGCCTTCACGTCGCATGTCGGCAGTCCATCAATGAATTCTTGGTCGGCGGCAGAACATTGTTTAGCCATCGGGCCATCGGCGACGTTGGGCAGGGGCGGAGGTGGGGTGTGGTGGTAGTAAACAAGAAAAAAATTGCACAGCCCTCGGCACGCATCCACGGTGTCCCCAATTGGAATGTGCCAACTTTCAGCTGAAAGTCGGCACTCTTAGTATCAAACCTGGCACTCTCAGTGAATGTGCCGTATCTCAATGAATGTGCTGCCTTTTGCATTTCAATGTGCGTGCCGCGTTTCGTACATCCTCGACCTGGTCTGGACCGTCTGGTTTTCATTTCTGTATATTTTCACAACGCCATCAAACTCCTCCAAAAAATCCCCTGGTTTAGTCCATTTCTCCCATATCGACACTCACGCAAGACATTGGAAATATTCTCCCTGCTGGCACAATGTGAGCTCAAACGGGCCCTGTACCCTACCAATACCTGGTGTCAACTGCAGCAGCCTTTGCCCTCGGTTACTGGCAGATCTCGTCGTTGTCAATTCTCATATGATGTCTGACAACAACGATTGTGGCGTACCTCACCTTCCTCGGCTTGCAACTCGAATTATATTCGATTCTAGAGTGTTTTTACTAGCATCAGCAAACCCTGGATTTGACCATAGTTGGCCATAGTTGGCTGTAGTTGGCTGTAGTTCCCATAGTTGCCATAGGACTCTGTAGTGGTCTGTAGTTTTCAGTCAAAGCTACATAGTTGTACATAGTTTTGTGGCCAAGCTGCATAGTTTCCCATAGTTTTTTTTTTTTCCTGTAGGCACCTGAGCCTCAAGGCAGTTCAGATCTGCAATTAGATTTCAACAAGCCACAGTATACATAGTCTAGCTCATCTGTCAGAATAGCTCTATGAATTTATTTGTGTTTGGCAGCTGAAGACGAAGCAGACAGTTGTTGTTGGGAGGGAGGTAACCCCTTATACTGAACAGCTCACCAAGTTTTGCAATGGTTGTGTTGCTGAATGGTTATGTTATGATTTTGGATTATAACCACTTCCCCAGCGGTCGCCAGTTCGACTCAGGCATGTTGCACTTTATTCGCAAGTCAACAAACTTCAATTTGCAAGTTAATAACAAATGTCGGTAATACAACTTGATATTCAACCTTACGTGATGAAGTGGACATAATTTTCTTTGGTCACTCTTTTCTTAGAAAGCTTCGGAAACCACCAAACTACACAGAACTATGTAGCACTCCTGCCAAACTATGGAGACCTATATAGAGGGTACCCTTCCTATGGCAAGTACAGCAACTATAGGAACTATGTAGACCTAGGTAGCACACCCAGGGTTTGCTGATGCAGTCCCGATACGAGTGAGTCTATCATTACGCTGAGATGTTGTGAAAGACCTCAGTACAGTCCGACAAGGTCTATCCTCTCGACGCGAAAAGCGTGGTAACTTCGAAATTAGCCAGCCCTTTGGGCTTCCTGAGAGCCAAGTCTAGAATGTGCACTTCCGCTCTGCACATGATGGCAGAGCCGCGATGGTGACTTTGACTTTTCCTCGGAGCAGGCCCCCATATTTTATATGGTCAAAATACCCATTGGACATCAGTCAGTGTCAACTGAAGATCCGAATAAGAGGTTGCGACCCAACTGGTTTGAACCGACTTGACAAACCACCGGGTTTTTGAGCGTAACCATTGATGCATCGGTGGACGGCAGGGATTTTTACCTTTACCTGCAAGGGGAGAACTCCGGTTTTAACCGACTGTCCTGCCTTACTAGTGGCCAGCCATGCAGGTCTGTCTTCTCTTGCATCACGTTGCATGATATCCCAGCAGAAATAAATTATCGGAATAACAACCGTACTCAATTTTGGATTGTTCTGCGACCCTGGGATTTCCCAGTGATGCCTCCAAGATCACAACCTGTTTTTATTTTTTGGCAGTTGTTGACGGACACGGAGGGAAGTTACTCAGGTCATCAAGGGGAGGAAGAAATCGAGTATCCGTAGCATACATCTGACACAATTGTTATATACCGAGCCGGGGATGAAGGACCGGAAGTGCCGGAGGTCCGGCAAGGGCCGGAGGTACCGGAGGTCCGACAGAGGGTCCGGGCTGTATACGAGTGATCGCAACACCACAGGGGGTAAAGGGTGAGCGACTACCTTGACCGGCAGGTAGTCCGGTATAGAGGACGACGACCGGAGGTACCGGAGGAGGACGAGGAGTGCAAGGGCGACTCAGTGCAAGGAGTTAGAGCCAAGCAACGTTAATTATCAATCTGAAGTACAAGACGTATTAAAGTGATATATATACTAAGTAGCTAATTGTATTCCATAATAGGAAGGAGGGTGGTTCTAAACAATAGAGCATGTTGGAGGAAGTGATGACAAGTCCTAAGACAATAAGGAAGAAGATGAGAAGACGGGTACACGGGAAACGCTCAGTAATCCTTCATTGCGTAAAAACCCGATGATACACAGACGTCCGGAGGCTCCGGTCAATGACCGGAGCTCCGGCGGTACCAGAGGTACCAGAGGTATCGGAGGGGGGCGGATGATGGCCAGGAGTTGGCCGGACGTCAGAGGGAGGCTGCACGGATATAACAACAATGTATGTAGTACGGGCCCCTGCTGTTTCTTAACGGGACCGCGCAGGAATATACCTACCTACCTACCATGAATTTAGGAGTGGCCTATCTAATTTCAATTTAGTTTTCTGGTCTGTATGTATGTGTTCCACCGGATTTCACTGAACCACCACAGGCCTACATTTCACTAACTCACACTTACCTCCCCTGCTAAAGAGTTTACTGAGTTCGCCCAGAGCATTCAACAAAATTCAGGCTTTACTCAACCCCCCAGCAGTAAGCTTATGGGAGAGCAGAGCTCAAGAACACTAGAATAAAAATTGAGCAATATACAATTTTCTGCGCCAGAAGTTCAACTGCCTCGGGTTCAGATGGCATTCTGTTCTCAGGAATCCCATGGAGTCGTTCGGACATTTATTAGATGGATCCAGTGTTAGCCGATAGCTTCCAGTGGAACCTAGCCGAGCTTCCTCTTCTAGATAGCTATCCATACAGTTTTTTTTTTCCTTCACGTAGACTGGACTAGCTATAAAGTATAGGGCTCAAGGAATTCTTTCTTATCTTTACAAGAACGCCTCCGACGCGTAAGGAGCGATTTATACATAGTCTAAGCCGGACACGGGCGGCTCTTTACCACGAACGCGGAGGGCAAAATGGGACGGGGGGATCCGAGTCCTGGGGAGTAGGGGGAGGAAAGGTAGCAGTACGCGGATTCACGCCCAATGCGCTACCGCTCGACTGCAGAAGAAGCGTGTCCAGAAACGCTGGAAGGGGAGGGAAGTGCTGCGGAGGGTAGAAGAGACAGGAGAGGGCGGCAGAGGGCCCGGGATGCTGTTCGTTGTGGGTCCATGTCCAGAAACGCGGCGGGACCCGCGGTTCTGTGTCATCGTACGAGCCATACCCGTCCCTCTCAGCCCCATCCACACGCCTGTTGGCGTGGTCGTCGACAGGCGGACTGCGCAAATGGGGGAGGAGCCCGCCGGCGCGCAGGGGCGGGAGGTGCGCGAAGCGCGGGAGGTATGTGATGGGCGTGTGAATCGCGAGGATGGGAAGGCGGAGGGACTCGGGTGCCTCTTCCGCGTCGGATACGCCCTCGTATTCATAGTCGACTGTGCTAGGTGGGGCGCGCTCGAAGCGCGCGATGACGCTGTCGCAGTACTGAGTTCGGGTCTGGTAGACAGAAATAGTGGGTCGGAAGTCCGGATACTGGGTGCACGAATGAAGCAGAAAGTCAATGGGGAGGTCCCAAGAAAGTCGTCAACGTGTGAAAGGGAGAAAGGCTTGTGGGAGGAAGATATCTAGAGCTACTTTGGAAGGAGTTCACTGGCGACGTGCCCGCATTGGAGCGCTCGTGTCACTGGTCGCGTCGGAGATGGTGGTTCGGGGGGAAAAAGCGTCTTATTTGGCCATGTGTACGTACGAAATAAACACACGGTCCGAAGTCCAATGTACCGTAAAGTACGTACGGAGATACCAAAAGGAGAGAAGGCAACCTACGGTCCATCCTACCCTTCCACAACGCTTCCTAGAAATCAAGTCATAATGAGATTGAGATTCGATTGTTCATATGAACGAGAAGTTAAAAGATGAACACGGAGGAAAAGAAAGATGAACAAGCAGGAAAGGAAAAAGAAGGCAAGGAAATATGAACGAAAAGGAGGAGGCGTACATACCCTCCGACACCAACTTGGGAACCAACGGCACGAGAAAAAATCGAGTGCGGGCCCATCACGCTCACGCGCACAACCCTCGTGAAATCAACATAGAATGGATCCCCGATCGTGTGCACGTGCGGGTCGTCGTCCCCGCCCTCGCGCATCGCCTCCCCCACGCGCGCCTTCCCCCGGTCGTGCAGGCCGCGCTTCCCGAGCATGTTCCTCCCTAGGTTGACCTGCTCTTTCGTGAGCAGCTCGTCCTTGATGAGCTGGTTGATGAAGGACGAGAATCTCGTGCGCGCGAGGAGCAAGGTGAGCGGGAGCGTCCACGGCAGCCCTGAACGGTCCTGGAGATCGTGTCCTGCTTCGAAGGACGAAAGGTGTGACCCTTCGGTGCAGCGGAAGCGCACGCCGGCAGATAAGAAGAGCTCTGGGTAGGATATGTGGTGGTAGAGAAATCCTGTGATCCAGGCGCCCGGGGCGGTGAACCGCGGGTCGGCACAGACGAAGTTAATGTACGGGGTGTGCGTCTCGTACGGAGTTCCCGCTCGGAAATCGTAAGGGAACCGGAGCTGTATACGGGCTCTGCCCGACGCGCGAATGTAGTCCACTTCGGTGAGCAACCGACGGTCTAATGTCGCTATGAACCGGATAGTATGGTCAAACCTAACAACATAGAGTCAGTTTTCAACCATCCGCTCAACGTGTTCAACAACCTCGTTCCGATGCCCACCATGAAGGTCACAGTCAAGAAGGGGACAGTCACGGCGTTACAGCGTGAGTTATAGTATAAACTTCGGCTCTTTCCGGCCGAACCACCGAGATGGATCTGGAAAACTGGGAAATCGAACATGTTGGGACTCCGCCATTACGACTCACATGGTAGCGAAGAATAAGTCCAAACATGTATAATCGGCCGGGATTCGCGTTGAACGTTGACAAGACTCCGAACAGATATAATCATGAAGTGATTATCAATTAAGCAGCATAAAGTTGTTAGAAGAGAGTGGCGTTCACATATTCATGTTCAGGGATTACCAGATCCGAAGTGAAATTCCTAAACATCGCACCTTCCATTCCCTTTGAGCGTATGCCCGACATCCAGATCCCAGGCAACAAGTATAATTCATTCGAGACACTCAAGCGTTGAACAGGCCCTGCAACTTCAAAGCCTGCTTCTCTGACCTGCTACTAGTAGCCAGATGCAATGGCGGATGGCCGCATCAACCATCTTTACATACCTCCGAGCAGACCTCTAGAGGTCGGGACTCGGAAGTAGTGATTCCACCTCTTTCCAGAGACGATGGAAGCGGATAGCCTCTTCGATATGCTCCAGTCCGTACCAATCCTCCTGTCCCTGGTCGCCACGAGCAGTATCAACCTTTCGTAGGTTTGGAAACATCGCAGAGATGAATTGCGCAACTGGCATTGCTGTGGATATGGGGGAAAATACAACATTCAACTTTGTCAGGGCATGCTGCAAAACATGGCAGTCAATGCCTTGCACTAGATCGGTACCATCGAAGTTTATTGTGAGATTCGTAAGACGTGGACAGAACCCCGCAAAAGAATGAAGACATTGGAGTGTAGCACGACGGCTTGTGGAGGGATAATGTGAAGAAAGTGCGAGTTGTTCAATGTGTGGCCATGCGCGTGCCAGATCCGATATCGTGGCGTTGTCCAAGTCGATTTCTACCAGCATTATAAGGGTTATGGACAGGAGATTGGTGAAACTGAGCAGGGGATGGAGTGATTGGCCTCGAATCGGGATGTCCGGCTGACTGCGAATGTTTTGGAAAAGAGAGAGGTGCGTAAGAGATGTGTGCGAGACGCTCGTCGAAAGACTGGTGAACAGATTGTGTGTCTCGGCTGCCGTAGAACGCTCCATGTAGATATTTAGCGACGTCAGCGGAGTCTGGTCGCACCGCTCAAGAAGGCAGGTCATATCCCCGCTCTCATAAACACCGAGGGACAGTTTCCGGAGAACTGGGAACAGTCGAATATCGGCGCTCGGCAATAAGGGTAAAGAGGGCGAGAGAAGTGTCAGAAACAATGATGTGAGGGTTGGCAGCCGACAGAGATGCTGGAAAGCCTCCTGATCCACGCTGCGCACGGATATAGACTCGATGGATGTCAAAGTACGCATACTGTCGGAAATAGGTTGTATTTCCCCGGATTGAATCAACATATCCTTTAACATGGGATAATCCTGTCCAAGCTTCGACAGGAACGAATACTCCGCTGGCCCGTACGTTGCTGCGTTGAAGGATATTGAGGTGATGCTGGAAGCGAGGAACAAATGAATGTACTGGAACTGAGGGCCAGAGTGGTACCAGTGAAGACCTCGGAGATTGGGGAAGAGTTGAAGGGGGAAACAGACACTAATCATGGGGAAAATTTTCGACAAGTCACAATCTTCGTCGGAGGACGAAATGTGTTGGATCCGACGGGCGTATACAACCACTCGGTGCCAGTCCGTGATGTGAATGGGACGAAGTGAGTCCTAAACCTGTTTGAGCCATTGGTCGATTGCAGGTGTGTCACTCACCAGGTAGTATTTTATGGTCAACACTTCTCTGACTTCATCGACAGCCCACAGATCGGAAGGCATGCACCGAAGAAGGTTCAAAAGTGTGGAGTACCTCCACAAAAAATCTAGTGCGGGACCCTGGAACGCTCTGCACGTTCTTGCTACCGCAGCAAGGTCTTTCATCTCGGGCTGTCGCGACGATCTGCGGAAAGGCCAGTGGTCGATAGGTCCCACATGGAAGAATATGATGTCAATGATTTCTTGGATCGTCAGGCAATGATGCATCTTGGATGCATCTGGGTCTGATCGTCGAAAGTAGGGTTGCGGGAAAAACTCGGCGGGGTGCAACAAACTAGGTAATATACACCCCAAAATTTCCTCGGCCTGCAACAAATGTATTTTACCGAGTAATTTACCATTTTTGGACGATCACATGATGCAATCACGTGCAATTTTCGCCCCAAAAATCCTCCGGGGCGGAGCGCGCATCCGCGCGCTTCACTTGACATCGGACATCGGAATTTTACATTCACAAGCTAACTATTTAAAGCTCCTCGAGGCAAGCCTATCTTCCTCCCAAGTTTGACATTTTCCGTACTGTCAGACACGACACCCGAACCTCGAAAAATCTGTGGAGTGAAACCTTCAGTGTGAAATAATCTGTAAGAACAATTTCACGCACCTGAATTGCCAGTTCGTCAATAGTGGCGCAAACCCCATACAGCAGATCATCGTCCCAGGTTGCAAGCAGGATATTTGCTCCCGTGGTTCCTGTGATGTGCTCGCGAAGAACCTGTACCATAGCTTCCAACGCTGCTCCGTGGGACTTGAATAGGACAGTGCTGTTCGCATTGCGCGGACTGAATGTCATCTCAAGGTCATGACTGACTGCGGCCTTGACAGATTGAGTCTCAGTCTGGCCGGAATTCTGACTTGGAGTGTAGTCAATGAAGTTGTGCTTCAAAATCTCCAAAAGGTCGCTAAGTTCTTTTTCGTAGTTGGGCGTTGGGACGGACATAGTGGGATGGTGGAAATCTTTTGACCTGATTCGGAAAGTCACGATGTGATGCCTCCTCGTGATGAAAACCATGTATTTATTGTAATACGACTAGACTGTAATCAATTATAGGGATTACCATGTACAGAACAAGCCGAATGCATGAAACAGACACGGCAGAGGTTGCATCACGTGTAAGATGTGGTGAATGGTAAAATACGCGTCCAAATTGACCAACCAGCCATTAATAGGTAATTTACCTCCCACGTGTCCGCGGTAAAATACATTGGAATTTACCACCCGGTTTTTCCCGCAACCCTAGTCGAAAGCAAGTCCAAGTCCGAGAGAGAAAGAGCTGTGGCAGTGCGGTGACACGTGTTTCAGCTACGGCCCGCGATTACCGTTGCGGGCAACTGGAATATCGAACTCGGACATTTACTATTCCATTGGTGGCCCACTTTTTTTTTTCACGCCACTTTATCCATTGAGCATGTTCACTGTCTTTTACAGGCAGGAGTTATGTAACGAATTTGATGTACTGTAGCGGCCAAGTTCCAGCCTGTTTTTTGACGCCCGTCTGTGAGTGCCACTTTGGTGCCACTGTACAGGGAAGTCGTTGAAGGACATCCCATTTTTAATTTTTCAAAGAGGGCTCAATAAATGGATTTTGGGCCATTCTACGAATGTGAGCGATCCCTATCTGAGCGCTTCCGATGGCTTTCTCGATTGTTCCGGAACATAATTATTTCAGAAACCAAAAAAATCCGAATTCAACGAAAGATAGGGATGCGATATCTTTGTGGACATAAATTGACTTGTAGTGGGTAGCAGACATCCCTATTTTATTGGATCGTGGAAAGCTAAGTCCAAGACTTTTCTCGCCAGAATAACAGGTCGGACTCTGGAGCAAGGAAGGAATTGTACAAAATCCACCACGTCCGGGACATTCAAGAGGTTTGTGAAATATAGGACACGAGTATTCGATGCCGCCAAGAGGCAACCGTCCTTAAAATTTGCCACACAGGGTCGGAAAAGTGCAATATACAATCATTTCTTGCATCTCAAATTACCACCTACTATTAAAAAAATGTAAATACTGCGTGAGGGCCAATGCATCTCACTCACTGGTCTTTCTCCATTGATATTCGCCAGCTCGCTGCTCACTTTAATTTGCGCGTCACACCCGCGCGTTTCTCGCTCCATGTGTTCAGCCGGTTGAAGGATTGTTCGAGCCCTGTATCTATAGTCTATCTCATTACATTAAACTTGTAATGTGCATTGAATAAATAGGGCATGGATGTGTGAAGGACACGTACGATCAAATAAATCGCTGCTTCATGATCAAATGTTTGGTTGTGCGTCTCCGATGGGCGCGCGTGAATGCATCACGTGCTTGTTACGGCAAGCTTGCTCCATCCTCTTCACTGTCAGATTCTACCGCCCATGTGCTACTTAGACTCGCGACCAGTCGGTTTTAGTCAGCGACTTGATCACGAGACAAGCAAGGGATCAACGTGGCAGCGAGGTGGGCAAGGATTACGGATACGGGATGGGGATGGGATCCGGAGGGTAAGTCCCCTCCTTCTTCGAGATCCGGATGCGCACTGACGGTCTTATCGTCTTCCTCTCTCCCTCTCGGTCTTGTTTTGCTTCTCTGCGCCCTCCTGCCCACCCGCGTCCCGCTCCCGACATTGACCTCGTCGCGCCCCCTCCGCCCCGCCTCCTCCGCTTCCGCCACCCACTTCTCCCCTTCCTCCCGCTTTCTCTCCACGTCCTCGTCTCCTTCCACACCTCCCCCTCCTCGCTTCTTTGTCCCTAGCTCCCATCCTACCTTCTGCCCACTCCGCTCTCCTTCACGTCCCTCTCTCCTCCCTCTCTCCTCCCTCTCTCCCCCCTTGCTCTTCGCCCGGCCCTTCGAGTCGCCATCACCCCGCCATTCACCTCGCCCCTTCCCTTCGCATTCCACCCCGCCTTCCCTCTACCCCATCTTCACTCCTTTCTCGCCCGTCGTAGCCCGCCCTCCCCTCCCATCATTTCCGCTCGCCTGCCCCGCTCCTTTTCGCTACCCTCTTCCTTCTGTAAACATGGACACCGGCGGCATCTACTAGGAATACATCGACATCGCCTTAGGTGTGCCGCGTAGATAGCGATCTACAGCTCCCTCGACGACGTCCACGTCGGCATCGACATCCAGCACGCGTTGAGCAGCTACGGCATTCCGACGCGAGTGTCGCCTTGCGCGCCCGCGAGGGCGGAGACGAGGGCGGAGGCGAGGGCGAGGGTGCCTGTGAGTAGTGTGCGGACGAAGACGAGGGACAGGACGAGGAGCGAGCATGAGCGGAGAGGAGTGAGTCGCGCATATGCGGGGAGCGGAGGGAGCAGAGAAGTGGCGCGCGGACGAGGAGGTGCAGGTAGAGGAGAGAGGGAGCACGGGCGCGGACGCACCGAGGAAAATCAGTGATGCTTGCGGAGCCGGAAAGAGAGTGCGAAGGCGGGGAGGAGAGGGGTACGGATCCGGGTGCGAGTGAGGTGCGGGGATTCATTTCGTGGAAGATCTGTGTGCTGACAGACGCGTTTCTCTTTCTTTTGCCTCTCTTTCTTCGCTCGACAATCGTTCCGTTGGCTACTTAACCTACTTCCTCGCCCGTCCCTCCGCCTTCGCCCCCACTCCACTATCCTGAATCCCTTCCGCTTATCTGCGTATGTACAGCACCCCACATCCTCCATCTCCCTCATGCGTCGCCTCTCCTTCATTCCGTCTCCCTCCCGCTTGTGCTGCCGCACCTTCTCCTCACCGCTACCCATCGCACCCTCCGCTACTGCACGTCGCCCCCTCATCCCCACTCCGCTTCCTCCCCCCTTTCGCTCCTCCGGCATCCTCCCTGTGTCCCTCTTTCCTCTTTCCTCTCTCCGCGCCCTCTCGTCTTCCGATCCCTCCCCGGTTTCCTTGCCGCCCCTTCCGTCTGGTCGTCCCTCCTCTTTCTATTCCACTTCATACGTGTCGCTCCCTTTTTCTCTCGCCCTCCCGCTTCTCTTCCTTACCTCCCACCTTCCGGCATTAGTCATCTACATAGCCATCGATAACGTAATGTATCGCGCATCGCGTATGGACTTCGACAGCCTCTACAAGGTCGTGCACCGGCCGCGGATTCATAGTTATCGATGTCTTACTCGAGAATACGTGTGCCTTGGCGCGAATGCTCGTCGTTGACTTTCTACATATACGCCCGATCCGCGAGGGATATGAGGGAAGCGGTAGGAAGTGGAGGCAGGGCGGGAGTGGAGAGCGGGAATTAAGACGACTACGCCCGTGCGCATGGAGAGGGAGGCGGGAGGGGTGCTTTGGTGCGACAGGGGACTGAGAACCCCGAAGACGATGAGGAGGGACCCTGAATGGAGCGCGGGCAGCGTTGGCGGGTGATGCGAAGGTAAGGGAAAACGATGCGGATGGGGAAAAGAAGCGAGAGCGAGAGGAGGAGAGGAGCTGGACAGTGTTCGCTTACCCGTGCCGAATTGACCGAAAATGTACAGTAACCTGCACTGTCAGACTGCGGCAAGTTCCTACTTTTTGTAATAGTTAATTTCGGGACCAGGGACGTACAAGACTATTTGCTGTTAATCAACACGATCTTCAACTAGGGGGGAAGACAATTCATGTCGCACCCTTAGACTACTTGCATGCAAATGTGTACTGCAGCCTCAGCGGGCGGAAGGGTAAATTTTCAGGTCACTGTCTGTCGTCTCGGTGCTTGGGAGCCTCATGCCATCTCGAGGTGAAAGCATGAACTACAACGCCGTCGAAAGATCCCAAACTATGTCTCAAGGTGCGACTTCATACTGGCCTCACATGTGGTGTTGAGTTCAATTACCAAGATCGAGATACGTGAATACTTCCGGTGCCTCAGCACGTCGGACCTCTTTTCGAAGATGCAAAGCGCGAAAGATTCAAATGATTTGTCTGTTGGTATCCATGCCATAGTGCTGCGCGTCGGGCGTTTTTTTTTGCAGCAGTATCCAATAGAGGGACCTGATGAAAGACATAATGTGGCTACGGAAAAGAAAACAACCGGTAGCGTCATGAAATAAAAGTGCCTATTCAAGATCAGCAACATTGAGGCTTGTATCACAAGTCGGAATGATTCCGACCCCAAACCCTCTCCTCCGCGGGGATCGTTAGTAGGTCGGGAAGTAACGATTCCACCTCTTTCCAGAGATGATAGAAACGGACAGCCTCTTCATTCTCGGACAGGTCGTCCAAATCCATGTTGTCTGGGTCGTCACAGTTGGTTTCAACGTTTCGCAGATTAGGAAAAATTGCAGAGATAAATCGCGCAACTGGTATTGCTGCAGATATGGGGGAAAATTCGACATTTAACCTTTTCAGTGCATGCTGAAAAACACTGCAGCCGATGCCTTTCTCTAGATCGGTACCATCGAGGGTTATCGTGAGATTCGCAAGATGTGGACAGAACCTCGCAAAAGAATGAAGGCATTGGAGTGTAGCGCGACGGCTCGTGGAGGGATAATGTGAAGAAAGTGCGAGCTGTTCGATACGTGGCCATGCACGTGCCAGATCCGATATCGTGGCATTATCCAAGTCGATTTCGACCAGCAGGGTAAGGTTTATGGACAGAAGATTGCTGAAACTGAGCAGGGGACGGAGTGATTGGCCTTGAATGGAGAAAATCGGGAAGTTCGACGGAACCAAACTGCTATAGCCCTGGTAGAGAGAGAGGTCCGTAAGAGATGAGCGCGAGATGCTCATTGAAAGACTGGTTAACAGATTGTGCGTCTCAGCTGTCGTGGCCGGAAGCCAAATGGAGATATCCAACAACTTCAACGGAAGCTGATTGCACCGCTCGAAAAGGAGGGTCATGTCCCCGTTCTTAGTAACCGTGAGGCGCAGTTTCTGGAGAACTCGGAATGGTTGAATGTCGGCACTTGGAGAAAACGGTAGGAGACCGGATGATGTCAGGGGTATGAGATTCGTCAGACTAAATGATGTCAGGGTAGGCAGCCGACAGAGATGCTCCAAAGCGCCCTGATCCAAGCTAGCCACGGATAGAGACTCGATGGACGTCAAAGAACGCACAAAGGCGGAAACGGGTGTTGTTTCCTCGTATCCAATCGAAACATCCTTTAATATGGGATGAAGTGAAACCGCCGATACGCAGTTTGCGTTAAAGGATATTGAGGTGACGTCGGAGGTGAGGAACAGATGAATGTACTGAAATTGAGGGCCAGAGTGGTACCAGTGAAGACCCCGGAGATTGCGGAAGAGTTCAAGGGGGAAACAAATGCTAATCATGGGGAAAATTTTCGACAAGTCACAATCGTTGTCGGAGGACGAAATGTGGTGGATCCGACGGGCGTATGCAACCACTCGGTCCCAGTCCGCGATATGTATGGGACGCAGTGAGTCCTAAACCTGTTTGAGCCGTTGATCGAATGCGGGCTGCGCCACTCACCAGGCAACATTTTATTTTCCCCGACCATTCCGTGACCTCATCGACGGTCCACAGATCGGTACCCATGCACCGAAGAAGGTTCAAGAATGTGGAGTATCTCCACAGAAAATCTAGAGCGGGATCTTGGAACGCTCTGCACGTTCTTGCCAGGCAAGCCAGGTCTTTCATCTCGGGCTGTCGCGACGATCTGCGGACAGGCGATGGCACGATAGGCGCCAGATGGGAACATATGATCCCAATGATTTCCTGGATCGTCAGGCAATGATGCATCTGGGTCTGAGCGTCGGAAGCAAGTCCAAGCGTCGAGAGCAAGTCCAAGTTACTAAGAGCTGTGAAAGTGCGGTGAAAGTGCGGTGACACGTGTTTCACCTGCGGGCCGGCGGCCCGCGAGTGGCGTTTGCTAAAGCGGGCCTGCGAGCCGGCCATTGACGCTTGGGACGAGCTCAGCAAAATAGTGAGGACTTTTGGAGTCGTCTCCCCCTCCCACCACTGCATTCCTTCCCAAGTCTCAGAGACAAAGTTGTTTATTATATGTCTGAAAGTGCTTTAGCGGAAAGACCAGATCTATTTACTAAATATAAACTTTGGCGGCCTATCGCATAGGACATTCTGGGTTTTCTATTTCAATATACTGGGTCCCAACGAGGATGACCACAAAAAATAATTCGAAAAAGGGAAAATAGAAGAGGAACCAGAGGAACTCGGTTAAATCTCGCTCCGTGAGGGCAACTATGTTCAGAATACTACAGTAGTATTGTGGAAGACGGAGTCATATCATCATCTTGGGGGAGAATTCGGAAACGGGGGGCATACTGCAGATATGAAATCTATGAGCCTGGAGGGTGATTTATGTGTCAGTTCGGCATTGGTTATGTCCTCGATCCTGTGTTGACAAGGATATATTAGAAGACGACGCACCATGAAGAGATTCACACTCTAATTTATGCACTGGTCATGCCTCATGGGAAGAAAGTGCGAGCGAAAGATCATCATACGAGAGACTCAAGTGGATGTGGGAAGGAAGTGCACCGGAGATCAATGCGCATGCCCACATAGAAAGAAATATGTCTGAAGAAAATACGAGCACGCGTCCGCATGCGAAGGTACATCTGTGCGTCACTGAGCCCGAAGAACTAGAAAAAATGTGGCGTGTCAGAATTATAAAACAAGGTGCACGGCACAGAGAACAAAGTACACACAGCTGAGAGGAACAAAGAAGGCGCCGCAACAGAGGACGGGGGCCCGAAGGTGCGTGTGCACGACAAACTAGGAAACATAAAATCACAGGATCTGAGGCTTACGCGCCAAAGAGGGGAGAGCACACTGTAAAAGAAGTGTAGCGCAGCCTGCCGCGCCAAAATCCAAGGTGCCGCCGCATCGGAGGAAAAACGCGTGCGCCAAGCGAGGAAATACGACGCAACACATCAAAAGGACAGCGCGCCTAAGGAAAAGACCGCGAAGAGTTTTGTTCACCTTCTTTCGAGTTTAACAGTAACTCATCTGTGGCAAGGACCGTGATGACCAAAAGAAGTGATATGAACAAGAGGTGCATTTGGTTGTAGGGTATTTGGTAGCCACAGCTGTGCATTATATATATCGATGACCAGGGTAAGGAACTTTCGCAGTGATCGATGAAATTTGCTTCATCCACTCCTCAAATTGACGGTATTCTACCAGGGTGTTTCCCATAATTAAAATTTGAGGGTTGCCGCTCCGAGAGCGTTGAGTGAAAGGGAATTGGAGAAGAATTTGTTTGCAGTTAGAAGTAGAAATGTGTTTATCCCATCACGTCGCGTGCCCTAAACACCTAGTTTTATTGTATCTCGCTCAATAAATCTGTTGGTTACCGCGCTCTGATCTGCTCTGATAGTACTACTAGTACTAGTAGCCTGCGTTATTATGGAAGCTTTTATCACGTGCAATTGCTCTGGGGCGACTTGGACGCGTTTCTTGCCCTCAATTATTCTAGAGAACATATGGCGGGCCTCAAATATACACTAGGAGAGTATTTAAGCGTTCCGGTACGTCAATTTGTGCTCAACACAAAAGCTGGAGTGTTTTTGGAGGGAACACCCAAATTTGAATCTTCAAGTGGGGTCTTGAGGTCGCCACTTATCAAAGATAAAAAGTCCAAGAGACGTCTCCATACACTGGAACGTTGGATTTACTTCAAATACGAGTACGGTCGCCAGAACGCGTCAAGTCGCGTCGGAGGGCATACACGTGATAAAAGCTTACATAATAAGTTAAATAACGCGTATCAGTGATCTCTGATCAGAGTTGTATCAGAGCGTGGTAACTACAGTAAGTACCAAACACCTGCCTCTTCCTTTTCTTCTCCCACTCGCTCGCACGAGTACGCGCATCCATCTTCGATGTCGCTGGCATCCAACCCTCTGCATATCCCGGAGTTGGTCGAGCACTGCATCGGGTTGCTTGCTAATGAGAACTCGTATGACGGGACTCGGAGGCGCGCTCTCATGTCCTGCGCTCTCGTCGCCCGGTCTTGGGTGAATGCGGCCCAATCCGCTCTTTTGCGCGCACCCCACATCACGAATCACCTCTTATTGGATGAGGATGGTAGCGAGCGCCTACTGGTGCGATTTCATGAAACCATGCGTAATTTCCCCCATCTCGTTCACCATGTCCGCGATCTCTCTCTCGAAGCCATCGACGAGGATTGCTCGATCACCCAAACGACCCTGGACAATATCTGTGCTTTGCCGTTTACACACCTCGAAAACGTCTCTCTGTTCCTCCGGAAGGACCTCGAGTATGAAAGCGCGTTGCAACAGCTTTTCAGCCACCCCACTCTCCTCCGCGTCAAATTAATCGTTTCTATCTCCAGCCTACTCTTTTTCGAGGAGATTTGGAACCGCTGTTCGCCAACGATCCGACATCTGGAGCTTTCTGTTCTGCTCAATCTACGGCATTCGCATTCCGACCGCGACGATCCCACCTGCAGCGTGCCCATCGAGCTCGAGTCACTGCAGATCGCATTTGAGTGCGATGAGGGTCTCGAATACCTAATGGACGCCGATGCATACCCGTGGGCATTATATCCTTTCGAGCTCTCCCATCTCAAGGCGCTCTCAATCCGTGATGAGAGGGGGGTTCCTTTGGAGCGATTTGTTAAAACTGTTCGAGTTCTTGATATACACGACACGGTGTGTACTCTATCTGCATGACGACCGGTTTGTTGACTTCTCAATCAGGACGAAGAAGAGGCAATCGACCTGTCTACGTTCCCAAATCTTTCGGTCCTGCGCGTAACATTGAACGAATATATATCCCCCACGATGCTCTCCACGCTCTCCACGGTCGCATCATCCACCACCATTCGCACTATCATCATCGGCCTAGACTTCTACGATGCGTCCCAAGGCTACCGCCGTAGCCTTTTAAGATCCCAAGATCCCGCGCTCGACTCTATATTATCGACACTGCCTATGGCCAACCCACCTACAATTGAGTTGGAAGCCGCCGTCGATAAAACTTCGTACGAGACGGTAATGAGGAGATTTCCCGCGTGCAAGGCGCGAGACATGGTGTGTCCCATTATGAATTGTATATTGCCATCTCAAAGTCGTCCTCAGCTTCGGGTGGTTCGGTGTCGTGAGTCGGACACCTGGTGGAAGGTACGGAACATGCGCAACACTCACGCATTCACTTTCGTTTTCTCTAATCTACGTTTCTAGGATTTACTCGATTCGGTGTGATACATCCCTTCCTTCACTTCTTACATATACCTGGTTCCTCGTTTTCTTCCTTCCCTCTACATTCGACCCGCCATGTTTCATTTGATTAATTGGATTTGGCACACGAGCGCGATACGGCTCGCCGGAAGGATTTTCGGGAGCGTACAACGCATTATGGCACCCCGCGCTAGTCTCACTAGTCAGACCAAAATCAAAAAACTTTCGACCTTCGTCAACCTAGATCGCATCAGATGCTCGATTGAAGAACTTTCGAATTATACACCAACGGACTCAGCGATTTGGAAATCAATTAGATCTACCACACTACAAAGACTTTGCCGGGAGTTCTTCTGGAAATGCATACATAACATGTTCAGGGTCGGTGATTTCTGGTCCCACATCGACACTTTGGAAATGAACGGTCGTTGCCATTTTTGTGACGTACCCGAAAGTCTGGAACACACCGCGCTCGAATGCGAAGCACATGGACAAAAGGTCATCTGGGACCTCACCAGGGCCCTCTGGTCGAAAAAATATAATGACTGGCCTGCTCTGAGCTGGGGCTTGATTTTAGGTTGCAATCTTGCAAAATTTAGATCCACGAAAGGGATAGTCCTTCCAGAAAAAGGGAGACTATTCGCGATCCTTGTATCGGTGGCTTGGCAGCTCATTTGGAATCTTCGTGTTAACAGAGTAATCACGAATCCCGATATGAATCTTGATAGGAAAATTGTTCACAATCAATGGTTGAAGGCTGTGAATGCTGCACTGCAGCGCGACCGTTTACTGACGGATAAAATTCGATTTGGACCACTCGCATTCAAAAAACAAGTAGTGTTAAACACCTGGAGTGGTTTACTGCTTGAAGAAAACTCACTGCCGGATGATTGGCTAGCCACAGAGGGGGTTTTAGTGGGTATACGACCCATGACCGATGAAACTGGAATAGGATAAAATCTTTCGGGTCAGAGTCCCACACTGGTAAAAAATTGTGCGTAACGGCATTTCCTCCTGGACATTTTCCCCGGCAACGACTGGCTAATTACCAGCAACCCAAGCGGATGACCTTGGAATGCTTCTGCAGACTGAGACTCATTATCCAAACGCTCCAAAAAAAAAAAAAAAAAAAAAAACTTTTTTTTTTCGAAAATTTGGAGAGAGCAAAAAAAGTACCTGATTATGACCCCGCGCTGCGGGAACGACTTTATTAACCCCTCACTACACCTCACTTTCCCTCCGCTGTGATACCTTTCCCACTGGGTTTTGAGACAGGGAGGTTTTTATGTGATATGACACTTACGATACTCACGATGCGCTCGCCGACTTTCTCCTTGTCTTCTTCATTTAGGTCCATCGAGGTACTTGTATCTAAATACTTACATGCGTAGATGGGTATAACATTGTTAAATTGTTAAATTTGCTACCTGACCCGGTGGTTAGGTCAAGTACCTGACCTGACCTTCGCAACACTGGCCACGCAAGGCTTAAAAGCTAGCGAGTTTGCGGTTGCCCAAGTAAATTACTATGAAGAGGCATGCAAGCTAGTTTCTATGAATCCAGGTCAACCAATATATGAATATGATCGCATTTACAACTACTTTCACGCTGTATATGCATCATTTTTGTATAAACAATTCCACAAACTCGATTTTCCAGAAACAGCTGGTTTACATGAGATTGATGAATGTTCATGCCTATTTTTCATTTGACGCAATTCGGTTCCAGAATGAACTCAAACGGCCGCGCACATTCTTTTGGCCACCACTGAACGCGTTTCGTGCCCAACATTCCGGCCAAGTCTTGCAAAGATGAAAGCACAAGCATCGCATTAGAGAACTAACACAAGAACGTGTGCTACGTCAGTATGCCAATAAAAATGTCCATCCTGATACCATACAAACTAAGCCTAAAATAAGATAGAAGAGATCCGAGAACCAGAAGCGCCACCGGGGATTAAGACTAGCGTTTCGGCGCGTCGTAGTAGATCTCATCATCTTGCGTTAGTGGCACGGACGCGGATCCGACGGACTTGTATCCAGCGCCGCTGTTGACCGGGCGAGCGCGCGCGGATCCGCGGCGGCCGAAGACCCAGACGCAGGCGATGGCGAGGACCGCGAGGACAAGGAAGCCGTTGACCGCGATGAGCGCAATGAGGATCGGCTTGGAGATCGTATAGCCGCCGCTTCCGCTGCTCGAGTCGTTGTCGGCAAGAAGGGAGCTTCCGGCGGCGGCGTTGCTGCCCTTGAGGGCGCCGACGGTGCTTGGCTCACTGGTGCTTCCGGGTGCGATCGACTGAGGGCAGATGCTGGAACCTGAGTCGAATCCACCGTCCTAAAAGAGTGGCAGTGTTCAGATGATATTGATTGAACGATTTGCTACCCTGAGGAAAACGCACCGTAGATTGATACGTGCATATTTGAGCATCATCATACGTGCACGTAAGGATCTGACTGGTCTGGGAGAGCGAGGAGCTTCTCAGCGGCGCGTTGTCGTTGTCGAACCCAAGGCAGACGATGCTTGAGCTGGATCTATTGTAAGCGGTCAGTAGTGTTGCGCTGGCTGGGACCCTTCGAGTAGACTAACGAGGAGGACGAAGACGAAGAAGAGGACGAGGATGAGGACGAGACTGTCGTGGGACAGTAGCTCCCGCCACTGTAGAGGGAGCCTTGCGTCTGTTCCTCCAGTCAGATTGGGACTCGCACACGACAGAAAATAACTTACCGAGTAGGTGCACATCGTCGAATCGCTGTACACGCACGCAAGGAAGGACTCCGTAACCGTCACAGACGCGCCGATAAGGGAGGACTCCTGCAGATTGACCGACACGCAGACGAACTCGGAGCTATGAAATTATCAAGGTTAGTCTCTTGTGATTCATTACAGGATCTGAAGACAACTGCACGCACACGGTGATCTTGGTTGAGCTGATGGAATCTGGGCAGGTCTTCGCCCCTTTCGTCTTGCTTCCATCCTAGAATATGCACCGTCAGCAGTTTACCTGTGTAACGGGGGTTATGGAACTAACAGTCTTGGAGTAATAGCACTTCTCGTCGTCAAAGTAGATGCACTCAATCACGGTCGCGTTGACGTCGACAGACGCAGAAAGCCCGTAACCGTCGCTGCTGAAGGCGTAGTTCTCGTTGAAGGCAAGGCAGATGAAACCCGAGCTAAAAAATATAAGCAAAGGACGGGAGAGGATAAGGATACAACCGGAACATACACTTCGCTGTTGCTGTTGGTGTTTGAGCTGGACCTGTTGCAGATGGTTAGTAGTATGCAGGGTTGGGGTAGCTTGCCAAACTTACGACGCCAGAGCAGCAGCGGAGTAAGAAGAGGAAGACGAGTGCGACGAGGACGACGATGAGTACCCGGATGACGACTGCGAGGAGTGGGAAGAAGATGAGGAGACGGCTTTGGGGCACGAACTCCCTCCGCTATGGAGCGAGCCTTGGGTCTAGCGATTCGTTAGCGTCAGCTGTACGCACATCCCGTACAAGTAATGCACTTACCGAGTACATGCACATGCTTGAGTCACTGTACACGCAGGCAAGGAATGACTCGGTGACGGTCACCGAGGCACCGATGAGCGCGTACGCTTGCAGGTTGACGGACACACAAACGAACTCAGAGCTGTATGTTATATCATCCAGGTCAATTTCCATTTACGACAGCAGACGACCTGTACGCACACGGTGACCTTGGTGCTGATGGAGCCTGGGCAGGTGCTCGATCCCTGTTGCATGCTTCCGTCCTAAAGCATGAATAATAGGTTGTTAACACTAGGACAGATGCCAGCACACATTGAACGGCACTGACGTTGCGAGAGTAGTAGCACGCTTCGCCGTCAAGGTAAACACACTCGACTACCGTCTCGCTGATGTTGACAGACGTGGAGAGACCGTAGCCGTCGCTGCTGATCGAATAGTTCTCGTTGAACGCAAGGCAGATGAAAGCCGATCTGCGGCGAGTTAGCAGAGCATCACATCATAAACATGTATAACATACACTTCCACCTCGGTCGAACTCCCGATCGAAGATGGGCAGTTGCTCGAGCCACTATCGAAGCTCCCGTCCTGAGAAAGCCAATAAAAATCAAGATGGGCGAAAATGTGGTTTTATGGTGTGACTGACACTGAGGTATGAACACGGCTGTAGCTCGCCCAGATAGGTGCACGTTATGTCCGCGCCGGAGGTAGAAGTAGAAATCAATGGCGCGTTGAGGTTGTTGACAGAGTTGCATTGGACGCCACTACCCCGTGGGAGAGGAGTAGCAAGAGCATTCGCCAAGGCAGAGCCTCCAAGAAGCAGAAGCGCCAGAGAAAACATCTAATTCGTCGGAGGAAGAAAAGAACAAAGAAGCGGAAGGGAGAAGAAGAATAGGGAATGGCAAGAATAGGGCCTCGATTTAAAGGCGGCAGAGAGGTACAGCCCGGAGCTCCGGAATCCATGCCGCCGAACCCGGAGAGACCGAGAAATGGTCGTCACGGAGCACTCCGTTGTGGGTCCCCGTCCACTTTAAGGGCAGGTCGGGTTTCGCCACTGCCGCATTCACTCGCCGCGGTGTAGTGGCTTACATAAACGAAGTACAACGAAAAAGAGTGGCCAGATTGACTTCCGAGTGAGTCGGATGTCCCGCACAAAACCGAAATGGGAGCCCCTGGTAGTCGGACCAGTGGCATGTCAGGTCTATCCAGGTATTCTTGTTGGGCCTTTGCAAGCGCGTCGAGAATCAACGAGAGACTGCTGCTCGTATTAGATGGTATAACCCGACACAGCATAAACGGATGGGCGATGGCCACAGCTGCCATCGTCGGCTCCGAGTGTAGATCATCGTGGTTCGGAGGAAGCAGCACAAGCCCACGTGACTGCATGCATGCGTTCAGGCGGCCGCGCGGCAGACCCTATCGGAGCTATTTCGCCATGCGACGGAGGCGTCTCGGCACAGGCTGCCGCCATCACTCGGCAGAGCTCCGTGATATGGCGACCTAGCTCGGCAGGGCCCTTTTACCTCTGCCGCCGGGCTGTCTGAAGGCAGTGACTCGATTGAAGTTGATTGCTCATTTACAACATACCAGGTGCGAGTAAGCTTTGCTGTAACCTCTGTTTATAAGAGACTATTGCTCGTCCAACTTTCGTAATCCTTCAAAAACTGATGTAACCCGCTATGCAGCGCCGGGGTTCCGCATATTGTCCGAAAGTAAGACACTTATGCCACCCAGTTCAGGTAGTTGAGCGATGTAGCGGAGACCCGGAATACCCAACGGATATTGCGGAGAGCCCGCCCCAATAGATAGAGAGAAGGTTTGATCTTCTCGCGACACTCTGTTCGTAGGGCAGCGGCGGAACTTGAAAGAGGAGGTGTACATGAAGGATGCTAATGTGATTTGGAATACATGTAAAGTGATCAGATTGCGGCTATGGTAAATTTGTGGTTGTTCGAGTGTCCGTGATAGTCCATGTCAAGAATGCTGAGTAGTAACGAATGGAGGTTCGAGTCCGTAAAGATATGTAGTGGCGTCCAAGGTCGCACAATGTTGAAGCACCATCGCGTCTTCAACGAAAAGGCCTGTCCCGTCGATTAATCGATATTGCGGCCGCATTGCAGCAAAATGGTGGCCGTGATGCAGATCTCCAGCAGGCCGATTTGAATGGCCTCAGCCGTCAGATCCAGTTTGACTGCCCGCTCCTCACGGGATACCCTCGCATAGATCTGCGGTGCTCCCAGGCCTGACGAGAACAGCTGAAATCCCGCGTTGGAAATCCGTCAACGGGCGAGACCAGGAGTTACGCACGCAAATGCACTCCCCGTCCGGTGCCCAGATAAAGTTCCTGCCTTTGGCAGACATTTTTCGATATCTGAGCATTTATGGATGCATGAGTATATGGTCTCCTTCACGGGCACACCACGCACCTCTTATCTGGGGACATGGCCAGCCACTTTGAAGTGTGTTGTTTGGGTATTATTCCGCGAACCTCGACGATGGGCGCCTCCGACCATTCGATCATTATCATCGGCTGGTTCGCGGAATTATGGACAACTGTAAATCCAACCGTCGGAGCATCGGTCGTGACACGAAAATAAGCCTGCGATTTTGGGCCCATGACGGTGGAGTCTAGGATGGTTGGATTGAACGAGGTGAACCGGAAAGCCATGAACGTCGGCGAGGAAGCTTGGGACGGGTAGGGGAGCGCGCCGAAGATCGAAGGTTGAGGTAACGTAGGGTTGCCGGAGGAACCAGTGGCCATGTTCGTCCATCCGCCCTGAGCGTACGGATTCCACATCCTGAGGTGTCCGGGGAGGTCGTTTTCGCCAAGTCCACAGAATGAGCAGCAGCTACGCACCTTAAATATGGGTGCGTATATTCTTGAACCATTGCCACGGCGGATGTCATTGCCCGACTCAACCCTGCGACGATAACCTGAGCACTCCGCGTCGTGCCCCGCAGAGGCAGAGACGCACCGGAACCACTCCATACGGTATAGGCTGTGTGCCAAAGTATATTTACGCCACTTACCCGAATTTGTGCAGGAGAAAGATTTGCCGGGTCTGTGTTTCTGACTCTTTCAATGCCGAAGGCTGTGCCGAAAGCTGACTGAAGCAACGGGGTATCAGTGGCAGTGGAAGAAACCAGCTGGGAAATCATGCGTACACGTCGATCCTTGCGACTAATCCATGTTCTTCTTCAGATGACGCGCATCCGTGGATTAATTTCGGCTCAAGCAGGCTCTGGTCCGCGAGAGAGTCGATCAACGATCTCTGTGTCAACATGTCATAGATAAGACCGGAGATCCAAGTTAGCCGGATGCTGGTTTACCATAGAGTGAAGTGCACGCGCGGCACCGGGATCCGCCTTTTGACATAACCGACTGAAGAGTTTCTGCATCGTTGCTCGACTCGGATGCACAGTCTGAAGTGGTGTCCGGGGCCGTTTTGAAAGGGTAACTTTGGTCGGCTAACCCTCGTCAATGTCGGCTCCGTCACAGAGTTTGGACTTAGTCTGGCCGAGAACAGTGTTTCTGACGACGAATCTTTGGGCGCGCGAGCTCTTGACTGACAGAATTTCAATCTTGGAATTTTCGCACTTTGGCGAGAGTGCAGCAACATGGCGTGAATCGGGAGAGCTTCGAGTGCCATTGATAAGCTATCGTGAGACAAGTCACAGGTTAATCGGCGTCGGTTGCTTGAAGAAACAGTTCACGGTCGTTTCGGAGAAGGACCTCTTGGTATTTTGATTGGCGATTGCCGATTATCTCCGTGCTATGCCTATCTTATCTGTGGTTCTAATCAACATCTAATCAGTGGAAATGTATATCAGGTCAGAATCGGTCGCTGTGTTCAGCTTCCCTCGAGTTCTGTGGTTCTGCGAAACTCGATTCTCGACTCAGAATCGAAGCAGAATCGATCCCGAATCGAGTACTTTGACTTCCCCTATTCGTCGAGTCCTTCCAGCTAACTAAGTCGTTAGAAATGCAATGGAATAAGACGAAAGGTTTGGGAAGAGGAGGCCGAGAACTATTGTTCTAGGCTCTCTGTGAGTGAGGCACTCGGATGGCCACTTCCGTGGAAATCCAAAAAACCAAGACTCAGTGGGAGGTGGGTGGGCTGAAAAATGGTCGAGAGTGGCGGAAGCAAGTGAGGTCGGATCAACGATCACTTCTCCGCACTCTCTTAGTCAGCCGGCTTTGCGCTCACACTCGCAGGCTCATTTAGAGCGCAAGCTTACAGCTAACTAAGTCGTTAGAAATGCAATGGAATAAGACGAAAGGTTTGGGAAGAGGAGGCCGAGAACTATTGTTCTAGGCTCTCTGTGAGTGAGGCACTCGGATGGCCACTTCCCAACAAATAGAGTGAATGGAATGAACGAGCAGTCGGCATACGAGAGACGACTCCCCAACTAAATGGATTTAGCTAGACGAGAAACAGACTCTTTGAGTGAGGAAAAGGTATCTAAAGAATCACCGATAAATAAAGGAAGAATCTCCTCGACATTGCGCCAGTAAAGGAGGAAAGCGGCGGAAGTCCAGCGGCCTTGTTTCATGACAACCCAAGGGTCCACACCGTGTAAAAGTAAGTGCGTAGTCCCCCCAATGCGGAATCCGTGGCCGTTAAGACCCTCCATGCCGGCGGCGAGCCAAATCTCGTTACATCGAGAAAGGAAATCGGACCTCGTGAGATGGGCCCAACCGGAGCGCGTCGCATAAGCGAATAAAGGAGCGGAGTCCGGAACGGCCGAATTGACAAACAGGTGGTGTTCGAAAGCCGAAACGGCATCCACATTGTCGAATGTCTCTGTTGAGGTGATCCAATCGCCCGCGGATTTGCGAGTTTTAGTCCATGGGACTTTGAACCCTACAAATTTATGGTTATTCGCGGCAGTCCCTCGCTTTTTGGGACAACCGCGCGTAACATTGCGGGTAGGATCAAATTTCGCAGGTGAATCAATCAGGATCTCACCAAGCCTCGCACAATCTCTCCAAGCAGTGCAGGCGGCAGACCAGACGGACGCATCTCGGGTATTTGACAGGTCCAGAGAAGCACGCAGGACAGTCATATGGTTGAACGTAACAGGATCCCGAGGAGGGCGGCGAGATGATGGCGGAGCAAGTTTGGATACTCCTTTTCGGGTCCGACTGAGAAGAGAAGCTCCATGCCAGGGAGCGAGATTTACTGCGTGCCAAAGTTGCAGACCTGCCAACCATGTAGACACAGTGCCGCTTGCGACGTGTCCAGCGCCATAAGAAGATATAAAAATAGAGAGAAGCGACTCGCTGGCCGGCATGCGCTGCCCCTCGGGGATATTGTGAAGGTCGCAAAAATGATTAAATCGGAGCAAGCCTGCACCGTAGGAACCATGTGTCGCGTCGTCAACCGAAGAAGCGAGTACGGCTTGCCAGCGGGCAATCAACTCGGGAGAGAAGGAAGCTGATAAGGAACGTAAGGAGTGGAAGGTATACGGCGTGCGCCAGGTGCGGATTCGGTCCTTGGCAAGAACCGAAGGGCGGAGAGGAGAGGGTTTTAAACGATTGTATGGGTTAGACGAAATACGTGGTCCCGCTTGTTTGCGCGCAGCTTGCGGCCGAGAAGGACTGACCGAAGGTCCGCTCCCGACTGCGCACAAACGCTCAGCATCAGCTGAGTGCGACAGAGCTAGCCTGAAAGGAGCTCAAGTAAAAAGAAATACCAATAAACGACGAAGGTACCTGTGCATGGAACAAAGAAATAATTGAGTTCGCGTGGGAGCGAAAATGGAATATCCAAACGAAGATGTGGGGACCCAAAATTGCCACGAGAAATTGGGTCAGCGAGATTGTCGGCTGAGGGAACATAACGAGGGGAGATGGAGAGGTTGCGGGGAATTAGCATCTCAGTAATTCGACGAATGGAGAGATTGCGGGGAATATTCCGCGAACGACCTAGCTTATAGGCGTCAATAACGGAGGTATTATCCCCATGGATAATGATATCGGCATCGAGCAGGTCGCGCTGTGAGCATAACCACATACACGCGATCTCAATAGCGATGGATTCGGCCCATCCGATGTCACGGCCGTCCTGTTTCCAGCCAGGTAGCAAGCGCCACGCAGCCCAGCGACCGTTGATGAGGATGCCGATGCCGAAATCCGTCGAGGCGTCGACCCAGACGTCCAAATCGATGGTTGAACGACTAAGTAGAGACCTAGAGACGCCAGGAAGGGATAGTGCATGTTCCCACCAGCGAAGGTCACTCCGTGCTGTAGCTGATAAATTATGTGAGACATGTTCGTTGGGAAAACGAGAAATCTGGGCGTTGAGGGAAGGAAGGAAGGAGCGGCCATCCCGGTATACGAAGGAAACATGCTGCAGAGTCCCGTGAATAGAGCGGACAGCAGGCAGTTTCACCTTGCCGTCCGCTGCCGCGTTGAGGAAACGCGTCACCTTTCCGAGGTATTTAAGCCGCTTCTTCTCGCTTAAATATACTCGTTTGTTAGCGATGTCAAAGGTGAAGCCAGTGTACTCCGTGATATAACCGAAGTCGTGACCTTTGACAGATATGTCGTTCCATACCACGCCGAGAGGATCGCTGATAGAGCGGATGGTATCCAAGTCGACGTCGTAGGAATACGACACAGAGCCGTCAGGTAAAGTCACGGAAGAAGTCGGGAAACGGAAGAACTCGAAATCGTCGACCCATTTGGGGACAGGACCGATTCCTTTAGCTGCTAAAATATCCACGAAAGCATCTGCGACTGTCCCTTGCACATTTCCGGAAGTGCGAAGACCGAATGGAAAGGTATGGTCTGGCCAAATAGAGCCTCGCCAGAGCACGGGAAGGGCCCATTTGTGTTTCGGGGCCACCGGAGAACAGCGGAAAGCGTGCGCTTGATCCAAACTAGCAACCGTGCCGGGAGGCGCGTCTGAGATCTGGAAAGACAGGAAAGATTAATGAACATGAACTGGACAAACTGCGAGAAGATGACAGTCGCCAGATGGCACGGGTAAACGCGGAATGTGGACTGACGGCACGGAAACGGAATATGGCCAAATAGGCATGGAAACGGAATGGGGCCAAATAGGCACGGAATGGGGCCAAATAGGCACAGAATATGGCCAAATAGGCACGGAAGGGGGCCAAATAGGCACGAAATGGGGCCAAATAGGCACGGAAACGGAATGGGGCCAAATAGGCACGGAAATGGAATGCGGCCAAATCGACACGTAAAACCGAGGATGAAAAATATTCAGCCAAATGAGGAATCGGGAGCATCACTCACGATATCGGCCATCGCTGCACACGTGTGCCAACGGATGGAAATATCTTTGGCATCCAGCCAAGAGTTGGTCGAGTCCCCGGCGCTGTCCAAGGCAGAATTATTTTGAATCATGCGCCATTTGCCGAGTCCAGGTTCCTTTTCGACGAGGCCGAGGGGGGCGGTGCGGAAATGGCCGCCGAAAAAGGCATGGGCCTCGTCGATAGTGTATGGGCCGCTCATCCGACCAGCGGCGACCTCGCCGGCGAGGTAATCATCAATAATGGAGGGATTGAGGTCGGTTGTAGGCATATTAGGGGGTATGAAGGTAGAGGAAGGAATGGGAGGGTTGCCAATAGGAGAGCCATAAGCGATGTCATGTACAAGATTAGGGTATCGTTCAAGCAGGTTAGAGTCACGAAGAGCCGCATACCACCCCGCCGCGTGGTAGGGCGTGACAACCTTGGCATGCTCAGTTGCGAGTACAGTGCATCGCTCCATGGTGAGAGTCGGCACAGAGGGTGCAGATGTGAAGGGCGTGGTTCGGGGCCGTTGATTCACAGCGCGACCAGTTGAAGCGCATGCAGACTGCACGTTTATCGCGGACCCGAAAAAGCCCTTCGCGGTTGGCATAAATGACGAATTCACGTCCATGCCGGTTCGGACTGGTCTCCTCGCAAGTGGCCGCACCGTGGCCGACTCGTCCGCAGCGAAAGCAAAGAACCGGCCTCTGGTGAGAAGCGCTATCCTTGTCATAAGGTCTGTACCGCTCGGCCTTATCCTTCGCCAGAGGGGTGGCACCTCCCTTCGAGCCGGAGGATGTAGATGGCGCCCGAGTGGACATGAGAAACGAGTTCTTTGCAGACTGTAGAGCGGAGCGATACTCGGGATCGTTAATGTCAACGATGTAAGGAGTCGTGAAGAACTGAGCGCGTATCTTCTTGTCAAAGTTGAGGTATGCGCGAAACCAAGTCGCCAATTCCGGATCGGTAAGCATCCGGTTGTAATGGCGAGCGAAACTCTCGAAGGTACGGGGACCGACTGCAGACTCCAAGAAGGTGAGGAAGGTGTTGTAGGTCGTGCACCAGTTGGCCTGGTCCAAGTCGTCCTCATCTGGGAAGTCGGATACATCGATTACCGTGACCTTGGTCGTTTCGCCGGTTCCGTGCTTAACAGTTTTGACGTTGCTAGAGCGGATCCGCTCCAGGGAGGCCGGGAGGAAAAGAGTCAAAGGAGGGGAAAGTCCGTTCTTGGCCAGGGAAAAGACAGCCGAAGGGATGGAGTTGTCGTGGGCTCGGAAGGAGTTCTTCGAGGCGACATCATCACTGAAGAGAAGCTTGGAGTCCGAAGAGGGATCTGAGGTTTTCGGAGAAGTAGCCGGGTTCTCGGGCTGAGACTTCTCACCGGAAGGGATTACCATGACATATGGCAGTCAATTCATCCTCCTCATCTTCGGAGACATTCTCCTCCCCAGCAGTCCTTCTTTCAGCCCTTTTGTTGTTCCTGTTCCAAACGGAGGATCTCCCACTTCCGTAAGACCTCGATGGCATCGGCGGAGAAGACAATCTCGCCCTTCTTTCGACCCTCGTCCTGGATAGGGGCTCCTCCCTTCGAGCCTTCGAGGAACGGGCTGGTTGGCCAGAGATGCCAGAATTATCAGGCATTGTAGTGTAGTTAGAGAGAGAGGTAGTAAGAGGTAGCAAAGACAACGAAGTTCACCACTGAAAAATGGTCGAGAGTGGCGGAAGCAAGTGAGGTCGGATCAACGATCACTTCTCCGCACTCTCTTAGTCAGCCGGCTTTGCGCTCACACTCGCAGGCTCATTTAGAGCGCAAGCTTACACTTGGCCTCCACCGACTTACTGGCTTTATGGAAATCTACGGAAAATACGTGATGTCTCTGGAGAAACGTCAAAGCGGAACGAGGTGGAGTGGTCCGCCGGAGCACGGCCACAGCGATCCGTCGGTTTTCATCGACTTTGGTCCGCAACTCCACCGTGACCTTGGCATCGCTCCGTTACCTCCACTTGGCCTCCTTCGACTTACTGGCTGTACATTACGATCTTAAACCTCAACGTAAACCTCTGTAATCTGAAGCCGTTATCCTTTGTCCCCCTTCTCGCCGCTTGGGTTCAAGAAAGCTCGCGGCTCCTCCAATTCAGTACATGGCGACAAAATTGTCAAAAAAGACTCGATGATGCTCGGAAAACGGGGAATTCATGTTGGTATCCTCTATCTTCAGTCTTGCATCTCGACGCTCTTCCTTCAGAATCTGTTGCGCTGCAACCTCGCTGTCTTGTCTAGTCTTGTCTATAGACTTGGACTTTATTACAACGCTGATGCACCGCCGAATGAACTCTACGGTACGATATGCTGACGATATGCTGTTGGATTCGCTGCATGAAATCCCTGGGAAACCCTCGGCCAAAGACTGGAGGAGGGATGGATTCGTAGCCGCACTCAATCAAGTAGGCCGGTGGGTATCCGTCCAACACCATTGTTAACAATCTCTCCTTGAAGAGACGAGTCTCTGGCCGAAGTGGCGGAAAGCCTCAACTCCACCAGCCAGCCTTCACTGCGGAATCCGCATCCGATGACATCTGAATCGCAACGCAAGACCTAGGACTACGGTGTGAATGCGCACTGCTCAAATCCGAGTAATTTCAGATATCTTCCAATCTAATCGTCGCAATAAAGCTAGGCCGCTTCTCGCAACTCAGACTTAGACTTTGTGGCGGTTCTAACAAATCCCAGCTAATTTCATTCTAGTGATGTCGAAAACCTTCTGGTTAATTCGGGTACATCAATTCATTTTGAGCCAACCACTTGGAAATTGGAATAAAAATATGATTCGCATTTGTACATGTAACCCCGATACCCTACTTTAACTACCTACCTACCTACGTTTTGGGCACGCGATTTGAGTATGGGAGTAAGTTACGATATCAATCCACGACGGCTTCAAGAGACCGAGACAATACAGGTAAATCACAACGTGTGAACTACCGATCACAATCAAAAATTGGATAAGCTGGATTTGTGATGGTTTCTAGTGGGGTTTCGTTGTTTATTTTTCAAGCGGTCGCTAAGTACAACTTTTTAGCTCGGTGTCAAATCCGGTTGTACGGCTGGCGAAGTTTGACTGAGGTTGAGGAGGATGCAGAGAAGGTGATTCCGGAAAGGGTTGCTGATGAAAATCAGCGCTCATCGTGTCCTTGAGCGTACGTTGAATCCAACAATTTTACGGAAAGGTTCGGAATATGTCAATTCTATGATTCTCCTCGGCGCTCAATTGCGAGGTTGATCATTCCTATCCTCGTAACTCAAAATCTCAGGAAAAAGGAACGTCTCTGTAATCTGCTGTAATCAGCAGCCAGGATGGCTTTGGGAGGCCGCACGTAACATTATACAGGTGAAACGCAGAAAGGATGACGTTGAAACAATCATCAAAATTTGAACATGGGAAAGATGGCAGACCAAAGCGACGGGTCTGCCCGCTAGGTACCGGCCCTTCCTCGCTCCTTTAAGAGTCAGACGCAAATCATTTCCGGGCCCTACCACAAATCTACCGTCTGTTTCAAATGTGTCGCTCTCTCCGGTTGGCAGCCTTGCTGGGATGGACTTGCCCTTTCGTCTATGGAGCCGCAGTGTTCAACTGGCCGGATCCACTAGTTAGCGGACTGGACGACAGGCTCTACAGGCCCGGATTCAGTGCTGCGTCGACCTTTGCCTTGAATTGTGGACCCAGGGACAATTCGACCATAGCCGCTCAGTGGCTCCGCCTTGTAGGCCTCTCGCTCCCTCCAAGTTGGTTTTTCTTACTCATCCTCTGCTCGCAGGCCTATCACGACATGGCTACACATGACAGCGAGTACGGGACTGGGGGCTTGGATGCTTCCATAGTTTTTGAATTTTCTCGGGCACAGGTGAGCCGTAACCGAATTCGCTATCAATGCGCAGAAAATTGAGCAATGAAAGGACATCGGAGTCGGAATGCTTGAATCATTGGTTGATTTTCTGTTCGACGGAAATCAGTATGTTTCAAGTGCGTGCACCCATTTTCCTCCGCGTCGCATGATTCAGCTGGTGGTCTTCAGTGGCAGACATTATTGCTATGGGCGCGCTCAATGCAGTCATTGGCTGCGGCGGACCTGTCATCCCATATCGCGGTGGGAGACTAGACGCCACAGAGGCAGGACCGGCAACGGTCCCTGAGCCGCAGCAAGACTTGGCATCGCACATCGCATCATTTAAGCGCCAGGGATTCAATGAAACGGAGATGATCGGTTTGGTCGCCTGCGGTCACAGTCTCGGTATGTTCGCACCGCCGAAGCCTAACCATTGTTCTCATTCATACTTCCAGGTGGTGTGCGACAGGCCGACTTTCCTCTCATCGTTACGCAAGAAGTACCGGCCGGCATCCAAACGTTCGACTCCACCGTTGGGTTCGATAACACAGTGTAACATCGACTTTCGTTTGGCATATGTACTACCGCGCTCACGAGGTTTTAGGGTAACGGAGTACCTTGCTAGCACCACCGAAAATGTACTTGTTGTGGGGTCAAACATCTCGACCCGCTCCGACTTGAGGATTTTCTCGAGCGATGGAAATGTCACGATGCAGAGGTAATCATTCAACTGCGGTTGATCTCGTCTTCTGGCCTCATACAAAGAATTTTACAGCATGGCCTCCCCAACCACCTTCGACCAGACATGCGCGGACCTAATTGAACGCATGATCAACACTGTTCCAAGCGCCGTAACACTCACGGACACCATTGAGCCCATTGACTTCAAAGTTTGGAATACGCTGCTGTTCCCCCAGGGCGGTTCGCTCGCTTTCCTAGCGACGTTGAGGGTATGCTTTCATTCGCTCGCACCAAGTGGCGGCTGAGAATTTTACCGTAGATTATCAACAGCGCCCTCAATCGCACCGTCACCATGTTTTGGAAGGAGCGAGCGGGAACATTCTGCCCCACACGAGGGTGCTCTGCCCCGTCGTTCCAGGTCACGCAGACCGATTCGTCTTTCCTCGCATCTCTCAAGGGCGTCTCGGGATTCACCCTCCATTCGTTTAATGCCTCCATCGATCTCGCCACCTCCATCTCATATTTCTGGTTTGAGGTAGACAACAACGACGGCTCCGCCCCCTTGATCATTGATAATCAGGGCGCAAAATTCGCCCTCCAAGATGTCCTTCTGTTCGACCCGCGGCGAAGCGTCTTTGGTCAGGCTGGTTTCACTATGGTTGCAGGCGTACGACTTCCCTTTGTGCTGGTTATATATATCATCGTGCTGACATATACTTTTCACCATAGGTCCGGGATCTCTCTGGAACTACAGCTGTGTCTGCTTTTATCGCACTTCCAGGGAGCTCCATAGTACCTGTGATGAGTTCAACAACGTTGAACTTCAAACTTGATTCGTCTTTCCCGCCAACAGACGGATATACATTCTACTCTTCCCCGGTTCCTTCTGATTCACTCAGCTACACACTTCACGCAACTGTGAATAGGACTACTTATTCGGACTACATCGATCTGATAGATGCTCCCGGGGTATAGTCTCTCATAAACAGACGCTACAATAGTTGAGGTGCTCGTACCTCGCATGTTGTACCCGGGGTATAGGTAATTCCTTTTTGGGCTCTCTTCAAACAAGGTTTCATTTGCGGGCACATTTCTTTTCTGGGATATATTGTTCGGGTATTCGTTACAAACTCTGCAGCCTGTATTCTCGTAGCGCTCTCCTCTTCAACTCCTCTTCATCACTTGCCCCCCCGCGAGTCCACCGCGCCACTAAGATCGATACTGTACGTCCGTGCCCCGCCTGCGACCATGCCGCCACCCGCGCCCACACTATACTCCGGGACTGGCGCCGCCTCCGGATCGTTGTTATACCGCGCCCCAGCATACCCCGCTGGCGCAGGCACGAAATCACCGCCCACTTGCCGTGCCTTACGCCTTGCGTAAATAAAGTCGGGTGTTGCGGCCTTGAGCTGGCGCTGGACCCAAATGTAGGCGGCGATGGTGATGATGATGCCTAAGACGACGACAACGTTGTCGACGACTTTGGCGGTGCCGTTGTCTAGGAGGTGATTTTAGTCCGTATTTGGATTGCGGAAACGACAGGACAAACAACGCACTTTGCACGGACGGCTGCATCACGTACCCCACGAAGACAGGAACAAGACTGTTAGGCAGGGATAATACGGCAGCAGCGAAAAATATCCAGAACGCTGTTGCATTCTAGTTAGGTATGAGGCGCCAGCGGAGGATGAAGGAAGACTCACACATGCCAATCGTGGCGAATACGCTGGTTGCATCTGCATTAGCATTAAAGCCCGGTCAGCGTGAACATAAATTATTAATCGTGAAGCCAGAGGACGAACAATGAGATGGAATCGCGCTATAACGAATCATGAGGACAATCAAGAAGCCCCCTTTCCGCACAACGTATGCCATGAGGCCGAACTGTAGGTTAGTTTTCTCGATCTTCTCGCCCCGGGCTCTGCAGGCATATTTGAAGGTGAAAAAGTTGGCGCATTCGCCGAGGAGAGTGCCAGCTTGGATTGGAATGAGTTGATATACATCCAGTGTAGGATAGGACGCACCGGCTGCAATGGCACAGGCCACTGGTAAGCTGTAGGTGGCGCCGATGAACACAACCACGATTTCTTGCCCCATTAGCTGGGAAGAGGGAGGATTAATATTATGCGTTTGAGAAACACAGAGCAGCGCGCACAGGTGGGAAAGTGAGTATGACCAGGATCGCGATTGGTATCAAGAAGGCAACAGGATGACTGGAAAGTGTTGAATGGTGGTGCAGAGATGGCAAACGCAGAGCCTACCTAGTCATCCAGTGGCTCGCGGGCTGGAGATCATGGACGATATCCTTCTCTTTGACACTCAGAACGATGGTTATGGCGAGGAGCACCCCGACGACGGCATAAAATACTGGGAAGTGACAATCAAGACAGGGCGAATGGCAGAATGGAAACAAGATACGCACTGATCTTCTGCTTCAACGTCCGCTCTGGTTTTATTCCATTCAGAAGGTTATACTCCTCCTGCGTGGGACTGGGCGTGCGGGTAATGCTGCGGCCGTACGCTGCGGAACGCGGATCCGGGGCGGTCAACTTCGAGGACTCAAAGACGGTGTCAGTTCGTTCTGGCGGGTACTCGCCATCCTTGATTCGGTGGTAAGTTGGGTTTGGGGAGAGGATGTTTGCCATGAGGGAGAGGTGGAGGAGAGGAGAAAAAACAATGGTAGCGTTTTGGACGGCAGGCACTCATATAGAACGACTGCCGCCTATCACGGCCCAAGCATCGCCTCGGTTTGCAATTCCCACATGCGGATCGTGATCCTATGCCTAAATCGGGGGAGTGGAGCAGCACTGCAGCTTGGGCCGGCGTAGAACAGCGTAGAACAACAATTTCGCTCTTCGGAAAAGGCTGCAGGTGGGCACAAATTACAAAGCTGGACCCACCAGTGATCAAATTCACAGGGGTAGTACAAAATAAAGAAAATTAAATTCACCTTTGAGACATTCATTCATCCATCATTTTTTCTTGCCGTAAACGCGTAAGTAATATTTGAAACTCCGATCAACTCGGGGTTGATTTGGGCCGAAGCGGCGCAGGAAGCTGTCCTCCAATTGCGCGTTGCTATGTACATCATTCATGCTCAAGCGAGGCAAGGTTCGGGTTCAAATCTCAAATGCGATGTCTTTAGTTCAGAAACAAGATTCCGAAATCTACGCCTTCCGCGCAATCAAGTATGGCAGTTTCATGTTCGGCGCGGTCTGTCAGTCATCTTGTGCTCAAAATCAGCCGCATCTAGAGTGCTCTACTGAGATACTGTACTATTTCGACCAAGTCTTCAGGCCATGTCACGCGTCACCCAAGGTCTTCATTTTTTTAAGTCTTCATTCCTCGGCAATCATGAAAAAACTACCATATATGGGCATCCGGCGAATGCCGGAGCGATTTTTTTGATGTTTTTAGGCCTATTTGGGTCGAAAAAGTTGAATGTCACCGTCACCACGACCAAAAGTCTTCAGTTCAGAGGGCCGCGTCACGCGTCACCTGAAGACTTGGTCGAAATGGTACAGTACTTCAACCAGCTTTTGAGACCCTGTTCCGCGAGCTCGATCATGATCAGCCCCCAAGTAAGAGTGCGTTCGGATCATCCTGACGACCAGGATCAGGATCAGGAACCAGGATGCGGCAGCACGGTCCGGCATCAATTGATAACGTAGATAGTCGTAGATAATGCCTGATAACGCTTTTCTGCCCGTATTTTGTCTCTCCCTACGTTCTCCATGCCTCCCAGCATCCGGGATGTCACTCTGCACCACCTCCAGCTATGGATGAACAGTGCTGCTAATGTTGTACGGCTTGTTGCAGTTCTCTGCTGGCTCTACGGCAGTAGCTGGTATTGGGCACAACCCTACCACACCTCAAAGCTCACTGGGCAGGAATGGGTTGAGGAGCTGATGCGTGGACACCCTGAGAGGATCTACAATGAGCTCGGGGTCCATCTGCATGTGTTCATTATGCTGTTGATCGAATTGCGGGGCTTGGGCTACTCAGACTCAAAATATGTGTCTCTTGAGGAGCAGCTGGCAATTTTCCTGTACATATGCCGCACTGGGCTGGGCTGTCGCCATGTTGGCGAGCGCTTCCAACGCTCCAATGAAACTATTACAAAGTTGGTTAATTTTCTTATAATGTTCATTGACATTGACAACAACACAGATTCTTTCGTAAAATGGTTTTCACCTTTTCTGGCGGCACTTTCTACAATACCTATGTCACCCTGCCCACCTCTCGAGACCCACCAGCCGCCTACCTCCGAAACAATCCGAAATTCTGGCCTTTCTTTGAGAATTGCTTGGGTGCAATGGATGGCTCGCATATTGCTTGCACAGCAAGCGAGGATGACCGTTCCAATGCTCGCAATCGCAAAGGCTTTCTTTCCCAGAATGTCCTTGCCGTTTGCAGCTTCGGATTTCGCTTTATCTATATTCTCTCGGGTTGGGAAGGATCTGTCACAGATGCCTTTTTGTATGCAGATGCACGCATCAAGGACTTTCCAATCCCCAATGGTTTTTTTTACCTGGGAGATGCAGGCTTTCCCCTCACAGCTAAAGTCCTTGTTCCATTTCGAAATGTCCGGTACCATCTGCGCGAATGGGCAAAGGGGAAAAGCCGGTGAGTTTTGTTCAACTATACACTATAAAAATTAATTTTATCATAGTCCTCAAAACCGCGAGGAGCTGTTTAATTTACGCCATGCACAAGCCCGCAATATTATTGAGCGAATCTTCGGTGTAATCAAGAAGCGGTGGCGCATTTTAATCATGCCACCAGGCTATGACATGAAGATCCAGGCTCGTATTCCTGCTGCCTTGGCTGCGCTTCATAATTTCATCCTCAAGCATGACCCGGACGACCGGGTAGACCCTGAGGTCTGGGATCCTTCGCCGGGTGGTACTGTTGACCCTGACATCGTGGCTGCACTCCGGCTTCAGGGTGAGCTTGCCACTGAGCGACGCACATCTGAGGAGTCGGAAGCTGGTGAAAGACTTCGGGACAAAATTGCCGATGAGATGTGGGTGCAGTACCAGGAAATTTTAAGGGAACGCCAGGATGAGTTGGATTCAGAGGAAGAGGATGAAGGTGCTGGAAGTGATGACGAAGAGTCAGCTATGGAAGAACTTCAATCTGACGATGACGAGGACACAATGCAGGTTGATTAACTACTCTACATCTTTGTAGTAATCCGGCTCATACCCAAGTGTCATACAAACCCAAGTTTTGCGCTCCGGTGAACCAGCCCGCGACCACGACATGTACTCATCTGCCACCTGCCCCTTCCCAACTAGACCTCCAAGTCGAATTCGGTCAGGGAGCGGAAGCCACAGCTCCTTGTGAACAACTTCAAGTGCACGAGCACGGCGCTCAGGACTAGAGTTGGTGTTGCTGGTACGAAGAACGTCGGTGAGATCACGAGTTGCAGTGCTCATCCGTTCACCAAATGTGTCGAGAGATTGGCTCACGGAGAACAGCGCATCTTGAGGATTGACGCGCGCCTTCTTCTTCGATGACACATCGGCTGACGACGATGCAGCGCGGCGCTTCGGAGCAGATGCTGATGGTGTGGAGGGGATGCTGGAGCCGGCCGATGAGTTGAATGAGTTGTCGAGGTTAAGCTGGGAGCTGTTGGTGTCATCCCGGTCCTGTGAGTCCGGTGGTCCCGTGTCCTGTGTGAACCCCGACAGGTCCCAGTCCGGGCTCGATGAGCGCCCAGAGCCAGCTGCAGGCTGCGATTCCGACCCAACATCATCTTCGGGCTGCTGCGACCCCGTGGATGCACCATCGTTGCCCACCACACCAATGCGCGGCCGGTACGAGTTGTCACCCTTGGGTTTCGCAGGGTCGAGCTTCTCGATGAACGGGTATGGCAGCCAGCCCTGGTTGCGGAAGGGTGTGCATTCGGGCCGGGAGAGAATGAGGCTCTCCCAGACTACAGCCTCTGTCTGTGTGATGACATTGGCACCGAAATCATCATCCCAGTTGCCGCCAGAACGTGTTTTGAGATAGTGGACACCCTTATAAATGGCCATAACCTGCTGGATATTAGCGAGGAAGAAAAGGGAGCAGATAGCGCACGTCTGATAATTTTTGCTTCACTCCATTGAACTTTTTGAGGCCGCCAATGACAATGTGGGCATTGAGGTGGTCGGTAAGGCTTTTGAGAACCGGAGTCTTGTATTTATTCGCGTCACCGGAGACGTGGGGCTCGAGGAATGTCGCCATATTGAACCCACACTGTATTTGCGCCCGAGCGGATCTCTCCTGGCGCCAAATATGGTGGATGGACATCGAGAGTGATAGTGTCAATGTGCCGGTACCCTATGCCGTTGTGTCCAGCCTGGGAGCGTGTCATGGGTGGCAGGAAGACGCGTCGACGCGCAAGAAGAGAATTTTATTCGAGTTGTGACAAGTGTGACTAACTACCGGACCGTGCCGCCGCATCCTGGTTTCTGATCCTGATCCTGGTCGTCAGGATGATCCGAACGCACTGGGTACCGGCACATTGACACTATCACTCTCGATGTCCATCCACCATATTTGGCGCCAGGAGAGATCCGCTCGGGCGCAAATACAGTGTGGGTTCAATATGGCGACATTCCTCGAGCCCCACGTCTCCGGTGACGCGAATAAATACAAGACTCCGGTTCTCAAAAGCCTTACCGACCACCTCAATGCCCACATTGTCATTGGCGGCCTCAAAAAGTTCAATGGAGTGAAGCAAAAATTATCAGACGTGCGCTATCTGCTCCCTTTTCTTCCTCGCTAATATCCAGCAGGTTATGGCCATTTATAAGGGTGTCCACTATCTCAAAACACGTTCTGGCGGCAACTGGGATGATGATTTCGGTGCCAATGTCATCACACAGACAGAGGCTGTAGTCTGGGAGAGCCTCATTCTCTCCCGGCCCGAATGCACACCCTTCCGCAACCAGGGCTGGCTGCCATACCCGTTCATCGAGAAGCTCGACCCTGCGAAACCCAAGGGTGACAACTCGTACCGGCCGCGCATTGGTGTGGTGGGCAACGATGGTGCATCCACGGGGTCGCAGCAGCCCGAAGATGATGTTGGGTCGGAATCGCAGCCTGCAGCTGGCTCTGGGCGCTCATCGAGCCCGGACTGGGACCTGTCGGGGTTCACACAGGACACGGGACCACCGGACTCACAGGACCGGGATGACACCAACAGCTCCCAGCTTAACCTCGACAACTCATTCAACTCATCGGCCGGCTCCAGCATCCCCTCCACACCATCAGCATCTGCTCCGAAGCGCCGCGCTGCATCGTCGTCAGCCGATGTGTCATCGAAGAAGAAGGCGCGCGTCAATCCTCAAGATGCGCTGTTCTCCGTGAGCCAATCTCTCGACACATTTGGTGAACGGATGAGCACTGCAACTCGTGATCTCACCGACGTTCTTCGTACCAGCAACACCAACTCTAGTCCTGAGCGCCGTGCTCGTGCACTTGAAGTTGTTCACAAGGAGCTGTGGCTTCCGCTCCCTGACCGAATTCGACTTGGAGGTCTAGTTGGGAAGGGGCAGGTGGCAGATGAGTACATGTCGTGGTCGCGGGCTGGTTCACCGGAGCGCAAAACTTGGGTTTGTATGACACTTGGGTATGAGCCGGATTACTACAAAGATGTAGAGTAGTTAATCAACCTGCATTGTGTCCTCGTCATCGTCAGATTGAAGTTCTTCCATAGCTGACTCTTCGTCATCACTTCCAGCACCTTCATCCTCTTCCTCTGAATCCAACTCATCCTGGCGTTCCCTTAAAATTTCCTGGTACTGCACCCACATCTCATCGGCAATTTTGTCCCGAAGTCTTTCACCAGCTTCCGACTCCTCAGATGTGCGTCGCTCAGTGGCAAGCTCACCCTGAAGCCGGAGTGCAGCCACGATGTCAGGGTCAACAGTACCACCCGGCGAAGGATCCCAGACCTCAGGGTCTACCCGGTCGTCCGGGTCATGCTTGAGGATGAAATTATGAAGCGCAGCCAAGGCAGCAGGAATACGAGCCTGGATCTTCATGTCATAGCCTGGTGGCATGATTAAAATGCGCCACCGCTTCTTGATTACACCGAAGATTCGCTCAATAATATTGCGGGCTTGTGCATGGCGTAAATTAAACAGCTCCTCGCGGTTTTGAGGACTATGATAAAATTAATTTTTATAGTGTATAGTTGAACAAAACTCACCGGCTTTTCCCCTTTGCCCATTCGCGCAGATGGTACCGGACATTTCGAAATGGAACAAGGACTTTAGCTGTGAGGGGAAAGCCTGCATCTCCCAGGTAAAAAAAACCATTGGGGATTGGAAAGTCCTTGATGCGTGCATCTGCATACAAAAAGGCATCTGTGACAGATCCTTCCCAACCCGAGAGAATATAGATAAAGCGAAATCCGAAGCTGCAAACGGCAAGGACATTCTGGGAAAGAAAGCCTTTGCGATTGCGAGCATTGGAACGGTCATCCTCGCTTGCTGTGCAAGCAATATGCGAGCCATCCATTGCACCCAAGCAATTCTCAAAGAAAGGCCAGAATTTCGGATTGTTTCGGAGGTAGGCGGCTGGTGGGTCTCGAGAGGTGGGCAGGGTGACATAGGTATTGTAGAAAGTGCCGCCAGAAAAGGTGAAAACCATTTTACGAAAGAATCTGTGTTGTTGTCAATGTCAATGAACATTATAAGAAAATTAACCAACTTTGTAATAGTTTCATTGGAGCGTTGGAAGCGCTCGCCAACATGGCGACAGCCCAGCCCAGTGCGGCATATGTACAGGAAAATTGCCAGCTGCTCCTCAAGAGACACATATTTTGAGTCTGAGTAGCCCAAGCCCCGCAATTCGATCAACAGCATAATGAACACATGCAGATGGACCCCGAGCTCATTGTAGATCCTCTCAGGGTGTCCACGCATCAGCTCCTCAACCCATTCCTGCCCAGTGAGCTTTGAGGTGTGGTAGGGTTGTGCCCAATACCAGCTACTGCCGTAGAGCCAGCAGAGAACTGCAACAAGCCGTACAACATTAGCAGCACTGTTCATCCATAGCTGGAGGTGGTGCAGAGTGACATCCCGGATGCTGGGAGGCATGGAGAACGTAGGGAGAGACAAAATACGGGCAGAAAAGCGTTATCAGGCATTATCTACGACTATCTACGTTATCAATTGATGCCGGACCGTGCTGCCGCATCCTGGTTCCTGATCCTGATCCTGGTCGTCAGGATGATCCGAACGCACTCTAATACATTGACAGGAGCCACTTGATGGCTGATTTGCAGTTGCCCCGGCGTTCTAAGCGGGACCGTGCCGTGTAATTCGAGAGTGACATTTTTGGCTTGCAAAAGTGGCTTGCGCCCGCGCGGAATGGCTTGTTTCGGGCGGGGGCGTGGATTTGGGTGTGATCACCCGCCCACGCCCGGCCGATCGGCTTGCAAGCCATTTTGATGGCTTGGCATGGCAAGCCATTCCGCCAACTCGGTCCCGGCTAAAAAAACAAACTGGCTTGTGTTCACTGTACATCATGTAGAGCCCTAGCATTGAATTTTATGTGGCAGACACATTACTATATGTCCCCCACAGGTACCTAGGACATCAATTGTCACATACTTTTAATATGACCGATATAGCCCGCTATGTAGCGCACTTATTGCGTGAAATAAGTCAATGCTCTGCAGGGGTGTAATTTGAAAGATATCTTTTCCGAGCTCCATATATATAGCATAGAAAGAAGTGGACGTACTTAGAGGTAGACGTGGAAAGACAAGTTTGAAAAATCAGGGCTCGGGGCATAAAAAAATGGGTGGTGTGCGGCAGCAGCGCGTGTGAGGTTGATGAAGATGTTCACCGTAGGTCCCGGCTGATTAGGAAATCGCGTCACGAAAGATAGCGGCCTAAATACATTGAATGAGAATTATGGTGGATGGAGATGGAGCGGAAAACCTGGGCACACAATTAAGCGTTGGGGTCTGATGATGATAATGAGTCGTGTGCTAAACATTTGTTGCAAACTGCCCATCCAATATATCCGGGCAAGAGTTGTCTTCTCAGCGGGTTGTTTCGTACCTTATGGATTTTGAGGTTCACTTTACGCGAAATCTATATTGGACTAGCTTCGAACCTTTCATTAATTCCGAGGATCCGAGCCCCGAGTGTTACATACTGTCAAAACAAGATACCTCACCTAAATGGAAGCCCCTGAGCATGAAAACGTGCCTGAAGAAGATGGTAATGATTCCAACGAGGTCAACGGTAATTTGGATAAAGAAGACAAAGATTCGATCCGGATTCACAACATCACAGATGAGGAAGAGGCAGCCGCGGCTCTTGAGGCTAAGGCATGGAACTGCAACAACCATCTGGAATTTGGCGGCTGGCCAATACCCGGGTTCGATTTTTGGAAGAACATCTCGAGGTTGCCTGTATCCTACAGAAAAGAACAGGGACTAAGAAGGTGGAGAGTAGAAAAGGATCTGGCCCACCATTCGGGAACATGCATACATTGGAAACACGTCGGTAGTTCTTGTATAAGAGTGAACAATCCGGCTGAACAGCAAAAGAGCGTGGTGTGGATGAGGTGACCCCGGTTTTGCGCTGTCGAGGGATACTTCAGGTTGAAGACTGGCTGGGTCGATGCGACGTCGATGGTTGAGTCTGCGCAGAGGTTTCTCGAGGCGGATGACTAGGATAAGAGGATGAAAGGGGTATAAAATCTTTCAGCAAATCAGAATTGTATTGAACTGCTCTGTATACAGAGGAATGGAGAGAGATGGGGGGATTTCGATGCTACAAAGAGTGGTCGTTAGGCAGAATGACCTGAACAACCGATTCCCGCAGGAGAGGCATTGTCATTTTTAGTTGTTTTTAAATTCGTAGTTTCAAAGTTCAAATTTCATAGACACGAGGTGGGCGAACGGCGTAATCAGCAAATGAAGCCAGTAAAGGAGGAAGATAACGGTGAGAGAGGCCGCAAAAGCAGAGGATATCTAAAGGATATCGCAGTACGCTAAAATCCAGAATACAAGGAGGTTGGGACGAGGAATCCATTCATGCAGGCAGACATGGTACTAGGGATGGCGAAGCTAAGAGAGGAAAGAGTCAAAGACGCACTTGGCGGCGACGTAAAGGGGAAGAAGTGACAATCAAGGGATGATGGACTCGTGCCGAAGCGTGCCGAACCTACCATATTGAGCGAAATCGTCCAAAAAAGGAAGCGTATGAAACGCAAACGAATGCATTTTTGAGCGCCCCCCAAAACCCACTATATACATAGCGGGAATTTGGGGAATACTCGTCGTCACCATGAAAAATGATGAGAGCAACTCATGCTCTAAATGCAAGCCAGTGGGCTTGTGAGGCTTCATTGATAGGCAAAGCTTCCAAGTGTCCACCTGCATTGAAAATATTGGAGGAAGTGTCCACCTCGACAAATTATTCGCAAAAACAGTGTTCGACTTACCCGACTTGTGAACCACACAAGTTTTCAGTAACTCAAATTGAAATCTGAACGATTCCTTCACAAACAGCTTTGTATACTCAGCAGAGGTGGACCAGCCCTTCGGCATTCATTCTGGGGCGTGATTCTTGTTAATTGACATCGGTCAAACCGGGTCTTGACCGTAACCAACCAAATGGGTGTAATTACTCAATCCTTTGATGTAAACTACCCCAATGAACACATTTGAATGATTTGGGGCCTTTGGAGAACCAGGATGTGCCAGGAACTTATTGTTTTTCTTCGGCAACAAAGTGGCTTGCGCAAGCCATTCTGTCTGATGCCATCAAAATGGGCGTGGGCGGGGCTTGTTACGAAAAGTCGAGGAATCCGTGTCATAATAAGGGCAATACCATCTCAGTTATATCACATTTACCTGCTCCTACCATGTTGCAGTGAGATCTTAGTGAATTAGCACCGGGTTGACAAAAGTAGAACATGTCAAATGCCATCACAAGCCATTCTGGTGACAAAGTGGCTTGTGCCCGGCGTGGATAGAGTTTTTCAATTCAAGCTTTGGAAGTCATTCTATTGCTATTCCATTGCTATATGGAGTCACTGAACTCCACACAATAGTTGATTTTATTAATTTCGGCCCAAGTTGTGTTATATACACGCAATGAACTATTTTATTTGCCGACAGAGCCTAATTTTGTGGCCCTGTATGGAGGGAATTTTACTTGACTCGCTGCGAGGAAATCTTTCAGTCATGGGTAGCCATATGTACCAATTTTCAACTTGTTGAGACGATATGGGATAGGTGGGTGTATTGGCGGAATGGCTTGCACACGTGGTATAAGCTGGCTAAATGGCTTGTGCAAATATCTCATAGAGATTCGCCGAGTTCATCGTAACTCACCCCCGAGGTAGAAAGGGCGCATTTTTGGGTAAATTATCCATGTGTTTCGAGGCCAAGAAGCCAATGGGCGATGGAGCCGCATTTAAAATATGCTATTGAATAGGCTGCCAGCACCGCCATTGCGCAAAATGGCTTTCGTTCGGCGTAGAGAAGGAGGCAGCCATTGATGGATGGACTGCGCTCCCGCCAGTCCGTATCGACGTATCCATGCCCACGCTGATAAGTAAGTTTCACTGAGAATAGAATATCGATGATCATGAGTTGGGTTCAAGTGACTTGAGGACGGCAGAAATTTATCAACAGCTTCGTTCAGATTTTCGTTCAAGTTATTCAAACTGACGGAAGGGAAGGCCTATGTGAATTCAGTGATATCAGTGATGGCAATTAATACTCATTGCTAATAGCAAACTTTAAGGTCCTAATCCCAATTGCTAATAGCAGATGCTTAAAATGATCACTATTAGCAATGGAGATTAATGTAGGATTATCTAATCAATACAGCAGGATTACTGTCGACATGAGGCGGGGGATTAATGATTTCCAAGGATTATCTAGGATTATTGACAATGAGGATTATGAGACTGTAGGATTATCTAGGATTATTGACTGCGAGGGTTATGAGACTGTAGGATTAATTGAGGATTAAAAGTCAGCAGGATTATGGGTACAGCGACCAGGGTTACATTGGGGATCATTCACCGGCGTTATCGCTATCGAGGTGGCTATGTGGGAATCCATCAAATCTCGAGTGTCTCATAATTCGCCTGTGTAGTCAATTAGCCACAAGAAAATGGCAATAGACCGCGGACGACACACCGAAAATTCAATCGAGTGGCCACGTTTCGCCGTGAGCTCTGCCGCCACGCACTGCTTCTTTTCTTCCACTCCTGAACCACCTCCTTCCTCCGTTGTTGGCGGCGGTTCTGTTAGCATACGAGATCCCGCTGATGGCCCGATACTAATACCATCATCCACCTGGCCATGGGGACATTTGTTCCGTGACTCTTTAGCCTCGACGCATCATCGTCGTGGCCTTTTCCCGTCGAGGTGGCATAGTGGGGTCCAGTTATACGTTGCAAGCATGATCAGTCTTGGAACATAACATTCAGCTCAGTCCCCTTGCCATTTAGACACTATCGCCGTCGAGGTAGGCGCTAAATCCTTATTGGTGGCAATTCCCAAGGCAATTCCTAAGTCCCGGAAAAGTTGGCGAGGGCCGACGTGATCGTCAAGCGGAATGGATCGGGAGGGCACCAACGTCAACATCAAATGAGATTCCGTGCTGACATAGTCTTCAGGCGAAAATGGGGTGGTAACGGGTAGCGAAAGGCAAAGACAAAAGAGATCGGCGTAACGGTCCGATGTCCCGTGACCTGAACTTCGGAATTTGGTATTACGTAAGTAAATTTCTTTGTCGAGTGCTATCCACCGGACTCAATAAAGAGTTTGCGATGAGCAATCCGGGCCACTGGATGGCTTATGTTCTCATTAATTCAATCCAAAATATGTTGATGGCTAATAGGGGGGTCCGAACAGCTTTCATTTGACGATAATCATAAGGTGCATGCTGCTGCATAGGGCTGCCCACCGTCCTCGTTTTTACGGGTCTGGTAAAAATGACGCGACTGCCGCGCATTGATGTGCACCAGCGCGGCGCTGATGCGGCGATCGGCGCGCCACCTCTAATATTCAAACTAAGCCCCGAGAAGCCTTGATTCCTCTTAGGACAACTATTTGTTGCCTCAATGCATCCCCTGAAGCAAAAAAAAACCTTCCCAAAAATGTGGTCAGTTAACACTAAGCCACGTCGGGGAGTATTATTCTCCATTGAACTCAGGGTGTATCTACTACAGAGCAGACTATAATCAATTCAGGAGGCACCTGTAACTAGGACATGCACGGAATTGTTCGCCCTCGAGTCAGGTATACTGGTATAGTTCATTGGTCAACTTAACTTTCTGGTGTGTTTTGTTGCGGAAGTGACACAGACATGCTCAGATTACTAGGGGACGTCCTGAATCCTCTCGCATTCCATTAGATTGGGTTCACTCTGCAAGTCCAGTCCATTAAGTGACGCGTGACAGTGCGGACCACGGCACTTGAATTTTACTGGTGGTATAGCCACATTGCTCGTTTAAGAATACGGCCACAGATCTAGTCTCCCGACTGCACAGAATAATATGATAGTCGATATTATTCAACCATCGATCCGGTCAGTAATAAAATCATTATTGTCACACATTCTTTGTTTGCACTCGGAGCAGTAGGGTGAGTTCATGTTCGATTATCAGGTGTCTCAGACCCTGAAGACTTTTCAGATTCGAAGATAACAAACCTCATCCAAGTGTGCATGCAATTTCACAATGAACCGTCAATATTAATTCAATGTGTCGACAAATATCGTTTTCAGCTGGATACTGGCAGTTAGTAATGGACTATTGTCCCCAATGCACACACCGGTAACCTCTGCATGATTAGTTGCCCTGTTGACATGCATATATGCCAGGCAGATCTGCGAATTGCTTGGATGTGTACCCCATACTTGCTAATTTGGTTATTCATCGACGCACATTGACGCTGCTGTTGATGCGGCAACACAATGAATCTCCCCCATAATGGAATTTATAGGCCAGAAAACTTGAGGGTGCTGTTGCACTCCTCAGATGGCTCCGAAGTCAACATCGGGTAAGAAATTTGGAAATACCTCAGCGTTGAAGACTTGAACTGTGTACTGTAATTTGTACTGTAATCTGGGTATGTACCTTATTTATGTGTGCCTCCTGAGTTGAAGTGTTTTGAATCCAAATGGAATTGCCTCAAGATCAGGGAGGAATGTTCCAGTGGAACGAACTTGAATGAAAACCACGCAAGTGCTAAACTATACCGCATGATCAAATTCCTTCGAGCCAAGGTCTCCAGCAAGATGACTGACGAGACTATAATTAAGATTCAGCAGGCAGTCAAGGTGATAATGTCACAGACACCAATGGCAACCACAATCTGGAGGTCAATTAGACACAAAGATATCACACACCAGATCTGTATCTTCCTCTGGAAGTGCCTACATGGAGCCTTAGGATCGGAAAATTCTGGTGAAATATACCTGAATGCGAGGACCGCGAAATGTGCAGTAAGTGCAACATAATCGAGAGTCTAGAACACATTCTTCTGGAATGTGCATGCCCCGGCCTTTCCCAAAAAAAAAAGAACTGGCTCCCAGTGTCATTCGGATTCACTGGAGTTGCTCAGATGTGTACTACCCTTCTTTTTCTCACTGACTCGGCCTGTAACTGGCACGTCATGGCACCATTTCATATATATATTATTCAGCTGTATCTTTGATTCACGGTACTCAAATTACCCGGCACAGATGGCCCTAACCAATATTCATCGATCTAAACATTTCCATGTCCCCATTTAAACATCTCCGAGATGTCCGAAGCTACCGAGAGGATCCAAGTCACCCAGGGTTCAATGACCACTGACCATGTTGAGAGTTGAGAACAGGGCAGGCCAGATTCTGTCACCTCTGAAGTCATTAGGGAATTCATCTCTCCCCTTTGTTTATTACTGTCCAGATTCAGTGTGAGGTCTCAATCCTGAAAGGTAATCCTTGATAAATGAGGGGTATATTTCCGATATGATTATCAGTGATCACTTAAGTTAACCCAAACTTTTCAGTAATGAGGGACATAGTCAAGATGCCACGGTCTGCACTCCTTCAAAGTTACATCTGCTCTGCTGCACATATTTTGACTCTTAGTCATTTTTTTCCAATCACCAGACTCAGACCCAATCTGCTGAGATCAGTCCACTGTTTTTTCTAGGCATATGGACACTTAACAAATGTGTAGAAACGGAAACATCCAAATTCAACGAAGAATGAGTGTGCCGCGTCAATCACGTGATTGACGCGGCGGGCAGTTCAACTGCCATCCAAGACTAGATTACCTGCCATTATATGTATTGGATAGAGTGGTGGATGTATATTGTAGTATTGATTACAAGCATTCCGTTCAGATGGCCAGAAGAGCTGAAAGATGAGATGATTATGAGGAGAAAGTACCCGAGGATATTTGACTTCCAAGTTGAAGATCTGCCCATATCCCGGCTTACTTATCCGGCCAGGACATTCCCGTGCATTGCTCAGTCGTTTTCAGTCCTCTACTTTACTCAATGAGCTGCTGCAACCCAGAGTTACCAAACTCCCTCATCCGAGGAAGTCATCCGAGGGAGTTTTTGAAGACACACACTGGTTGAACATTCCAAGTTTGTCAGTGAAAATAATGATGAAAAACTTCCTTGATTTTTCACACTTTTCTTCACTGGAAAATGTGGTGAAAGTTTTTAAAAAAAATCAAACCCAGTGTGAAAAATCTGAAATAAAATTAAAAAAGTGCTGAAAAAGGTTTGAATTTTTCACTACTTTTTTCAGTGAAAAATCTATGAAAAATAAAACAAGTTTTTCGGCAATATTCTCATTGAAAAACTTGAAATGTCCATCCAGTGCAAGATTCCAAAAGATGTTGAGTAGAAACAAAGTCGCGGAGTAAGTAATTGTAGGAACCACACCTGGACGGGTGTTGTGCAGATGATTGCAACACTCATTTAGATGCATGATGCGGGTTTCCATAAGAATTTGGTGGGCAGTGATACACGCGGAACTGGAAAGTCCGCCAATCGGCATTGGTCAACCTCAGTTCATGCCAGCGCCCAGTCCAACTCTAGCGTAGCTCGCTGGTCTGTAGTGAACTCAACCGGCTTTCAAGGGTTGTCTGACTATGTTTAAACTTCATTGTAACAGTACTGGTCTTCTGATAATGTCTGCCGAAGAACTCCCAGCAAAAGACAACACTGCATTTACTGACTTCCAAAGAAATTATTAGGGAATTAACAGGCTGAGCCGTACAGTCTTCCTCCTGTGGGCCGTACAGTGGCATCGTCTCTGCTTCCAGAGCTGACGGTAGACAACGATCTCAGTCGATGGCGCACCTCAGAATGAAGCTATTGTTGTGGGTCCAATATTTCTCGCCAAAACCATTTTGGGAGTCTGGCAGAATATTGTAAGTTTCTGCCCACGCACGAATACACATATTGATGAGGAGGGTCAGACATTTGAGCAGGCAACACTCGAGGGGAACGAGATGATATATATCCGGGTCGTCACCTGGCTTCCCCAATTTCAGGATGCCAACCAGGAAGGTCGTAAACCAATCCTGCGGAGCTGTTTTGCGTGACACAGTGGTTGAACGATTTCAGCAGTGCCTCGTTCGGGATAGACACAATTTTGCGGTATGAGACGTAGTCCACGCCGTGGGTGCTATTTAAGCTCTGATCCCGAAGTTTGCGCTTCATCCTTTCGATGTCGGAAACTCCGAAGAGACGCGAGAAAAAATGCTCCGGTGTCCGGTCCGTTGTAGAAGGGGGTATCGAGTCTGACATGATGTATCACAGACGTTTGAGGTTGGCACCAAAGTGAGCAGGCATTATTTTGAAGACATCACGGAGTTGTTCAGTGGTCACTTGCGCATCTCTTGGCCTAGCGTCCGTGAAGCGGCGGATGATCTGTCACCATCCACGCGGAGTCTCCGCATTTAAGAGCCTGTTGAGATTGTCTGCCTGAATTTTTCTGACTTTAGCTCGATTCCGATGAGACTCGGTAGCCGAAGATTTCCGAAGGGGGAAGTGCCAGTTAGGGTCGATATACTTGCAACGTGCATCAAGTTCACCAGAGTCCAGTCCAAAAATCTGTGAAGGCAGGAGGTATTGAAGTCGACTCCAGTTGATATTGTAATGCTGATAGACTTGCCTGAGGAAGACTGGGCGCGGTCAACTTGAAAGGAAACATCTTGAAGGGGTAATCATCCCGAAAAGAGGCTCAAGTTACTATTAGATGCGTCTCGAGCCCGTAAAAAACCAACATGAGTTTGTGGAGTAAGGACATACCTCCCGACTCGGAAAATGTGACCTTGAAGTCGCAACTAATCGAACCTCGAGTCAGAAACCGATGGAAGGAGTGTGAGTATGGACATACCTCATGAAGATATGGCAGCACCCAAACCACGTTGTCAAGACCGAATTTTTCATACCTTGAATCCTTCCTGCATGAGGTAGAATCAATGCAACTGAAGTAAGTGGGTCACTCGAAATTGGAATGAGACCCGGGGTTCCACAGAGGAAAAGACCCCTGCAACGCAAGAAGAGCAAAGTCAGATTCAAAATAGGAACTATAATAAGTAGGACACATGGAGACAATTATAAGGACATGAAGAATATATTATATTACAAACTCAGCCACGCAAGAAGAAAATCAGCCCAAAGTAGAAAAGATAATAAAAGTCTGGCAATGCCGCAATGGTTACCCAGTTTTCGTCAAGAAAAGGCAAAGAGAGTCGCATGTAATAGTGTGAGGCATATATATGGGAAGGTCGTTTGAGGCAAGTGGACTTGAGATGAAACTAGCGTGTAGACTTGGAGTGAATCCTGCGAAGACACTTTAAGACCAAGTCTAATCTAAATCCGTCAAATTTAAATATTGAAAGCAAGGGTGCTGCAGGGTCTTCTAACAGAATACAAGTCTGGAGGTGCAGTTTCCTTCTGCCTTCCAGCACTTTGCAAGTATTCGTGAAATGTTGACAAAATCTTACACTGGTTGCACGTGACCTTGCCGGCCCTGCCGAAGTCTTTTGGGTAGTGAAAACACGCGAAGATCTATGTAGTTAAATTAATACGCCTCCGAAAGGCTTGGAGAGTGCAAAGCAATGCAGGGTCAGATTTGGATGTTGAAAGAGAGCGGATGGACCCGGCACGCTCCGCATGAATCACGTGAAGCTGCGAAAAAAATTCAACATTTTCACGAATACATACAAACTTACTAAAAGCGTTGTATACTCCAACGCACCAGAAACACGACCCCTTTCATTTGTTATAAGTCTAATTATTTTCCCTCCTGGCAGCGCTTTAGTCCGATCACGTGAGCACATGACGGCGGCAAAACGTCGCTTTGTCCTGTCAATGTCATCTCTTTCTTCTGCCTACCACCATATACCTTTGCCACTCGGTAGTGAGATGACTGCACGTCGCTTCTGCAGCCATCAGTGCTCTCTTAAAACCACCTCGCTGCCTCGCCACGGGTTTACGGAGACGAATACCCCCCTTTCACCATCACCAAGCTACCTTGCCACTGATTCCAAGCCGACTGCGCACAAGTGTCAGTGGACTCCTACTTCATCTCATTCTGTGTTCGCGATACATTGTATATGCCCAAGCTCGGTGGCACTTGCCACTGCCAACATCAAAATAAGCAATCTGATTGATTGACCCCTTGTTAGATCTGCCTTTGTCATCCAGCGCTATGCAGAAATTCTCTTGGTGCGTCTTTCATGCCTTCATTCACAGTGAACCCTGTTTATTGCCGCACTTAATCATCTTCAGACAATAATCCTCATCGCCGATTAATCGTAGATCGAAATTTGGAAGCTGCATAGCCACTTCGATAGCCGACGGTGTGATCCGTCGATAACGCCGCTGGTTCATAAGAATAATCCCCGATGTAATCCTGGTCGTTGTACGACCCCATAATCCCACTAGTCTTCAATCCTCAATAATCCCACATCTCATAATCCTCGCAGTCAATAATCCTAGATAATCCTACAGTCTCATAATCCTCATGGTCGATAATCCCAAATAATCCTTGCGAAATCCCCGCCCTATGTCGACCGTAATCCTGCTGTATTAGATAGATAATCCTAGATTAAGCCTCATTGCTAATAGTGATCATTTTAAGCATCTGCTATTAGCAATTGGGATTAGGACCTTAAAGTTTGCTATTAGCAATGAGTATTAATCTTTGGAGGTGCAACCGTTGGTGAATTATTGTGATATGTTCTGTCCCAGAGTCATCTTCGTTGTCGGCGAACTCCGAGTCACTGGTCACGCAAAATGGTTCAGCAGCCAATCCGGACATGTTGGCACTTAGGCGTGGATTGGACGTGGGGGTGGGCGTGGTGGTATGGTCTGGGGTTTGGTTTGAGAGGAAGGAAGGCGGCGGCGAGAAAGGCATCGGAGCGTTGTAAGTTACTTGATGCCAGTGAAGCAGTGCCATAATTTGCCACTTTACCCGGGTCAAGGCAACTAGAGGAAGGATAGAGCATAGTAACTCCAGATCTATTCTGGAAATATCGTGGACTTGTGTGAAGTGCGTTGTGTCGGAAGATGTTGTTCAACAGCCGGCGGACGGCAATCAACGACGGCGGGGACAATGACCAGGATGTTCGAAACATAATAGGTTGAAAAATAGAGAGTGGCAGGGGCCTATTCAACAGCAATGGGCAAAATGCTTACAGTGAGAATGCATAGTGTAGCCGAGCACAAGCCAAGCCACATCACAAGCCACGCCGCACCCGCCCGCCCCACCAAATTCAAACTCCGCTAAGGGGCGCAAGCCATTCGGCCAAGCCAGTCCGAAAAGTCTGGTGTAATTCTACCTACCTACCTACCTACCTACCATCCATGAGTATTACTGGCGAGCCGACGTATCCAGGATGCCAAAAAGAAAAGGTTTTTGTAATCGACAACATCGACTCTACGAATTCAAACTGCAAAACGGACAAAACCGGATGCGGGAAAAGTAGAATCAGGAGAATTGTGCAAAAGAGTGGGTTCATGCGTGCGTGCGACTCCGACGCGGTCCTATGCGAAAACGCCCTCACCGTACGCCTACCACCGCATCGGGCGCTGAATCTCGTTTGAGAGCTTGCTTCCCCATCCCCAGCCCCTCCACAAAGTATGCCTCGAACTTCCGAAGGGCCTCGAGGCAACGATATCCTTCATGAATCGATGTTAACATCGGTCGTGGAAACAGAGACAAGTGAACGCTTGACTCACGTAGCTAACACCGTATTGAGAAGGACCTCGACGGTGTGACGCACCGGAATTAATTGAGCGAGTTCCGCGCTCGTTGCAAGGATGTACGAGCTGGGTAAAATTCTTTGCGTCTCCGGTCTACATACATGTCAAGTATATCGCATGGACGCAGTTGCCGGAGAATTCTGACGGCCGCAGGAGCTGGAGCACCCCCCAGAAGCTGGGCACCAGTAAGGTTCCGACAGGAGCCCGGCGGAGGGTTTGTCTGATCCAGCCCTAGATGCCCCTAACCAATGCGTAGCAAAGGATGTCGATTCCTTCGGAATCAGCTTCGGCGAGTGCTCCAGGGGAGGAATTGACATCGGGTGACTCGGAGTCGAGTCCCAGATCCTCGAGAATATGAAATAGGACTAGCCCATCTTAAGTTCCGAGTGAAATCATCGCAAACGGAACTTAAGTTCTGGGGGAACTCAAGTTCGGCACTGATGCGGGCGAAGCCCGCAGGGCACCCGGGGTGGGCTCCCTTGCCATACTCGAGGAGCTTAAGTGCTCCTCGAGCTTAAGATCCTTCGAACTTGCGATTTTGACTGTAGCCCATAACTGTAGTTCAATTCAAATCGATGCTGCAATTCAGTTCCACAAGATTTGAGCACTTGAGTGCGAAAGAACTCAAGTCAATGGCTCAAGTCCCGATGAGGAGCTTAAGTGCTCCTCGAGCTTAAGATCCTCCCAAACTTAAGTCCTTCACTGTAGCCCATAACTTTAGTTCGATTTAGATAGATACCAGACTTAAGTGCGAAAGAACTTAAGCATGGAACTTAAGTCCGACACAACTCAAGTCCAAAGAGAACTCGAGTGCGCATTGAAGGCAGAGTGGCTATGCAACGATGAGCTTGGGGACCAGGCTGCTGACGGACTTACTGAGCATGGGTGGTGGCTCCGGGACACCTAATGAACGTCTGGCGGGAATCTGCAGGTCGTCAGCCCGCGCCAGCAAAAGAAACGTACAAAAACTGTTGCCGCATTTGCATTATGTATCACACTAGAAACCCTTGTATGCTCGATGTATATCCTAATCCAGGGTGAACGATAGTAAATGTGGAAGAAGGCATGTCGTCCATCCACTTTTGTTTACTACAGATTCGTACAACGGGCCCGTATGGGCCCGCATGTACCCAGAAGGATGGCAGCTCCAGGATGCCGCCGAGGTACCTGATGGAGATCACCTAAGGAGCCGCCGGTTTCGTTACGTCGGACCTTCTTAGCTACCTTTTCATGTAAGGTAAAAGGTAGCTAAGAAGGTCCGAGTAGCTGCCGGCGCCAGAGGGCGGTACGTAAGGCATTCCCATTAAGGTAAATTGCGGGCACGCGCTCTCTGCGGCATTCACGCCGAGTCCGCGGGATGTCCCGCCTCTTCCCACGCGAGTGGCCACTGTCGGCCTCTTCCCGAGCAGGTGGCCACTGTCGCGCGCGCTGCTTTCAATGAAACCCAGGTGACTGAATTACCTCCCAAGCATCTAAGTAATTATTATTGATGGTCTTCCTCCAAATTTAGCCGGACAGCTGGACCAGCGTTCGCAATACTAAAACAGTACTAAAAGGTCGAAGGCCTTCGGTCCGGCAGTTACAATCATCGGTGATGCGCCCTTTGTGATTGTGCTGATCCGTTCGGCAGTAAATCGCGCCTTGGAGAAGCAGTCTCCACAAAGCATGGTGAAGAAGGGCCGATGGCGGCATCTGATGGTAGTTTGATTCTCATTCTGCTGTGATCCATGCACGGAAAACTGGTTAGCCTATCAACTGAATATCTAGTAAGTACTTAGTGGCATTGCATTTCTAAGAGCAGACGACCTCCGCTCGGTGGGAGGCCTCTGCTCGGCGGGAGGTCCGACTAGTGTAGTTTGGCTCAATTCTCATCATTCCTAAAAATTTATTTACACAAAATTAGATAGCCCAGCAACTGAACGTGTTGGCAAGTAAGTGCTTAGTGGTATTTCATTAGCAGAAGACCTCGGGTCAGCAGGAGGCCTCTGTTCGGCGGGAACCTCTCGTAGATATCATGCCGGAGCTGCGAGCCCGATTGACAGAATATGTCATGCGTGGGACCTGATTGACGGTAGATAGTAGATATGCTAGTTATAGTACTTAACGCGTAGTAGATACTGATCACTGCGCGCATCTAGGAACGCCGGCAGTTCCCCGAGCTCGTCCCGTTCGCGGTGGGGTCCGGCTACGCGAGGATCACGAGCAGGCGCGTGCTGAATGCGAAGAACGGTCGCACGGCGCAAGTGCGGGACCGCGTCGCACAGGCGGTGTGGTGTCCTCCAAACCAAAAAAAAATAGATATATACCAGAGGCCAGTGCTTGCAGTTTTCTGGGCTACAGATACTTGCCTGCATAAAAAAATCCTCCATGGACTGGTGGAGTTGACGGCAGAGCCAGAAACGCTTCAGATTGGTGTGCCATCAGGTTTTGATCGAAAAACCGGAGGCCACCGATTTCCATTTCTTGCTCATTTCTCGCTTCTGCATGCTCCAGGCAGCCTCTATTTAGCATTTTAAAGGTAACTTGTGGTGTATATACTCCATTGATGTGATGCAGGTGTAGCATCCACAGGAAACTCAAACCCCATAGTACTATATTCCTCATTTCGATGTTTTCCCCCTTTCCTTCCTTCTTAACTGGCTTGAATAAATGAGTGTTGGGCCTCTGAAAGCATGAGTTACACTTTGTGAAGTACTCAGTAGTAAATTTTGGCTGTCTGGATTTTTTTACAGATTGGAAAATGGTGTTACTGTAGTCAACACAAAGATTCAATACTGGAACTTGGTTGACTTTGGGGCCGTTTCATGCACACTCTTAAAAACTCAAGATGAGGTGAAATCTATCACTTAGTTCATGACCGGGCAATCAGTACCTTTCATTTAGGCTCCAGGACAAAGGTTTTCGTGAAGTATTGAGGTCACAAGAAATGCTTTTGTAGGGAGACGAGTTTTATTCCGCTTGTGATTGGTTGATCAATGTCCGGCCCGGCCTCACCCGATGTCCTCAACCGTACTTCGACCTTTCCCGAGATTATGGACTGTCTGTACACTGCTTAATACCACACTGAATTGAACAAAATTGTTGGCAAAGTCAGTCACACCTGGTCAATTTACAAAAATAGTTAGCAGAGTGTGCCAGAGGCCATCGATAGTCGAAGGAGGCCATCAGCGCCGCCTCCGTCACTCCGCGGACAGGTCGTCGGGTTCCATGCTGGACAGTGAATGATCCGCCTTACTTCTAAAAGCATAATTTGTGAGTTGCAACCGGGAAAACTAAAGACAAAGTCGAAGTTGGAGGCCTTCCACCAGCCAGGAGGAGATAATAGCCTACGTAGTGTTGAGCCCAGCTGACTGGTTTTCAGGCTATTCACCTTCTCTACTGTTTGCTAGCAGTAGAATAAAGGGTATAGCAACCAAATAGCAACCTTCTTGAAGCTCAACCTGAAAGAAGAAGGCCTCTTGCCCTCTGTCAGGTTGGATACTGAAAATCAGTGATGTGTTTGACAAAAATCACTAGCATACGCAGTAAAGATTCATCATTTGTGCATGGAATGGCCATCATAGTCTTGGTATAATGTCCACAAAACAATTTGGGGTCCCAGAAAGGAGGCTCTATCTTAGCATGCAAGAGGACTCCCTGTTCTTCATGGGCTAAATCAAAAGCATGCGGTATGCAGCAGAGTCATAGATCTACAAATGCTGAGAATTTTACGAAGTCAAACCCATGCAGTCTGATCGCAAGTCAGAAGGTCGCCGTAGGCCTCCAATTTGTGAAAATGAACACATACCCATGCTCTATGGACACTCTAGTCAGAGGCCCGGTTTTAGGGCCCAACTTTGTTCTATGTGTGGTTAAGAATATTAATACGAGCTACCGGTGGTATGGCACACGACCGAAGGCCTCCGAATTTTAAGTATTTCAGGCAGCAGCAGCAATGCTGGAGTAAATCTCAGAAAAAAACCAGTACTTATGCATTGAAGAACAATTCAGAGGCCTACCGCTAATTGAAATTAAAAGCGGCGCGACGGAGGGTCTCGGATACAGGACATACTGAAATGCCAAATTTGGAGGAAGAGATGTGCTTGAGGGGTAATTCAGCTACCCGGGTTCCATTGAAAGCAGCGCGCGCGACAGTGGCCACCTGCTCGGGAAGAGGCCGACAGTGGCCACTCGCGTGGGAAGAGGCGGGACATCCCGCGGACTCGGCGTGAATGCCGCAGAGAGCGCGTGCCCGCAATTTACCTTAATGGGAATGCCTTACGTACCGCCCTCTGGCGCCGGCAGCTACTCGGACCTTCTTAGCTACCTTTTACCTTACATGAAAAGGTAGCTAAGAAGGTCCGACGTAACGAAACCGGCGGCTCCTTAGGTGATGGAGATACGACGTAAGAACTTGGACGTCCCGTTGGACCGATAAAATCGTCAATAGAGCGTCAGGTATCTTCAAAATATAATATCCACCTGCAGTCGACGGCGACGAGCAATCGCTCCATTACACAGAGCCCGTCGCCTTGTGGGGATATGAGCTTTTCGGGCGGACTACGATACACACATCTCCGTCGGCGAGGCTCGCGGCGGCAAAGTCGCGCCATGGGTTCCATTCAGGGGAGGAGGGCCCCAGTGCGCTGAAATATCCTCTTCGGAAAGCCGGTCTTGCTGGGTACTACCGCCAGCGCAGTGCGTCCAGGAAGGGGTTCCATGGCTAAATTCAGTTATCACGTCTCATTTGCGCGGATGGAAGGAGTAGAGGAGCATCTGAGCTCCGAGGTAGAACGGCCTCTGCGATCGTTGTTTGAGTAACGGCTGGAGGCTTCAGCGGAGGTTAGAAGGTGCCGCGCACAGCCAGTATGTTGCCCCATAAGTAGCGAAGCAAGGCTCCCGGCCCCAGGCCCGAGGAGCGATCAAAAGACAGAGAGACTCGAATTTGAAAGGAGATGACCCACATTTCAGATTTTCAGGTAGCAATGAGGCAGATGGATTCCAGGAGAAGGAGGAGGAGGATATAAATGCACTAGGTGAATTGAAAGTTAGAGGAATCTTCTTGGATAACGGCGAGAATATTTTGCAGATGTCGACCTCAAAATGCATTAGAATTCGAAGAGATCATAGGATGTGCAGTTGACCAGGGACAAGAGCTAAAGGTGTTGTGCAAACGCAAGCCAGACAGGTGGGAGTTAGGAGCAAACGCCTTATAGGCAGCAAATAGGCGCCGCCAGTTTCATATTCCGCTGATCGCCGAGGCACGTGCCTAGAGTCCCATTTGCATCCCATCTTCGTCCAACACCTCCACTTCACTTTCGGGTCTAGACGAAAACCTAGACGTCCTGGAGTTGATCACGGACGAACTGATACAGCATCTGCGCCGGCCGTCTTGCCGCCACCGATGCCTTCTTCCACTGTCCCCGACCTGCGCTTGAACAACAGTGGCCCTGGGTGCGACGGTATCCACTGATCGTATATATAAGGCTGGCTACACGTCTTTCATTTTTGACGTATGTATCATCAACAAAACAAGTACCCTCTGCCTCTCGGCTCGGAACATGCACCGCACTCGGAGACCCGCTGTCGCCGGCTCTTCTTTGTAGGGATGTATGACTGCCGCCTGGACCAGCGTACGGCGTAGGCGAGTCTTTGTAGACTATCACCGTTGTTTCATGGTCGAAAGGGGAACGCAGCGATAGAATTGTAGGTCCAGGTGCAGATGTACAAGAAGCTGATTGAACAGATTATGTAATCGATATAGATTCTCTTCGCATATTTGTTTTTTGGAATAGGTACAGCATCTATTGTCGGAATCTTAGGTTATCAACTGGTGCGTCTACCTGGCTCTCGTTATCCTCTTGCCTATCATATCCGGTGTCGTTACATCCAGTAGCCATAGACAATGCCGGGGATTCGGACTTGAGACTTCCGTGCATTGTCGGCGTCGGGGACCAACCAAATGCGACATTGTCAGACTCGGCGGCGTCCTGAGGCGGCATATTTGTTTTTGGAACACGTACAGTGTCTATTGTGGGAATCTTGGGTTATTAATTGGTGCGTCTACCTGGCTCTCGTTATCCTCTTGCCTTTCATACCCGGTGTCTTACATCCAGTAGCCGTAAACAATGGCGGGGATTCGGACTCTGGACTTCCGTGCATTGTCGGCGTCCTGAGGCTGCTCAGAACTCATCACCCTTGAGGTTATAAGCAGGGTTAAATTACCGTGGACCGAATACGTCGATTGTTCACTCAGCATCTCACTTCCACGTCATCGGCGGAACGGAAAATGCAAACAAGATTCGTACCAAACTGCGGCGGGGATCGAATTGATGCGTCCGCCTGGAACAATAGTCCTGGCTGTGTTGATTCTGTACCCAAATTGCCATGGACTTGCCGCTTTGAAATAGTTCTCAGCGGTCATCAAATACCTGCGGCCGCTCATCCGATCCAAACTGCCGAATATCCCGCCTTTTAAATGAATCAATGTCCCGCCAGCTGAGCGGGAAATGCGGGGTTGGGTCCAAGTAATTACCACCGGGATATTAGGATTCAAATCTTCCCGCATTAATATTGGGTATCGACGATATCCCCCAACACGCATCGGACCTCCGTCCACAGCAAAGCGCTGTTGTCATCCTGGCAACGAATTTTAGGCTGCCCTACAGGAACCCACTGTATAAATGGCGACACGACCTCGCTGCCCCGCACACTAGTGATGATGTTTTTTCCTTCGGCCTCGTTCTCTGTATCTGGTACAGTCTGGCTTGATATCGCGATATACTCCATAGTTTTCAAGGTCTTCGAGTGGCTATTGCAACGATTTTACTCGCCTTCGCCTCTGCAACATATCCCTGGGCCGCCGGCGCAGTCATGGTTCAAAGGTACGTGGGACGAGCTTCAGTGGATAGTTTTTACCTGAGAATATGGCGCAACACAGGTAACCTGGGTCAATTGTTCAATGGAAAGGGGTTGCCGTTCCATCAGGATTTGGTTGACCGATATGGCGGAATGGTCAAGGTCAGGCAACGTTTCTGAAGGCAAATCGTCGAGCCAATTTCTTCACAGGTCTACGGCTTCTTCGGGGACAAACAACTGTATATCTCGGATCCCCGCGCACTGCAGAGCATCCTCGTCACAGAGCAAGATGCGTACGAGGAGACCGCTGTCTTTGTCGAGTACGCCCCTTCGCAACTCGTGTGGATTACATTCAAATCGGTGTTCAATTATTTCCAGGACGAACAAGGTGATATTTGGCCCGGGACTGGTATCGACTACGGGTATGTAGATGTCTACATATAACCAGCAACGTTCTGGAATATGTTCAGGCGAGATACACAAGCGGCAACGGAAATTAGTTAACCCTATATTTTCGCCGAGCAATCTTCGCGGCCTGGTTCCAACCTTTTACAGCGTCGCGGAGAGGGTAAGACGCCCATCCCGGTTCATTGGGCATCGGCACTTACTGGCTACTAGTTATCTGATGTCCTTGTACGTGAGACTAGATCTAGAGCAGATCTCCATGGCCGAAGTGTCCTTGATATGTCGGAGTGGATGGTGGGTCAGGTTTCGGAAGTTGGATGAGAGACTAACTCGCGTTTCCTCTGGCGGCATGGAATCCAGAGTCGTGCGGCCTTGGAGACAGTGGGTCAGACGGTTCTAGGCTACTCCTTTGATCCTCTGAATTCGCCAGTCAACAATGCATATACGAGCGCCATCCGCGAGCTGATGTGGGTCTTGACCGTTACCACAATGGGCGCCATGCTAATGCACAAGCAGACCAACAATATTCTCCCTGTCCCTCGTGCGCCAGTTTGCTCCCTTTCTGGTGCGCCTAGGCCCGCCATGGGTGCGGCGACGGCTTGTGGAATGGATTCCCAACGAGGCTGTACAAAGGGTGAAGGCAATGAGCGACGTGATGCACGAGTCGGCGGTCAGCATCCTCGGAACCACTCGGGAGGGCCTAGACCTTGAGGATGCGGGTAAAACTGCACAAATGAAAGATATTATCAGTCTGCTCCGTGAGTGGGTCAATTCTCGGCGGTTGCGGCGCCACTTACTTAGGACGAGAAGTGCGTGCTAATGAGAAGACAAGGAGTCACGAACGAATGAGCGAGGCGGAGTTGACAGGGCAAATGACGTACGTGTTTGTCTGCTCCGTTTTCAGCTCGAAATTTACTGTGGCATAAAACGTAGCGTCATGATCTTTGGAGGGCAGGATACCTCCTCTTCCGCGTTGTCTCGCATCTTGCACATGCTAGCCATCCGACCAGATATTCAGGACAATATCAGGCAGGAAATCCGCGCTGCCCACGGCAAGAATAAATCGGAACGTCTCAACCTTGAACAGATATCCGCACTTCCCTGGCTCGACGCGGTACTGAAGGAGACCTTGCGGTTGTGCGTTGCCCGATAATTGAATGAGAGTCACCAGTTAATTTTTTAAGTCGAGCAGATACCCACCGGTGCCATTTGTTCGCCGCACGTGCGTTGCTTGGTTCGCTCACTTTTCTCTGACGAACAAAGATGCGGTAGAGCATTGTCGGAGCGCACCATCCCGTTCACCCAACCCCCTTCACCGTCTGCAGGCGTCTCTTCTATGATCAGGATCCCGCGTGGGACCACCCTCTTCCTCGGCATCGCCGGTGCAAACCGATTGGAGTCCGTTTGGGGCGACGATGCCAAGGAATGGAAGCCCGAAAGATGGCTTCAAGGCGATTTAAACCGTGAACCCCCTAGGGATCGGTTGCCGGGAATATATGCCGGGATGTAAGTGGCTGGTATTCGATTGCGAGCATGCGAGCCGACTTCACTTATAGGATGTCGTTTCTTGGCGGCGCCAGGTCGTGTATGTGAGTGCTTGCCGCGTATATACCTTAGCCTCGTCCTGAAGGTACGCCAGTGGATACAAATTCGCCCAGATTGAGATCAGTGTGTCGTTTCCTACTGGCTTCCATTTGTTACTGAAACGTCCGTTCCCTGCAGAGATTCTGTTGCTCACTTTGATATCACGCTTCGAATTCTCTCTGACCGAGGTCGAAATTGTGTGGAATCTATCGCAGATAATATCGCCCTCGGTCCGGACGCTGAAAGATGGAAATTGGGTGGAGGAGAAGGGGATGCCACTCTGCGTGAGGCTCATTGAGGACGAAGAGGATCCATCGATTAATTTCTAGAAGTGATATCGCCTTTTCGAAATTGGAATACTGTAGAAGACGTCGCTAGAAACACCACGGACGAGACAAGACAAGTTCAGACGTACATCGATAAGCTGGAGTGAGCACATCAAGGGGGGAAAAGGGGGGAACAGAAGCAAGCCAGCAGAGGTGAAAGAAGACGAGAACACCCCGGCTTTTGGCAGTGACGATTGCACCATCCGAGGTTGGTCGATCCCCATTCCTAATAAATCCCTCGCTTTCCCTTTCCTCCGTACTTACCTTGACTTACCTTTCAGTCGCTCACCTGTCTACCTTGTGTCTTATCGTTTCCAACAGCTCCAACGCTGAATCATTGTTTATTTATTCCACGTTCTTGTATCTCGCACGTACATCATAATAATATCAATCTGGAATTCTTACGGGACGATACGATTGGGTATAAACCGGCTTGGCGGCCAGAATTGATATAATGACGCCTGATGAACTTAACATCTCATTTTGACCTGGAGGCTCTAATGAGATCCGCGGCTACAGATTTCCGTTAGCGCCACGAAATTGACGGAATGGGAGTGAGCACCTTTCTCTGCGATCATGTACGCAGTTGCTTGGGCCGAAGGTAAGCGGGTCACCTGTTTCTGCTGCATGGACCACTCACCGTGCGTGTGCGCCGCAATGTGAAGAGGAACGATGCTAACATCTACGACGCGGAGATTGCTTGTTCCATACACCTGCCATTTTTACATGAGCACGACAAGTGACTGATCGGCTGTGGCTTACCTTCAATTCGGGATCAACGACCCCCTGCTTCTCTCGACTGTCACCTGTTTACGATTGCTTAAGCAAATCACGTTGAGACGTGAAATCGCTTAAGACGATGGTTAAGCGGATTAAGCGGATTCAGCGTCGTATAAATACAATTACACATTAATAAATTATTTATCCCCTGGCCATATACTTCACTGCAAGCAGATTCTACCGATTCACCAAATTAAGCGGATTAAGCGGGTCAAGCGGATTTGGTGGCCCGTTGATTGGTTCAAGCAAATTAAACCAGTTGAACCGGTCAAGCCAGTCAATACGACAAGATTTTTTCAGCAAACTGGAGACACTGTTTGAGGTAGACTCACCATCGAGAGAGTGGCATGCCCAGTTGATAATAAAAGTATGCCACCTCACAACTGTGATGAATTGATGGTACAAAGTGTCGAGCAAGTGTCGAACAGATTCAACGGAGATGAGAGAACAAAACTACAATTCGGCTGGCTGGCTGGCTTGGAAGATTCAAAGGTCATTTCAGCTGGTGAGGGATGGGAGAAGGTAGTGGTTGGAGTCAAGATGCGATGCCACAGAGTCTTTATTTGGTCTTTGTTCGCTTTGTCATGACGTCAGTGCCACTCAGACTCTTTGTTCCCATTTCCGATGTTTGTTACTTGTGACATCCACCCTTCCTCTCTTCCCTCATCATCCCCTCTTTCTCTCCTCCCACTTATCTGAAATGCCACCCCTGGACCCTAGGCCTACGTGCCAACGTAACTTGATTTCCATCCATGATTTTTGCCACCAAGCATCAAGCAGCCATCGTTGAGTGACATTGCCCCTGCCTCCTGGTGCTCAAATCCCCTCTTTTGCTATATCATAGGTCAATAGGGCCTGTACAGGTCAGCCATCATATTTCTTCAGTCCAAGTACATTCTCCTCACTCGTTTTTTGGGTAGCTGGCTCGGACCACTTGCAGACTGGTGGTGAACTAGGTGGATAAATCGGCTCAAACAGGTGAATTTTCTGAAACTGATTAAGTGGGTGAATCCGCTGAATCTGCTTCAAATCACGTGAAACTGTAGTAGCAATTTATTATGTATATATATAATGCTTAATCCGCTGAATCCGCTTAACCCCGGTCTTAAGCGATTTCACGTCTCAACGTGATTTGCTTAAGCAATCCTAAACAGGATTCATCTCTCGAGGGAGCATCGAACAGCTACCAACAGTGTCTGCTCAAGGTGTCGGTCCCTGATGTTCTTCTTGTCACGGAGGACTCACGCCATGTCGTTGAGAGATTATTCTTAATGTATTCTGTTCATGCGGATATTAGCCAGCAATTTAGGCGGAACATGGACGAGAAACCTCTAATATCTTGATCGTTCACGCAATCTGGGCCAGGGTCCACCTCACGCAGAACACCAGATTTAAGTGGCTCGGTTTCGGCCATGGTCCGGATGTACTTGACGTGTTGGACCAGGGATTCTAAATCTACGTCAAAAGCGGAGTTAGAGGCCATAGTTCAACCCAACTAGCTCTTACCGAAATCGTGCTCAAAATAATGAGGGTCGATGGAAGGATTGTCGAATGCGTCGCTGGACCTGGCGTGCTGGCGAAGAGGTTCAAGTTCACAATTCCACGGGAGTATGAAGGCACACGCACGATTGTTCCACGGGAAAATGGATGGTTTAATACCGCAATTAGGGTTATATAGGTTTTCTCTGGTTCCGGGATTGCTTTTGATGGTCTCAGTAAGGTTACTTCACAAAACATCCCAAACCTCACATGCCCTAAAATGCGTGAACTTCAGAACTGTTTAGAACATGAACTCGAGACGCACGTGGTGAAAAAGCCAGGGAATGCGACGATCTCGAGATCGGGGGCCGAATCGTCACGTAAACACTCCAATTGCAAGTTGAACTGATCTCGTAGGCCCGGCGGGAGTGGCTCGCGTAATTTGGCATCTGCAGCGGCACGTTCGACGAGAGCTGTTGCGTCCGGAGTAGCAGCGGACAGAGGGAAATACGCGAAGGAGGTTATTCCCATGCGTTGAGGGCCACGTCCTTCCGCACTGGATGCCAAGATGAACATCGGGCCGACGAAATTACCGGCGGGAAACATACTGGAGTCTCCTAGCCTCTGCGGCATAATCCGCGTCCCGCATACGGTCATAGGTGGGAGGGGACCCGGCCAGTTCGTATGATACACTCATAAATCTGTAGTCGATATCAAGAGTGAATACGCTGTAAATCACGAAGTAGGACAACATACACATGCTCCTGCACATTTTCACCGACCCCGTCCAGCTGAATCCTCACGTCCACTCCGATACGTGCGAGAATTTCGGGACGGCCGATACCTAGATATGTTCAAATGGGAGAGTTTAACATGGTGACCCACTAACCGGAGAGTTCGAGGATTTGGGGACTCTGAATGGCTCTGAGAAACGTTGGTCGACTAAGTGGTCAAATCGTTGACTTGCGCACCCTGCGCTGAGAATAACTTCGCTCTTTGCTTTTACTTGGATAGTGCTTGCGTTTTGCACGTATTCAACGCCTTTAGCGGTCAAAGGGTCACCGGTCTTGGCCTCGTCGAAAAGAATCCGAGTAACCGTCGACTCGGTCAACACCTACACCGCTCGATAATCTAGCAGGTGGGTAGATGGAAAGATATCAACTCACCTTCAAGTTTGGCCTATCTCGAGCAGGGAGATAATACCCGGTTGTTGAGTATGAGCGGGTCCAATCGCTAGGATCGAGGTTCGCATTGGCGATCCACGTCCCAGTTATCTGTGACCTTAGTTGTCATTTTGGGACAATGCTTAAGTTGGCTGGACGCACATCGCCACCGTAAGGATCTTCAATAGCCTTCAGTCCCTTATTGATCATGGTCTGCTGGAACAATTCGTCGACGACGTGGAAGTGAAACGGGATGGTGGTATGAATAGGCCCGCTTGTTCCGTGAAATTTTGTTTCGTAGGTGTGCGGATAAATATCTGTCTGTTCTTTCGCCGGAGGGTGGAAACTGAGAGAAACGTTGAGCTAAAAGCCGTTGAGAATCCTAATACTGACGTTTCGCTTCTTTGGGAATACTTTAAGTATTCACTCCAATTCCACCCCGGATTGCCGAGTTTCTCGATGGCGTCAACGTCAGCGGCGGGAGGCTTACTCCAAGCTATGCGTAGAGTTTAAGTGAAAGAAAGAGAGAAATAAGGTAGTCATACCATAGAAATTGAGGCCGGAAGAGCCTCCTAAGACAACGAATTAAAACGAGTGAGAGCTTGCGTGACGTGCTCACCCAAACCCTTCCCCCGTGACCAAAGATACTGCTTGTCGTTGGAGAATTTCTGTTTCTCCGTCAAAAATGCCCAGTCGTACTTGATCACATTGTTTGAGCCGGGCGAATATCCATGCAGCTATATCGCTGACCTTTGGGTTGGTGAAACTTTGGCCATACTGTGCAGGAACAAGGATGTTGGGGTCTCCTATGTTCGCTTCGCCGGCCTCAATGACGAGTACTGTGACTGTGGGGTCTTCTGAAAGACGCGATGCTACCGCTAAACCGGCCGTCTCACATATTCAATTCAGTTGATAAAATGAGAGGCACATAGGTGAATGCGTACACCACCTCCAATGATCACGTAGTCAAACTCTTCACTCGCGGCACTCATCCTGGGATAAGGGACGGCGGTAGTGGGCTTGGAGAGACGATAGGTGCCAGCCTTTTATTGGGCAATGTCCCGATCGCGGCGGGGAGCCATAAATATCAGTTTCGGTCATTCAACGAACACCTTCAGGCCTAGTGGCCGGTGGCGTCGGTGTTCCCCGGATATAGCTCCGGAGTGGCCAAGGACGTACCAAAATTGCAGCCTAATAGGTTAGATGATTTAACCGGCAGATCCAGCCGCGACAACGGGTCAAGAAATCATCCTTTCTCTTCCCATGTTGAACTCTGCTGGAAATTCTGAACACACATTACCGCTGAATGAACACACTTGCAACAGCTGCGCAGTTTTGGCCGTTGTATATCTGCTAAGTCCGGATCGAAATCAGAATGGATACAGACCATGACATCTGAAATGAAGTTGCTCAGGGCATTTGATCCGGATCTGTGTGATAAGTGCTAGCCAGTTAAAAGTTAAAACGGAGACGACATTCGCTTGCATCGCCCGCGACATCCAAGTCTTGCTGAGCGCGGGAACTTGATCAACTAGTAAATTGGAACTATAAGGAATTCATGTGGATGCGTTCAAAAGGTAGTTGTTTGACAAGGGGAAGGGGTTCTGACTGCTCATTGGGGATCTGAATTGTCGGATGCCCGACCGGGGGGGTGCTTCGAGAAGACGAAATGTGATTGGGAGAGCCAGACGTCAGATGCTTCTCCGGAGGTTTTAGTCATTCCCAACTTGATGTGTTTGCGCGAAGCTGAGCAGTCCAAGGAGCAGTCTAAGAATGCAGGCTGTGGAAAACGCGATAAGACCTTCCAATTTGCTCAGCACGGCGCCATTCAGTGCAAGTGTCGAGGGAGTAATGCGGAGTTCCGAAGTTCCTGGATATAAGCAGCTAGCTGGCATAGCACGGCGGCATTGTCACTGTCATGTCGCTCCGGGCTGCCTCGGCATCGCGCATATCTTATGTAATGTGGGAAGAGTTCGGGGAGTTTCGCTCGAGGGTGACCAGGCTCACGCGGTGAAAGCCGGGATTGACTGCTCTGACAAGCAAGCATAAAAAATAAAATAAAATAAAAAAAGAAATCCGACGGGATCGAAGATGCACGTGATCGGCGCGTCTCGATCTGGCCGACCAAACAGTGACACATATAAATCTTCGACATGGATCAGCTTTCCGTGTTATCCATGAATTCAAGATGGGACAACTTTAGTCTCAGAGTATTCCGACTCCTTTTGAACCAATACATTCAAGTAACCAATTAAATAAGTGAAGTTTCGACTAAGGTCAGTGAACCTTAGACGCGAATTGTCGATGCAGTCGTACCTTCAGTGCCATATGGAAGGACTCTGACGTCAAATATGAGACTAATTGACTCATTTATTTTAACCTAGCAGCCCTGAAACTCAGTTCGACTGTAGGCCTGAAATAGAAAGCCTTCAGCCTGAATCGGAGTTGAGGAAGCGAGTATCTTGTCCCAAAATACGAGAAAATTCAGGGCAACAAAGACGTAAAGATACTCACCTGACCTGAGGTGCAGTCAAGGCCCGGTGGTGGTTGGTCCACACCCGCACTCATTTACAGAGTTGTGGCACATATGATGCTGCGGGAGACGCTCGTTCGACTCGAGCCTACGCCTTGAACATAATCTTTACCTCTTTTTTGGCGTTCAGTGAACCCCAGTCGTTCGATGACGTTCCGTATACCTTATTAGCCTTGTGCGGTCGAGTCGATTACGTTTCATTTTAAAAAAAATCTATATCCCTTAAAGCTTTGCTCGTGATTCCACAGGTCCAACGCCCCAGATAAGGACTACATCATCATGTACATGGACCCATTTTGTGTAAGTACTCCGTTCGTACCGCAGCGGATTGGTGGTAAACTTTGAATACAGGAGTCTATGTAAGTCCCCCCGCGTGAAAGCTCAACCAAATTCGCATTATTTTCTTTAAGTTCTTATGCTCTCATTGAATGACGCTTCCTCATCTCAGGCTCAAGAACGAAACCAGATTTGCCAGATGCATAGTAAGGCCCAGTGGCGGTCTGTCCGCACCTGTGCTCATTTATTATCCCCAAGATACTGCGGGAGATGCTCGTTCGACTCGAGCCTGGGCCTTAGCTGTGCTGTATCCTCCAGTTTTTGTTTCGCATTCAGTCCAATAAACCGCAGCTGTTCGATGACGTTCCGTGTTCGATTCGACTCCGTTTCATTCAACTTTTCCAACCTCATCATTCGCATTTGAATTCCGCAACTCTGCGGATTCCATGTAGATGGTCTCATTTTATGTAAGGACTACACGCACACCGTTCGTCTCGGAGCGGATTGGTAGGAAACTTTGAAGTCCCCCTGCACGGAAGTTCACCAAGGTCAATCTGCTTCCATTGAATGCCACTTCGTCTCTGGACAACACCAGATTCGCGAGGTCCAGTGGCGGTCGGTCCGTACCCGCACTCATTAACTAGCCACCGGATTGCCGCGGGCGACGCTCGTTCGACTCGAGCCTGGGCTTCCCATTTGTCGTCCAGCAGGAATTTTTTCTGTGGTCAGTGTATTTCATTTCGCTGTCTAATCGACCGCTCGAGGCATTGTCAATTATCCCGAGGTTGGCCGTGGGTTCGCTCTTTCTGCACGATACTGATACGGTCATTTTGCGGTCACCTAGTCGGGTTTGGGTGTACACATACAGTATTACCTCTGTCGAGGATGTGATCCCAAGACGGCACCAAGACGCGAACCCGGTGGGACCGGTTCTCCGTATGCCCCTGGATCGCGGAGTGAACGAAGTTCGCAAGACTAAATTCATTTCAGATTTCTTTCCATCTTCTCTTCATTTCCCTTTCCCTCCCCTCCCCTCCCATTAATCCACCTATATACATCACACTACCCCACCACCTCCCCCTCCCCCGCCTTCCTCGCAACCCAAAACGCCGTGCGATACACATACCCCAGCATCCCCTCCCTGTTGCTCGTGTACGTCGTCGGGATCGTGCGTTCGTCCTGTGCGGGGGGCGGGGGTTAGCGTAGACAAGAGGCATAACGCGAAACGCACATAAATCACAAACCCCAGCGCTCGTGCGAGCGCCTTCACCTCCTCGAGGCTTAGCTCGACGCTCGGGTCGCCCGTGGTGTTGTTCTCCCAGTGCCAGAGGAGGGGGCCTGCGGTGGGGGATTGGGTTCAAGAAGGGAGAGATGCGGTGCGAGAAACGGTAGGCGGCACAGATGATGAGGACGCGTGTTCCATTAAGCGAATGAGCGAGCGAATCAGAGGAGCACACGCAACGCACCCATATTAACCCACACCCCGCCCGGCTTGAGGATCTTGTGGATGATGCGCAGGTAGGAGACAATGTTCTTGGCCTGTGGATCGATCGAGCAGTCAGTTGATAACGCCAAGTCGATGGGGATGGGGAGTCGAAGTTCCAAACCTCGAAAAAAAGATTCGTGGCATCACGCGGAAACGAACGTGAATAACGAGCCCACCCGCGGAGAGGACAGCACGCCAAACCAAATATAACGACGGATGATGAGAACAACAAAACCCACCGTATCGATAAAAAAGCACGTCAGCACCGCGTCCCACTGCCCCGCCTGCGGCTCGTCTGAATCGGGGCGGTGCTCTGCGCCGTAGATCTCTTCAAAGTCGCCTGCGATGTTCGTTCGTTTGGTTAGTGAGTGTGGTTTGGAAGGGAGGGAGGGAGGGAAGGTAGAAAGTGGGAGGGGAGGGTATAGGAAGCGGAAAGTCGTATGATTAACGTGAACTCGTGAACCCATGAACACATGAACTCGCGAACTCGAGAACTCGTGGAATGGCGCAACCGTGAAAAATCATGCAATCGGGAAATCGTGAACTCGCGAAATCGCAAACCCATGAACCCATGGGATCGTGAAAACAAGAAATCGTGAACCCATGAAATCGAGAATCAATCGCGCAACCGTGAACTCGTGAAACTCGCGAGTCCGCGAAGACATTGAAGGAAACATCGAAGAAGAGCCAACGAACGAACGAACGAAACAAACAAGCAAAAAAAGAACCCGCGTACCGGCAACCAAACTAAACTCCCCTCTAACTCCTTCTCCCCCTTCCTCCCCTTCCTCTTGTCCACCAACCCCGGCGGCACCCCCGCCAGGAACAATATCCGGAATCGAGATAGCGCGCAGCATATCGTGCGGCGCGGAGACGACGTTGGAGAAGGAGTGGATGTAGGGGTAGAGCGTGTGGAGGTTTGGGGAGGGGGTGCTGTTGATTCCGATTAGCGTTGTTCCGAGCCAGAGTCCGATTAGCGTTGGCGGTGAGGTGGAAGGAAGGGGAGCAGTAAGAACAGGGTGGAAGGAAAGAAGGAGGACGAGGAGGGAGGAGAAAGAACCGCACCGATTCAATATAAAATGCGACGCCAGCAGCATGTAGTGTGAGAATTCGTTGCCTTGGCAGGTGAATCCTGCGATAGTCCGCGTATTAGTCCGCATATCAATAGATGGATAGAAGGCAAGGAAGGACGCACCGAGGGCCGCGACGTCGTGCGCGAGGCGGCCGAGGCCTGCGCCGGGGACGAGCACGCGGAGGCGGGGTCTGACGTCCGCGTTCGTGTGACTCTGTGAGGAAGGGGGACGAATGAAGCAAGGACGACGTACCTCTCTGCCCGCGGGACGGCCGCAAAGTGCGTGAGGAGCGCGCCGATCATGGTTGTGTAGCACGCGTCGCGCTCTTCGCGGCCCTGCGCGTCAAGCGTTAGTCGCAGATGAAGAAAGGGCGAGAGCAACACACCTCCTCGCTCCAGTCGCGCACAAACTGCTTGAGTGTGCTCCGCAGCTTGTCCATGTCGAAATCCGTGGGCTTGTACCGCTGCCCGGGCGCGTGGGGGTGCCCATGCCCATGTCCATGCGAGTGCGAGTGCGAGTGGGTATGACTGTGCGCGGGCGGGTGCGCTATCGGACTCTCGCGTCAGTTAGTCTGCAGAGTTCGTTACAACGCACCAGCCATGTCCTCCCCATCCGCATTCCCCTCGCCCCCGTTCTCCTCCCCCGCCCCGACCCCGAGATCATGCCCGAATATCTCCGGCTCCGCAACAACCTGCGCGAGAAACTCCGCATTCGCAACGATCGCCGCGTCCACCTTGTCAAGCTTGTCTTTATACCCCAGCCCCGCGAGCAGCTCCTGGTCCGCCTTGGGCAGTGTGAAGAAGTCTTTGCGGCGGCGATTGTTCGCGGAGAGCTGGCGGCAGTTCATTTCGCTGCATTTATTGAGGTTGGCGGCGCACCGAGTACTGCGCGTAGTTTTGAAAGGTCGCGATGACATTGGCAAAATGCAGCTGCTCTGCCCGGCGTACGCGTCGGCCCTCGCTACTTACTACGATGAAGAAAAGGACGCACCCTCCTCAGCGTCGGCCTGGTCGTGCGAGTGGGAGTGCGCCATATCGAGATCGATGCACGGAAGGAGATGTGTGTGCGTGTGTTTGGGTGCGGCCTCCATTTGTTACATGTGCACATACGACAGCAAGAAAACTTCAGAAAATTTGATAGTTAAAATTCGCTCGTGGTTGAATATTTATGAGAATAAAGCACGGGATTTCGAGGGTTGAGGCAACGTTGAGGCGTTGAAATGGTGACATGCGACATAAATTCAGTGGTGTTTTTCTATCATGGCAAACGGATGAAATCAGAATTCATTCGTCAGCGATTGCAAACTAGCATCAGCAAACCCCGGGTTTTGCCATAGCAAGGGTACCCTCTACATAAATCTACATAGTGCTACTAGTACATAGTTCTGTGTTTGATGAAACTATGATTAGGTGTCATCAAACTACACACCTAATCATAGTTTCATCAAACTATACAGAACTATGTACTATATAATTTCGTTCAATTCGGTGGTCACACGTCACGCACCCCCATGTCGGCGCCGAATTTGACCGCTGGTCCCGCGTCACGCAGCCCTGTGTCGAAAATGGCCTCGCGTGACCCCGAGCCAAAACCGCTTCAGCGACGTGAAAAAGGAAAAAATTTCGCTTGGGTGTCGAAAAAATTTCCGCCGGTCACGCCACAATTTGGCTCGTGCCGAGATGTCGAACCTAAATTTTGGGTCACGCGTCACCCCCCCTGTTGAATTGAACAAAATTATACAGTAGCACTATGTAGATCTATGTAGAGGGTACCCTTGCTATTATCTGCGACTGGCTAGGGGGCCACACTAGGTAGTGGGCCACTTGGCATGTATTGAGGCAGGACCTCCTAAAATGTTTGGGTTTTGGGTTGGGGATGGAGTGGGACCTCCATTGAAGGTTCATACCATTTTCCAACCGAAAGTGATGTTCGGGCAAGGGGCAGCCACCGAAAGAAGCCGGGACACAGCCTCGCAGGGTAAGGTGGGTCTGGGACCCCTTATTTCACTTTTTGGAATTTGTTCGGAAGGCTCTAAAAACATGTTTAGAAAGGTCGGGGGGAAAAATCACATTTTTGGGGGTACATTCCAGAGTGATGCGGTGCAGAATATCCCTTCTGCACGACAAAAATTGACTCAAAACATCGCAAGATTCGCGCAGAACAGCCACATCCAGCGATTCGGATCGCTACACTCTACTTCCTGAGGCGCCTAATCAATTTTCATTTTCCAGTTGCGATTCCAGCTTATAGAATGACTGCGGTCTCAACTACAGGCTTCCAGTTCCCATATCAGCTTGAATTCCCTCTGGGCTGGACCCTTCAGGCGCCTGATCGATCTACTCTGTCAGGCTAAGAAGCGATGCCGTGAATTGTTGGAATTGGGGCTCGCGCTTCTCCGAGTCCCGACGGATCTTACACCCCGGACAGTTGTGCCGCTAGTAGGCCTGTTCTAGAAAAGTAGACCCTCCAGGACCGCTTCCTGGGCGCTCAAATACAGTCATGCCTTCATTGTCCCTTTTGTCGAGGAATTCTGCTTCCCACTCGTGTCGATTACAACAAGAGTAGACCTACATCCCTCGTGCATATTCTATTCCACGGCAGATCTGCCTTTTTCTGCCGTCTTCGACGGGCTGAGTTGGCCTTCTGTTTCACGGTATATGCGCCCTTCCCCGTCGCAATTGTGTTGTTCACCAAGGAATGTTCGGAAATATACACGCAAAAACTTGATGATCGTGAGAATATCCGTTCTTAGCGGGACTTCCTTCCTTCGTTGGCCCTTGGCTGTTGTGGCCGCTCTGATCGTGGATTTAACATTGAATAGAACATGAAACAACCTCGCCGGTGGCACAAAACGGAGAGGAATTCAATAGTTGTATAAATGCAGAACGATGTCAATTCACTGAATGCAGTCACGGAAGGTACGTACAAACGACATAATATCGAACGAAAGATTCCTTCTACCCAACGAGCTGAGCGCTCCGCTTCTCCGATTTCGCAACCCCGCTTCTAGCCCCGGTCACGTCAGTGTTGGAGTCAAAATTCTGGAAGGCATGATCAAATGGTACCTCAAAGGTAGCACAAGAAACTTACACTCATGGCAATGGTGTCGTCAGCGATGGGACCACTCGTCGTACGAGATCCATTTGCACCAGTGCGACTGATGAGATTGAGGTTCATACTTTGACCGCGTTCAATTTCCGGTTCTATCCAGAACGAACTTTGCGGGATAGTGATCGCCGTTGGGGAAGCACGTTGAAAAATAGGGGCGCGGCAGTTCAGTGTTGCCATTAGCACATTAGAATACCTGAGAGATCGAGTTGATTTATGCCATAATCGATGGATGATCCACTTACAGTCTGCCCAAGACGAAAAAGCTGTGAAACCTCGCGATTAGATCGGAGTTTTGGCGGCCAAAAGCAACACTTACAAAATGTAGTGGATATTCCATTTTCGACAGGTAAGCCACAGGGTGACTTCAACCAAGGCCGCAACACTAGTTACAGACCCGGTCTCTACGCTGAAGCGAATTAGTTTATTGATGAGCCCAGCGGTGTGCCGGTACTGAGATGCTCGTTTGTGGTGGGTAAGCTTGCATATGAATTAGTTGCGACAGTATGCGAGTCTTGACGGATACTTACTATGTAAACCAATGAAGCTGTTATGAGGAGATCGCATGCGGCGCTCCCGCTGAGCCAGCCCTTTCATTTGCGTCGGTGATTCAGTTGAACCAAGTGGGTCACTTGAATTACACACCGTGATCTCACGCCACAGAGCGAAAAGCTGGGGCACACTCCGCCCTCCGATGGCCATCTGAGCACGATGATACTCAGATGAATATGCGTTGAATAAGGGCGATAGAACCTACCACCATTCCGCAGTAGAATGCCGCCGTAACTTGGGTGAGTATCACCTGCCGCAAGTTAGGCCAGCACAAGTCCCAGAACGCTCAAGGCAGCTTACACAGCCAATTAATATGGGAAGCCACAGCCGCCGATTTGTTAAGATCCATATACGCCATGAGTAGAAGCCTTGTGCCATGGCGGCCACTACACAAGAACAATCAGCATCCGCCCCAGTGCTCCACAGCTTCAAGTTACTGACAGATGGCATTGAGGGCAAGCATAGCCAACCAGGTCCAGTCAAGCTCCCCAAGGGTATCTGGATCTCCCCAACCCGGTCCGAACGCATTCCATGCTGCGATAGTGATGAGAATACTGAACCCTGTCTCCAGGGCGAACATTGACCACACTAAATTATTACCTCGTCATGCATGCCTTTTTCTTAAAGGGTAGCCTCATACCGAGTGCTTTGATTCCAAGTACATCTCGCGGAAAAGTATGGCACATATACTGTGCACAAATTATTTAGATGACATCTCCGTGGAAACAGGGGTTTTTGGCTGACATCTTCGAAATGGAAACATGGTTTTGGGATGCATCTGTTCAAAATGGGGGCAAATTTGAGTAGGTTTACACACCCATAGAAGTGGATACAAGCTAGAATGCCAGTCCACAATCTCAAACCGCTGGATTTTTTTTGAGGGAAACACGGTCAAGGTCGGCCAAGTTTGATGATATTGATCGGAACAGTGATCTGAAGACTCCGCCGGAATCCCAAAAAGGATATTTGTGGCTTTCGAGCCCCAGAGAGTAGGAGACACTCTAGGATTCAGAGAAATGTCCTTTGAAAGTTGGGTTCAGTCCCTTGTTTAAATAGCAGAGGAGTCATGAAGCATAGGAGGATTTAGACAAGCTCCTCATCCGAAACACCAGACTACAGCTTCTCTGTTTGGGATTGCTCTTATACAAGGTGGTTTATTGTTTATAGACCTTCTAATATTGTTCTCTGTCTATTAAAACCCAGCCGAGAGTCCTAAAGAGAAGTAGAAACACCAGGCGGCCGACAGAGGCTGAATTGATCCCGGCCCGCCAAATTTGATTGATGCGAAAGCTCCGGCAATCAATCGGAATTTAGCGCGATACGCGGCGAGATGTCAGTCGCTCGATAAAGATGCCAGCCGTTCAAAGGAGTTGCGTCCAAACGAAGGATGCGACCTTGCTCGGAGGTGTCACCCGAAGTACCCATCTAGATGTAAGTTGCCTGCAAAAACCCTGTAAAATATCGCTAATTTGTGCACAGTATATCGCCCATAGAAAAGCCTCGCAGTACATGTCTGCCGACATTGTTAACCTCCAGGATTGACGAGACGAACAATCAACCTACAGACTTGGACAACGAGCATTCCGTATAGAAAGTAACTCCACATATAACCCAGGACCTGTGCAACGAATTGAGTGAGCTTATGGCAAGATCAAGGACGCGTGTTAATACAAGTGGGCCGGTACTGAATATTAATGAGGATTTAGCATCAAGAAACATTTTTTGATGTTAAGAGGACACGGGCTTACAGCAGAGGAATACTGAGACCAGGGATAACTACAGGGGCCATTGCACGACAGACAGTGAGCGTAGCTCTGGTGACGGTATTATATACGTCCTGCAAGCGCCTTGGAGGACCTTCCATAATCTTCCTGCTATCCCGGATTCTTCACCTCCAAATAGCCGCCGAAAAAGAATAGATTCATCTCACTGGAATTTTCCACTCCCATCATTATTGGAGACTGGGCGCTAGATGATTCTGTTAGAACGCGCAGCTCGTACCTAACGGACCCATTGCAGTGTGCAACAGCTTAGAACAGGATTCATTAAAGGCTGAATAGACTTACCACGATTCTTTTGAGAAATACCCCAACGGCTGCGACTCAGTAAAGAGAGCAGGCCGGGATATGATCGCCTCAAGGTCTTGTGGTCACTTGCATGGGACCTTTGCTAGGCTGAGTTTGTAACTCTCGGGAGAACATCGAGGCCGACTCGGACAGAGCTGTCTGGTTGTCCAACTTTGGTATCGGTATTTTGGCATGGAAAACGGCAGTCGATTCGGCGACGATGTTCTCCCGAGATAGACAAACTCAGCCCAGCGGAGGTTCCATACAAGCCGGCGTGATCACCAGACCTTGAGGGGATCATATTCCGACACCAAAGTTGGACAACCTGGACACACCGCTGTCTCGCTTCCAGCAGAACAGCAGTAATTTCGGTTTCTGCAAACGATCTTCGTGCATCGGTGTGCATGTATGGGTGTAAAACAGAATGGCTCACCTGTGCATCGTCTTGGTAGCCCGATCAAATAGTGAAGGCAGTCGCGGGGATGACATCCGACACCATCCAAAGTTGACGCTTCACGTTCATCATGTCGATTTCGTGGTCTTTGGAGCGAACAATAAATAGCGGGCGCTTAGCAGAAGACGTCGCCCAGTTCAAGCCGTTAACTTGGGATCGATGCCGCAGCCGGCTGACCCATGAACGAGAAGAAATTCCGAGGGGTATTCAATCCTTTTACTTTGCTGAAGACCTGCAGCAAACAACTTGAAATGAGTAATGTTAACATTGGTGACGCACAACACTGGTCGCTAAAGTTATGTTCGACCTTCTGAATGGCGCGCAGGTGTCTTATTAGTTATATTGTGAATTCAGAATAGGTGAAATGTACCCGGCGCTTGCCTGGGGCGCCTACAGGCATCAATATCGCAGTTAAAATCGGACCAGACTGTCCCTGTAGCTCGTGAGGCGCGCTTATCACGAAGGCAGGGAAAATTGCACCTGTCGCATTTATTTCCAGTACGGCAGCTCGAATTATCCCTTGCTTCTTCTTCTGCGATGTCCGGCGAAGACATTCGGCATGGTAAAAGAGATTAAAATGCGGTACCGGAAGAGTTGCCAGCATCGGTATTGAGCCAAAAATTCTGACGTTTGAGCAGAGAGTGGCAGTAGGCGACTTCGGAGATCATCTCTGGCGACAACAGTTGAGTAGATGCATGAGCGAGTGGTCCGGCGAACCAACTCGATGCACCTAAAGTACCACAGAACAGCTTATCGTCCGAAGTTTAGCAATGATATGCTCAGAGGGGACGAGGTCGGTTGCTAATAGATTGAGGTTTAGAGGGCGCACATAAGAAAGAGTGGTGTGGTCGTAGCTGGGCCGATTTTGGATTATCACTTATTTGGAAGTATAAAACAGAATTTGGCACGAGGACCGGAGTAGCGCTTTCCAGAGAGACCTACAATTCCGCAGAAAATGTGATCGGGTTAATGTCTTGAAGGGCGCGATTGTGCTCGCAACGCGCTGAGAACCAATTATGGTTCAAGACGAAAGAAAAATGTTCGGATGCGGACGACGGAGGTCCTGATATCCGAATGAATGTCATGATATTCTGGCAACGGCCAGTAACGGTGTTGACGGCGGGATGCATGTTCGAGGCGGGGATTGTTTGGGTAGAACACGCTGCGTTGAACGAACATCCGAGTCCGGTTATCGCATCTCCGGGATCAATGAAGTGCTGGGGATTCATATCATGACTGTTTTACGGATCATATGTAAGTTCAAAATCCGCAAACCGTCTGGGTATCGCGCCTCCAAATCAACTCTCTAACATCTCGGAGAAGATCTTGAGTCAGATGTGGTGAGAGCCAAGCTGGGTGATTTGTACGGAGAACCACCCATAGCTCTAACATTTGTACTCGCGACTTGGCTCTAGCCATAAAAAATGATTTCTAAATCCACGACACTAGCCAACCATGGCTAGGGCCGTGCAGTTCAGGCTATGTTTAAGGTATCTAGTATAGGCTGCCCGACTACTTTTGGCCATTCCTGAGGGGGGTGGCCGGCTGTTTCCGTGCTATAAACGGACAATGTGTATTTTATTTGGTAAATTCCAATAATAATGTCCATCACTCCCTCTAAATTCCCAATCAGGTCAGCGGAAAAGGTCAAGTCTCTATTAGGCAGCACTACCGACACCGTGCTGTGTGAAGAATTGGTCTAGGCCCTCCTCCTCCAACGGATCCGCAGCGGCCGCAAAACCCCGCGCCGCCGTTGCCGCTGACACATCCCATGTCAAGCGGAAGTGGGCGGCCAACCTGTCGTGCCAATCCGCCTGCTTCAATGCGTAGGCGCGCACCCCCGCCGCCCGCTCGGGATCCATTCCCAGGTCCGTCCTCGCTGCCACTCGTGCCCGCCACCAGTTAGCCTGCCAGCCGAGGTACCTCAGAACCCGCCGCATCTCTTCCCTCAGCAACAGCACCTCTTCTTCCCATCTGGTCTTCCGCGCGTGCGCGCGCGCCCACTCCACACGGACAGCTACCGATGCCGCAGTACGCATCAGTGAGACTCAGCAACATCTTGGCAATCAAACACTCACATTCGTGCAGGCGTTCTGCTTCATCGTCGAGGGCGCCTGGCGCCGTCCAGATCCAAGACATAACACGCTTCGACGTCCCTGGAGCATTTCGCGGCGCCCGTGCACCCCGCCCCGCGGAAAGCATGGCCAACTTCTTCCTCGCTGCCGCATCGCTTTCGTCAGCATCCCCATCCAGCCGCACATCATTGTCCTTCAATTCCCGAAACTGCGGAAACTCCCCTGCGCCCTTCAGGCTCACTAATGCCTGGCGGCCTCGGCGGTACCCTCTTTGCGTAGGCCTCCGCTCGTTCCCCGACCTGCCCAATCAATGTACGTGCCTTTGTCGACTGGATTTGGCCCGTGACGTTCGAGTCGCGAAACCCAATCAGATGCCGCTTGGCATGAAGGCGCGAACGCAGCGCAGCGAGGGAATTATTGCACTGTGCCACCCGGAGCTTTGCTTCCATGTCAAGCAGTCCAGGGACGCACCCGCGCAACGTGTCGTCGACGGACTGTGGCACCATCCCGCTCGGCATGAACAAGTTGATGCTCTCGGGCTTCGGGGGTGGCGCATCTTCATCACGCTCCGCCTCAGCCTCCGCAACGGCGGCTGCTGCACCGGGCATGTAGACCCTTTGCAGCGTGCGGAATTTTCTGATCTTCACTAGCAGAGCATGACGCCACTCTTGGATGCGGTTCTCCCGGTCGGCGGCCACCAGAACGGTGCCGGCGAGTTCTCCTCGGATACGCTGTCTATGTACATAACTACCGTGTCAGCATGTACACAGTAAAATGAATGGAAGTACACATACTGCGCGTCCTCAATTTGGATTCCAGCAATCAACATCGCACTGGCACTCTGTCCATGGAGTGGCGCCTTCCCACCTGCAGTGAGGGCGTCCTCGTCCTTCCGGACCTCCAGACGCACTTCTGTCTCACTGGGACAATCTTGGCATCATTGTTAGCTTATTCGAGATAGCATGCAGCAACTTTGGCATACCTTTACGCGACAGAATGTACGGGTTTAGTTTTGTCGGGTCTGCCAACCATTCGTTGATGAGGCCTTTCCACTCGTCCTTCACCTCCCGCTCCACCGTCCGGCTGACCTCCTTAAAGTTTTTTACCTGCCTGTCCCGCTCCGCAATCGCGACCACGAGCTTCCGCTTCAAAGCATATCCTGCCCAGAGAGAAGCATGTCAGTAGGTCGCTTCCCTCCATATCATGCTCAGCTCACCTTCTCCTACATTCTTGAGCCAATTGTGGTTGTCGATTCTTGCCTCCAGTGCATCTGCTCTCTGTCCTCGCCCGGCGTCCTTCGTAGAAAACGCGGCAGGGTTCAGCACGGCCCAGGTACGCTCCACCCCTTCGCCATCGCTCTTCCCCACGCCTGGCTTGAAACTTAGGCTGTTCGCATTTGCACATTCTCCATTGTGAGAGCCGGCATGCCAGACGGGCAGTGCACACTGCAGCTTGATTGTGTCCAGTGGCAGGCGGATCTCCTCGGGGAGCTTACTATTCCGCTCGTGCAGGTTGGTCTTCCATTGGCATGCAATATCGTAGGACAGTGTCAATAGCAGCAGACTAAATCCCGCGAGCGCCGACATGACAATGAAGTCCATGTTCGCGTATCTATCCCACTTTGGTCAGTCCACGACTTCAGTGCCAGGGACAACGTACCTCTCTCCCTTTTGAAGATCGCCCAAGCCGTTCGGCCTCATGCACTCGTGCCGTGCGCAGACGCAGCCCCCGACCCCCGAAACCCGTAAGCCTGTCGTCAACCGGGTATCCTTCTGCAGCAACGCAGCAAAAGCGATGCATGTGCTCATCTACACATCTCAACATCAGCGGCATATCTACATGTGGAAATCAGAGTCACGTACATCCTTCTCGTGCACGTATTTCTGCAGATGGCGTTTGTACCGCTCGGGCTCAACCCAATAACCCCACCCAGGCCCCAAGGATGGATCGTCAATTTCATTCACTCGCATCCGATTTTTTAATCGGAAATTGGCGTCGATCGCGAGCAGCAACATGTAGAGAAACCTACATTCAAACATCAATCATCGCCTCATTCCAGCGCCAAGAATACTCACCGATATTTCGGATCCACGTTGCGCCAATCGGGCGGAAGGTTGCGGCCATCGTGAGGACACACCCAGCAGTTGACAGCACATTCTCCCAATTTGGTGGCGTCTACGCCGGTCGGGTCGTGGCCACGCCCAGCGCGCTGCAGCCGCTTCAGAAATGCCCACTGGCGGGCCATGCGTTGAAACTGCTTGTAACGGTCCTGTGGTGTTTCTGTTAATCCCAATCCATATAAATCCCACACCTCGTAGAGTTGACGTACTGGTAGCCATGTCATTCCAGTGGAAGCAGTAGCATCTGTTACCCGTTCCATGGACGTCACAAAGTCTTTGACGTTCATATTCCCCACAACACTGTATAACCGGAATGCTTCGAGGCTTCTGAACGTCGCACACGTCGCGGGATCGGTTACAGTGGCCGGATACCACCCATTCCGCATCAGCTGCTCCAGGTTCTCAGCAGTGTCGGACTTTTCGCACTTGCAGTACCGGAATTTAATTTGATGGATGATTGGTGCTTCGATGACGACCATCCGATGAATTTTGTCGTCGGGGAAGATGCAGGGAAGGCCGCCGTGGCCCAGCTGATATACCAGACCGATGCTCTCCAGGGTACGCGGAACCCAAAAATTGCCATTCCATTCCTGCAAGTATATACAATCAGTGAACAACCTAATTACGACGAAATTATTGTCACTCACCCTTAGTACATGCAACGGTGTCCGCTTGTGATTTTCTAAGCAGCACTCTTGACACTGTAGGTAGTCCCCGCATTCATAGCATTTGAACAGGGGCGGACACGCAGCACCGGTAATATTGAAGTGTGTACTACAATGCCCGCATTGGGGGTCCGCTGTATCGTCACCGAGGGCTTCGTGTCGATTGAGTTCGTCGAGGAAAAAACCCTTGAGCGGCCTCCATTGTGACATTGGGTCGCGCTGGCCCCATATTCAGATTCAGTGAACACAAGTGTCGTTTAAAAAAAATCTGCTTGCTTACCGTGCTCGCATACTCCTTGCGTTTCCCCAGGAGACTCGCGCCTTCCGTGGTTTCTTTGTCCGTCACTTGAGAATCCGCCTCCTCCATAGTAAAGCCATCATCGGGAACCGGTATCCACTCCGCAAAGGAATCATCCAGTTCTGACGGTTGGACACGGCGCTTCTTGTGTGCGATATTCAGCAATTCTTCCTGTCTGCGCTGACCGTCTACGGAAAAATAGATGCCACGGTCGGCAGTGAATCCTTCTTCGACCGTGCCATCTTCCTGGTCAATGTCGACCACGTTCTTGGTGCGAGGGCGGCCAAATCGATTCATTTCGTAGTGGGAAGAACAGAGAACTAGTGAATTTCAAAGCTCGGTACCCAGAGTACAATAGATGGAAACCCATTTAGCGGCCACGCAGGTGGGTGCATCGCCAATCTAGACCGAGTGTCGACTGTCGAGCGACTCGAGCCGGATGTCGCGATGGTAAGATCTCAGAATCTGAGGAACAAAACGGAGCATAGACTACCGGTCCACTGTTCCGAGGTCCACTGTTCCGATCAATTCCCGGTGCCGAGGTTCCGAGCGCGCCACGTCTGGCGCGCTCGCTAACTACCGCTAACTCAACTGCTAAAGTCGCTAATGTCGACAACTACACGACGAGGGCGCTTTGGGAACACTAAACCCTCAAAACTATAGTTGACCTCGCTCCCATCCTTCCACTCTGGATACGCATCAGCAATATAAGCCTCCTCTCCGTAGTGCCGGAACGGCGCGCGATGCATGGGCGTGACACACTCCGGGCAAGTCCAGCGTTTCTCGAGCCACACACGGATACACGCGTAGCAATGGCTATGCCCGCACAAGTATCTGGGTTGGACCTTAGCGCATAAATCTTCATACATCAGTTAACTTGAAGGTACGTACGATACGGGGTGCGACTTGACCAGATGGCAGATGCCACATTTGTGATGAGAGCGCACTGGAAGCTGCTCTGAAGGACGTACACCATCCTTGTACAGGTCTGTGTCGCGCAGAGGCTCCTCGCGTTCTGGACGCCGCCCGAGCACGGCGACTGAAGTTGGCGAGGGCCCCCTCACGATCCGTGTTCCACCACGAAAAGTGGGGGCAACAGGGGCAGGTAGGGGCACCGGATGACGCGCTCGGGAGGCGGTATCACGTTGCACCCGTCTTGCGGCATCACGGTCCGCCTGGCTGGTTTGCGGATTGACAGTGCTGCTCGAACCAGCCGCGTTGCCCGACCCCGACATGTTACCTTGTCCCTGAAAGATATGAATTAGCATTTGAAAGTGTCTACAGAACATGTCACCCACCACAGAAACTTGTGCGCGACCTGCCAGTGAGCGCGGAATTGTGGAGGCGGGACCTGTATTGATGCGTGCACCATTTTTTTTTTTCGCTGCTGTTTTCTGTTAGGCTGCAACTCTGTTCAGAGGGCGACGTACAAGGACTGTCGGTGACCAGCAATGGGTTCACTTGTGGACCCGGAATGTTCGCCATATTGGAGCAAAAGCAAGAGGTTCAGGCACGAGAAAACACGACATGTTACAGACTGGACCCATTGCACGACTCATCAAAACAAAAAAGGTGACGAACTCTGCGAACTCGGAGAACTGATCAAACTTGCCATCTCACAGTTGCGAACAACGCAAGGAACGACCCGGCGCATGAATTTCCGCAACCGCAAATCATGAATCGAGAATCCGTAACGTATCCTAACGTACTCCCCAACAATCAAAGCGGTAACGTATATCCCACCAATTGAATTTTCCTCGCGGCAATCGCTTCCTTTTCGTTCCAAATTAGGTCTTCCAAGCATAATTTACCCTCTTCACTTGTGAATCCGGAATGCTCACCATGGTATAGCATAAGCAAGAGGCTCAGGAATGAGAAAAACGCGACCTGTTACAGAATGGACTCATTGAACGGCTCATCAAAACAAAAAGGTGACGAACTCTGCGAACTCGGAGAACTGATCAAACTTGCCATCTCACAGTTACAAACAACGCAAGGAACGACCCGGCGCGTAAATTTCCGCAACTGCAAATCGTGAATCGAGAATCCGTAACCTATCCTAACGTACTCCCCAACAATCAAAGCGGTAACGTATACCCCACCAATTGAATTTTCCTCATGGCACTCGCTTCCTTTTCTTCCCAAACTAGGTCTTAAAAGCATAGTTTACCCTCTTCACTTGTGAACCTGGCATGCTCGCCATATGTTATATAGCAAAAGCAAGAGGCTCAGCCTGAGGCATGAAAAAAAGCGACTGGTTACAGACTGGAATCATTGCACGACTCATCAAAACAAAAAGGGGACGAACTCTGCGAATTCTGCGAACTGATCAAACTTGCCATCTCATAGTTGCAAACAGCGCAAGGAACGACCCGGCGCGTAAATTTCCGCGACCGCAGATCGTGAATCGAGAATCCGTAACGTATCCTAACGTACTCCCCAACAATCAAAGCGGTAACGTATACCCCACCAATTGAATTTCCCCGCGCGGCACTCGCTTCCTTTTCGTTCCAAACTAGGTCTCCAAGCACCATTTACCATTCTGCAGGAAGTTTCAATGTAACAACTCCCTTCTTCGGGTCAACGGCCCTCACCAAAAGGTGACATGCACTCGGCGACTTTGAACCTGACGGGAGCTGTGCGCGATTTGCGACTCGGCGCATCAATCATTGTTTCTTTGCGACGCCTCAGGGTTGAACTGTGCGAACTTGGCGAACTGGAAGAACTCAGCAAGCTCCCCATCTCACTGGTGCAAACAGTGCAGGGCCAGGCCACTCCAATCGCTCCAGAATCTTTTGCGACCGCAAGTCAACAATCCTGGGACAATCCTTCCTCACCGGGTACGGGTATCATGTATGATTTCTGATTTTACTCAAACCAGGGCAACTGCGAGAATGCGGCGAACTTGAAGAACTCAGCAAGCTCCCATCTCACTGCTGCAAACAATGCAAGGCTGGGCTGCTCTAATTGCTGCCGATTCTTTTGCGGACGTGAATCAACAATTCTTCTTGGTCGGTCCAAGTAAGGCATCTCGATTCAATCGGGCGAATGTCGATCTTATTGGTAGATACTGTGTAACACTAAACAGGGATTTCCCATGCGTCCAACTACAATTTTGCGCGCCTACGGAAACCCGAAATTAGTTCAAACCTGAAACATAGAATAGAATAGAGATTAAGTCGCACACTTTGGCCCAGTTAACACGCATCTCGGGCCTGTGAGAAACATTTCAGAGTCAGATTGCCTGCCCGCTGAAAAATCAAGGAGACGTACATTTTCCAAGGCAGAGGATTGCTCTCCGCCCAGCTCTGTTCCACTCGCTCCCCATCCGTGCGTCCCCAGTACTCACGATCCGTGTGTACCCAGTACTCACCCCGCTGAAGGTCTTGGACCAGCCCGTGGCGTTGGCGATACTGGGTAAGGCGACGCATCTCTTTGCTCCGAAGCATGGCCTCTTCGTGTCCTCTCTTCGTCTTCACGATACGGTCGAGCACAACGAGGGAGCACAGCACATCATAGGACAAGAAGGCGCTGTTGTGCACGTAGTACTGCCAACTTATCCCAATTTATTAATATAATGCCGCACAAAGAAGATAGGGTGGCATACGAATGCGCTGCGTACTTGGGACTACAGGCCTCACTCAAGGGAAAATGAACGAACGTCTGCTTAGCTTGGCCCGTCATCAGCGTAGTCAAAAATTGTTGGGTAAGTACTTACTCTGAACGGAGATGGCCTGCTCGTCTTCCACCGGTAGGAGTTCCGGAAGGTCGTCGTCGTCGTCGTCCACCTTGCCAAGGTCATTGTTGTCCACGATCTCCACGATTTTAGCCATGTGGGGTATGTCGTCAGGGCGTGGGCCTCAGTAAAGTTATTTAAAAAAAAATTGCCGCACCTGGGATAAGTAAGATCTCAGATCTTACCATCTAAAAGCACAGCGCGTAATTTTCCGCCGGAGATGTATCTGGATCCATGTGTATGTATGTGCGTAGGGAGGCCAACGGTCGCACCTGCTGATTCATTGCTGTGATTATCGGAAAAGTAAATAGTAAGCAAGAAATCTGAGAGGAAGGATCTCAGCCAAAGCGTTGGGTGGTACCAATAGATTTTCCGCACCTGGGATAAGTAAGATCTCAGATCTTGCCATACAAAACCCGGGCGCATAATTTTCCGCCGGGATCCATGTGTATGTATGGACGCGCGTAGGGTGGCAAACGGTTGCCGCGGCTGATGCATTCATTGCTGTGATATCTGAGATGAAGGATCTCAACCAACGAACGCATTGGGTTGCACCAACAGATTTACTCAAATGGCAAAGCGAAACTCACCAAAGTCAGCTAAATTTTCACCATGTCGCCCATCGGCCTTGCTGCGCAGGAGGTCGCCCTTGACATATGGTGGCCCCGTCGCCCTGTATTGAGCCGCCGTGGTCGTTCAGCTACTTCCTACACCTTCCCGCGCGACGCATATGGCACTGTCTTTCGCAGCCGCAACCCTTACTCCTTTGTCGACGTCCTAACCCACCAAAATCAGCTCGTGATCCATCGTGAAGACACCAATCCGGTTTATCGCGGCGACGTGAGTAATAAACCATGGGAGGTGGTGAAAATTTTGCTGACCCATATTCTAGATCCAGCCGCGCTTTTCATGTGCAGGGCCGCCCCCGAAACACGCTTTTCATGTGCAGGGCCGCCCCCGAAAGCTCTTCCCGATCTGTCGGACGACGATTTTTCCGACAATGGTGCACAGCATTCTGCCTCCGCGACTCCCGCTCCAGAAGACGGCACCCATGCTGAGCGGCTGAGCAGCCCTGTGACCCCGTTCCAGAGTGGCAGTGGTTCGAAGCCTCTGGTCAAGGTCACCTACCTGTCCCGCGACAAGAACCGCCTGCGGGACCCAGCCCAACTCGGCCAGCAAACTAAACTCGCCGCAGACGCCAAACGTACAGCTGCCAAGGCAGCCGCTGCAGCTCGGCGCATCGCCAGGGATCAGCAGCATCCGGGTTCCCGGAGTTCCCGTCGTCTCCGCCGTGGGCGAGTTGGGGACAGTAGCGACCATGGTGTCTGGACTGCTGAACAGGCCTTGCGTGCTGGATACCTGGTTCACGCCCCTATGAATGAGTACGTTGCCTTTTGTTGCTTGACTTGACTTCTTACCGACTTTATACAGCATGCCGAGTCCCTTGGTCGACCGCCAGGACTATGTCATGGCTGTAGTTGCGAGGGCCCCCAAAAACGACACGGAGTGGTGGCGTACCATAACCAAGCAGGCGACGCAGGACCTCACCCGCCTGTACCGCAACTATGACTTCACGCACCTTGGCGAACGCGAGTCCTTCGTGGAGTTTGGTCTCGGCTTCGGGGATGACTGGGCGGTGAGTCAGATACGTAACCTTTGACTTCAGAATCCTAACATCGCGACATAGGGCCCACACAACATCGACAACTACGGCGTAGATGGCTTCGATGAGCTTCAGTACGTTCAACAAAGTGAGCCTATGAAGGCTATCTCCGCCTATCAGAATCGTAAGCAGAATTTCCCCACCATCTAACAGCAACTGACCTGCATGTAGACATTTACCGCCACTTCTTCCCGAAGATCCACGCAGATGTGTCGGCCCGAATCAACCAACTACTCGATAGGCAAATCGTCGCTATGCCCTTCGAGGAGTCCGTCTTCACCACCTGCGAAATCAGCTTCTGTGACGCGCCGCGTCCATCGCGGAAGAACTTGGAAAACCTGTTCTATGGGATCGAAGTCATCACGTCCCTCGGGGATTACGAAGGAGGGGGGGTCGTCTTCGCTGAAGATGAGCGTGTGATTCCCCTTCCGCCTGGCAGCACTGTTGCTTTTCCGTCGGGTTCGAAGCGCTACACTTTTGAGGCTATCGCACCTCACGAGACGCGCATCTTGATTCGCCAGTTTTGTCATGCAGGAATCTTGCGTTGGGTGGACAAGGGTGGGCGGGCGGACTTCCAGTTCGAGAGGGATGCCTCGGCTGCGGAGAAAACGGCGTGGGAGGCGTATCGCATGACTCGTGGTCAGACCAGCGCAAAGCTTTTCAGCAAGCTCGGCGAAATTTATGTCGTTTAAAAATTGGTTATCACTTACATTCTTGAAATTCATTGTGATTCTTGTGTCCACAAAGTTCTAGCTGGCTTTACACAGTTAAGGAAATGAGCGCGTATTGAGTCGCTGGCTACACACCGGACCGGCTACTGTGTAGCCGGTTTCACCCCCAGGGGTGAAAAACTGACACGGTCACGTGATTAAATGGGACGCGACATGGATTTGACGCAACTTGAGGTGTAGGTTGAGTTTCAGACACATTATAAATTCTCCAACAGTATTGGAATTCTGATTGAGTAAATTCAAAAATTACAAAGTGAAGGACGGGACAAGAAGCGGGATGCTGACTAAGGGGAAGCGACGTCATCAGCGGTATCTGCGTCGTACCCATCGTTGTCGTGGTATGCCTCCCTCGCCCGAGCTTTCTCTTTTCTCCTCAACCTACGGTTGCGCTTGGCCCTCAGAAAAGAAGCGTACGTCGCGATACCGAATTTCTCCTTGTAGACTCTGCTAGGGTTAGTCAGTGACATTCAAAGGACCTCAGTGACACACGAACTTGACACGGCGGAGAGCCTCCCAAGCCGCCAAATCCGCCTTGTGCCTGGACGGATATCATATGTGGGCATGAGGAAGACTGAATATATGTGGCAGTGTCTCACCTTTCACGGTACGTCTTTTGATGCTGTCGGGCGCGTGCTGCTGCTGCTTGCTGCTCCTCGATTGGCCTGGATTTGAGGGCGGCACGCGCGCTAAAGGCGCTCGAGTAAAAAACAGAAATGCGAAAATAAGCAAGTTTCGTACCGGGCCATGCGCAGACGTGCTTTCTCGTTTCGCTCAAGGTGGCGTTGAGCTCTGGGACGGTTGATATGCTGTGGGACAGATGTGCATGGAACTCACTTGATTTCGAGTTCACTGGGCTCCGTGTACCTTGACTTCATCGGAGGGTGGGCATTGGCCAACCTGGACTTGCGGAGGGCCATTGTAAGTAGGGTGGCAAGAAGAGACGGATAGTCAGCCGCCGGATGGGAACAAAAGGCAAACATGAGTCAATGCACACGAAAGATGCGAGCAGTTCACAGCTCCGCTACGAAAACATTTTCGACACATTTCCTCCAGGTTTAACAAGGGAAGTGGTGAGACAACAACACTGCTAAGTTTCTGGTTTTTGTTTTCATTTTTACATGGCAGGTAGGGGGCTAGTGAAAACTACGGGCGATATCTCGTTGTTGGCTTCGGTTGATAGCCGAGGTGGTTCGTGATGGGTGTGCCAGATGGCGGGAGACCAATCACCCGAGGGGGCAGGTAGCTGAGTGGTATCCAATTGGGTTGGCGCAAGTCCCTAGTGCGCCCTCGTTCATAGTGCGCCTCATTGAGAAAGGCCGCAGGATGGTGTTGCACGTATTGTCAGGCATGCGGAGCAGAGCAAGGAAGTCGCACCTTGATGGCGGCTAGTCTCGGCTATCAGACCGATGATGGCGGGGTCGCGCGGCGTACACAACTGTGGTGGTAGAGAGCATTGTTGAACAGAGAAGATTCAGCATGAGAGGATGAATCCAGGACATTGCAAAGCAGAGAAGAAGGAAGAACATGAGAGTGAGTTCATGCCGGGAAACTTTTGGGGTTCACATTGCGGTGGCATGTCGCAGCAGCGTGTCGTGTCGAGCAATTACAATGTGCAAAGTAAGTAGTTCAGGAGGGGTCAACAAAGCGAGTGGTAGATGGTGCGAGGACTTATTTACTGAGTGATCGATGTCGGGGTGAGGAAACACAAGAAGTGCCGAAATCCAGAGCTAATGTCTATAGGCACTGTGTAAGAGTGCTCTACATGAGCAAGTATGACAAGTTCGCACGACATTTTGCCTGACAAAATCGCCAGATATTTACATTCACTCCGGATATTTATGGGCCTTGGATTCGAGATCGGGCAAGGCATAAGCAGGTTTCTGCCGCTTCAGAATTGTGCCAGAGATAACGAGTCCTATGTAGGAATATATTTTGTCTGTGTATTTGTATGCCAAGTTCGCACTTTGTCAGATTTGAGGGCGAGTTCACACGCCGTGTAGTATCAAGCAGGCTGGTACAAATTAGAGAAAAATCTGGATAATTTGCTTGAATCATCAATGGGCAAATGTTGGTGTCTACTTCAGGTTTGCCAACTCATTGCAATGCAAGTACGTGGGTCGACGTCGTGCACAAGAGACCAATAAATACCTGTCTTGGTAGGACAAGTTCGCACCAAGCTACCTTTGTGCCAAGTTCGCGGCATTCTTTCCAGTAAAACAAAACTTCCTCCAGTTCACATGTAGCTGAGGAGTGCCAAAAATCGTATTCGCAGACTATCATAAGTATGTCACACAACAACACCTTTACACAAACGGATCGGCGTCGAGCTCAATGTCTATATACGTAGGGGTTACCACCGCGACCTTATGGTTGCGAACGGCTTTCGCATACTTGGCGCGAGCTTGAGCTTCGCCGTTGATGGATTCGTAAAGGGCACCGCGCACCCCCATTGTATTGAGCTGACTCTCTAAGCTGTGGCGAGAAGAGAATCAGAAATGATAGAGATAAGAAAACAGTGAGAGATGACTCACTGGGAGCGATAGACGCCGGGAGAGATGCCCCGGTAGACAACGTACCAGCGGCCGTCGAGCTCCTCGCTTCCGTTGAGTGGGTTATGAGGATCACCGCCAGCAACGGGGAGCTGAGAAATCGTGGCAACGACAGCAGTATTGGCGACACGTGTCCACCCACGCGCTTGAGCATATGAAAAGGCGGCCTCGGCTTCGCGAATGGTGGCGTACCCCCGGAAGATGCAATTGGGGACGCCCAAGACTAGTGGTCCGGTCTCGGCCCTATGTAAGGATGTAAATATAATAGAAAGGAGGGGAACACATGTATATGGCCTTACCAGGTCCGGAAGACGCCGCAACGCACGCCGCAGAAGACCGCATATCCAGCTTTGTGACCTGTGTGTTTCTTATTCTTCTTAGGACTAGCTAGGGCACGAACGCGACCACCAGGGACCCCTTGAGTAGCAGTACCGGCGGTAGCCCTGGAGGTATATGTCAGCAAGTGGCGTGCAGATAAGGCGGCGAGGAATACCAATCGTCGGTGATCCCAGACCTCGTGGGGGACTCAAACTGGTAGACAGTGGGGCTATCAGGGAACAATTGAGCTAGGTTGTCCGAATGGCCGAAGGAATTCGACGCATGAGGTGGCGGCGGTGATGGAGTACGAGGAACAGGAAGGGGAGGTCGGGGCCGGCTCAGGGGATGGTCGGATGAAGGATCATCAAGGTTTAAACTGTCAAGCATTGAGAGGAGCTCGGAATCGTCGTACTCAGAGGAAGAGTCATGGTCCGCAGTCATGGTGGGGGAAGGAGAGAAAGAAAATGAGAATTGAGACTGCGAGACCTGGGAGAGAGTGAAAATATCAGATGATTCACAACCGCATCGTTGCGATGGTATCCATCAGAAGGAAATCCGAGGATCGGATTCTGATGAACCACCGCTAGCTCGGCCGCCGAGTATCTGCCTCATCTTGGTTTAGTCGAAAAAAAAAAAGCACTGGCATTGTTGACAAGTGGAAAGGGCTCTATGTAGCACAGATTGAAACCACAGGCCAGAAAGAGACTGCCAAGTCCGACTGTCAGCGAATGTTGAGTGAGGTGGAAGAAATGGTTGATGTAAACGCCGAAAGGAGCGACAGGGTAATCGATACATTCCGTATCGAGAAAGATCTGGGGCGATCTCCGTCTAGATCTCACTCCAGATCCGACAGATGGGTAATTTGATCCGCTTCAACTTTAAAGAAGTCGTTGATAGTGGCAGTGAATGCTCAATTACGCGACGCATCAAACAAGATTTCTCAAAACCGTACGCGACAACACACTACAAACACGGTAAACTACGCGACTGAACTACGTGACAGGGCAGCCTGACCGAAAAGGGCTTGACCTGAAATCTATTGTGAGATTGCGAGATCGAGAATGTACCCCCAAACGAAAACTCACCATCAGAACACAACAGAGACCATGTTGTAGCCCAACATCTCATTGAAGGCGGCCACAGCCAAGGCCTGGGTCTTGTGACGCTTCATATGGCCACCACCTGGGAGGCTGACGACAGCAGCGGCGGCGAGAGCATTGCTGAGAGTAACACCAACGTGGCGACCCTTGGTGATGCAATACCAAACGGGTTCCTCCGCGTCGTCGGAGGCCTCCTCCGCGATGGGCATCAAGGGACCAGTCGGGACGACGTGATACAAGGACCCAGCAACCCAGGGGCCACGGGTGAGGAAGCGAGGGGCCGAGGAAACCGCAGGTGCAAGCGGGGTCTGGACAGCGGGCGCAGGCGCAACAGGGACAGCGGGGGCGGCAATGACGGGGCTGACGGCGGGTGCAGCAGGCGAAGCAGCGGTAGCTTGGGAGCCTGGAAATAGATCAGCTTACAAGATGCAGAATAGGCTGGGGTGTTCGTTACCAAGGTTGAGCGCCGCCAAAGCAGCAGAAAAGAATCGGAAAGCGGCGGTGGCGTTTGCTGAGAGTAAGTGTGAGTGGACATATATGAGAGTATATGAGGTGGCTTACCATCGTCGCTCTGAGCAAGGGCCGCTCCCGGGATAGAAGACTCTGTGCCGGGAGCAGGGGGAGTGAAAGAGGTCATGGTGGAAGGAAAGAGAGAAGGGCGAAGCGAAATCAGATGGCGAGACAGCTTTTATACGGCGAGGGGGAGTTTAAAAGTCCGAAATGATGAATTCTAGATGAGGAAACAATCCCGGTATGGAGCGAGCCAGAGACTGGTCGAGATGAGGTGATTCCCAGGAAATACAAACATACTGAATCAATAAAAATAAATACAATCTTGTCCTCAGTCAGCAGCAGTCGCAACCCAGTTCCCCAAGAAAACAGTCGAAAAGTGAGCGGCAGTCCCAGATATCCACCATTCGACATGCACTTAAGGAGCCACAGACAGTATCATGGCAAAAAAGCGCCAGCGCCAGCGAGTTCCCAAGGAAGACCGGAAGAATTTGCGCTTGTGGGCCGAGGGAGTGCGAGAGACGATCCTCAAGCCACATCTGGACGCCTATGGGGCGGCATTGGAAAAAGGCTGGTCTACTGAGCGAAAATATCTCCAAACAGTCTGCAACGAGTTTCACGCCCGCATTGACTGGAGGACGCTGGATCACGAGGAGCCCGTCTTGAAGGAGTGGAACCCTAACATGCTGATTGCAAAGGAGACCTTGTCAGACGACGACGCGGTCTTAAAGCGGAAGCGCGTCAAAGAGCTCAACGCGGTAGGTCACGTCACATCACAGTCACCAGGCGCTGACGACACCTCTTCCTTCGCAGCGCATTCGGCGCTGGTTTACCTACCGCCTCCGACGTCTTCGCAGACATCGCGCATGGGCAGGCCTCGACCCTACCAAGGACCCTTATGCGGTTCTCTTAGCCAAATTATCCGGAGTCACTGCCCCCCCGAAAGCGCGCCAGGCCTTCCAGCAATTTATGAATGAGTCGTACGACGACCAGATCGCTCCGGAGGTGGCCAGATGCTGGGCGTTGGAGCGTGCAGAGGGTGGGGCGGCTGCAGCTAAGAGGAAGGAACCAAAAGCGGGGTTTCGCGCTAAGATCGCGCGGAGGGTCTTCCTGGCGCTACCCAAGGCCGAACAGCAGAACATCGCAGGACGAGCAAAGCAGGTGGCGGCTGATAAAAAGGCTGCGTACATAGAACGGCTGAAGAATGGGCCGGGGAAAACGCCTGAGGAGCGCCAAAAGTAAGTGGTTCTCAGATATGCATGCAATGACTTACTTATAATGGACCCTAGATGTATCGATAAATTGGGCGACTTTGTAGGGCCTATTCTGCAGGGGATCGAAGAATCCACCGGCTGTCATGCCACCATCATCTTGGGCGGGCCCATGCCAAAATACGGAGGAGAAATTCGGACGGTGCAGTGCGTCTTGTTTTTTTTCTTCATCTTCTTCATCTTCTCTGTTTTCTTCCTTCTGACGACGAACTCAGTGCATCATATGGACGAAACAAGACAGCGGCAGCCCAGCACTGGCCGCAGTGGGACAAGAAGCGCTTCCAGGAGAACGTCCAGAACTTTATGATTGAGTATCTGAAGACTGCTTTCAGTATGTTTCTCCTCCCTTCTGGGTTCAACGTCAGATATTAATGTCTTGACAGCCCCCGACGAATGCGAGAAGAGCGCACTATCCGAAGCACCAGTCGATCTCAGCGCCGCCAAATTCACAATTGACGCAAAATCTGGGGACAACGAGTCCGACTCTGACTCGGACTCGGATTCGGACTCCTCCTCCTCCTCCGATGCCAATTCCGACTCTGAGAAGGACGACGATGACGAGGAGGAGGAGGAGGAGGAGGAGGAGGAGCAGCCGAAACGCAAGAAGCGCAAAGTGGACATGTACGACCGCCCGCTGGCTCCTGACAGCATCCCCGACGAGCAGTTGTCTTATGAACAGCTACGTGCCCGTAACATTGCCCGGCGGAAGGTCCTGCTGGAGCAGCTCGATTTGAAGGGGAAATTCGCCGAGCTGGTGGAGCCCTTGAAGGAGCAGCGTGCGAAACAGCCCAAGCCACGCAGGCCGAAGCAAGTCAAAGTGACAGGGCCTCCACGCAGATCGACTCGGACTGCAACTGCGCGCTTGGCAGCCTCATCGTCCTCGGCGCCTGTGGACGACTCGATGGATGTGGACGAGCCCCCTGTTCCCCTTGTGCCCCTCAATTCGGTGCTCGGCTCCACGCCCGCCGTGGTGCCCACCACGCCCTCTGCGCCCACCGGGCATCTCGACATCGCGGCTACTGCAGCTGCTACGCCCCTCGACAACGCGACCGCCGTGCCCCTCGACTCCGCGCCCCTCGACATTGCGGCTACTGCGCTGGCCACGCCTGCCACGCTCGACACCCCCCTCGACATTTCAGGCGCTGTGCGCCCAGACACTGCCCCCGTTGCCTCCGTGCCAACCGCGCCCACCATGCTCGCGGGGAATCTCGCATCCGCGACTGCCATGCCCCTCGACTCCGCGCCCTTCGACATTGCGGCTACTGCGCCGGCCACGCCCGCCACGCTCGACACCCCCCCCCTCGACATTGCAGGCGCTGTGCGCCCAGACACTGCCCCCCTTGCCTCCGTGCCAACCGCGCCGACCATGCCCGCGGGGAATCTAGCATCCGCGCTCAATCCCGCCCCTCCCGTGCCCGGTGCAACCCTCGACTCCATGCCCACAGGGGCCACCCTCGCTGTGCGCCCCGGGTTGGTCCCTTGCCCTGCAAAAGCGCCGGATTGGTTTGTCGAGGCACGCGCTGCAATCACCAAGGTGGACTTGGGGGCTCATTACGATGCCTTGATTGCGGCGTGGACGCGCATGGAGGCAGCATCACGCTTCGAGAACGGGCCCACCAACTTGCCGAGCAAAGGCCGCCCGAAGGAAGTGGGGACTTGGATCGCGGGGGGGCGCGGGAAGCGAGGGAAAGAGCCGGTGGTGACCGATCCCACGCGCTACGCTGCGGAATGGCAGGCATGGTGGGATTATCTGCAGCCGGAGTGGAGAAAGAAGGGAGAGGATGGGAAATGGATTTGGGAGGGGGGATATACGAAGGACCAGGAGTGGGGGCGATTGATGCAATGGGGCGTCAACGGTAATTTGACCGTGGTGGCATCTTTGTATTTCTGGGGCTGTTCGGTTGTGGATGATCCCGTGGGGCAGGTTGCTTGGGATGCAGCGGCGTGCGATGTCGGATGGATGTTGGAGGGTTTGGCGACATACTACGAGAAATTCAAGGGCAAGTGGTAGATTATCTCTTCTTATTTTAAAGCTGCCTATTCGAAATTTATTTATTTATTTATTCTACTTCGCTCGCAGACTGAAAAACTTAGAGGAAACCGACTCTTCTGAATTAGTACCCGTTGATATGGTGACCAGTGTGATGGGGATGGTGGCAAGGACGGACGGCTCTTTGGTGAAGGAAGGATGGGCGGATAGCATGGTAGGCAAGATGTATCTCTTTTCTTTCTTGTCTTTAGCTTTCGGTTTTCAATTTGAATGGAAGGCAGGGCGCGAGCGAAGTAGGCTTCTGAAACAAACATGGACAAACATGGGATGGCGCAACCAAAAAAAAAAAAGGCAAGGACAAAGCGGGTGGAAGTGGGGGTAGCATTAATGTATCTCCTTTTCTTTCGGTTTACAATTTGAATGGAAGGCGGGCTCGAGCGAAGTAGGCTTCTGAAACAAACATTGACAAACATGGGATGCCGCAAAAAGGCAAGGACGGAGGGCAGGTAGCATTATCTCGTTTCCCTCTTATCTTTCCCCTTGGATTTTCAATTTGGATGGAATGGAATATAAAGGTAAAGAACCCAAGTGGTTGGGCAGGCGGCACGGCGGGGAAACTGCCGAGTAAATACCGAGGTGGGATGCCGAAACACGGAAGTGTGTATTGGGAAGCGCCATCAACGGGCGGGGCAGGCGTGGGCAAGCGCCATCAACGGCCGGCGGCAGGTGAGGCAATTGCGGGTATCAGGCGGGACGGGCCCGAGAATCCCCGAGAGGTGGCGACAAGGCATGCCGAGGGCACGGGTGCAGTGATCGCATGGGGAAACGAGGCGGGGCGGGCATGAGCAGATGCCGAGGTGGGATGCGCCATCAACGGGCGGGGCGGGGCGGAAGAGCGCCATCAATCGCTGGTGAAGTGCGGAAGCAGTGTAGGAGCGCCATCAATTGACGGCGGGGGCAGGCGTGGGAAGTGCCGAGCAAATGCCGAGGCGGGATGCCGAAGCCCGGGAGCAGTGACTATATTGGGAAGCGCCATCAAGGGGCGGGGCGGGGCGGGGGCGGGGAAGCGCCATCAATGGCGATGAGGTGCGGAAGCAGTAACTGGAGCGCCATCAATGGGCGGCGGATTGGGCCGGGAGGGAATTCCCGAGGATCCCCGAGAGGCGGCTGCCGACAAGGCATGCCGAGGGCACGGATGCAGTGATCGCATTGGGAAACCCAGAATCGAGAACAAAGGAGCCATCAGCGTACAGGAAATAATGGTAGGCCCTTTGGATTATTTTTTTCAGGGGCAGGTGCCTCCCCATCAAAGTAGTAAATACATGCAAATGCACAGGCCCCCCCCAACCCGCCCCAAAACGGCCCCCAGGCGACAGCTTTACCTGTATATGCACCTAGCCAACCAGTTGGCTAGGACTGTGGGTTTAGATATCATTTCCCTTGGCTACCGCCATACCATACAGTCTATATATTAGGGCTATGGCTCGGAGAACCACATACCAGGCATCAGGTCGCTATCAATAGTGCTAGCGCGACAGACTTGTGCATCGCGTCGGACATTGTCCGACCAGCACGTTGTGAATCGCGTGATTAAGTACCCGGACGCGGCGATGGGTTCTTCTGCGCCGCGGTAGTCAGGGAAGTGGGTCGCGAGCGGAGATCGTGTGAGTTTCGCGGCGAACAAGTCCATCTTGTTCATGACGAGGGCCTAAGAGTGCGATATGCTCAAGCGACGAATGCGATAGATGTGCTGCACTCACTATTGCAACATGGCGGAGATATGGATGCGTACAGAGGTCCTCGAACTCCTTTAGTGTTTCTTTCATACTGTTCTGATAACACGGTGAGCTCCCTCGTAAGAACGTAAACGGCAGATTCGGAACCTTTTCGTTACCATCCTCAGAGATAATAACTTGGTCGTAGCTGCTCAGATCAACGAGAAAGACGATCGCTCTAGCCTCAAGAAAAAAACTGATCCATTTCCGACGGAGGCCGATATTCCGGTGGACGCAGGTGAGGGTCGCATTCAGTGTATGTTCATGGCCCGACTGAACACTGATTATACGGTTGAAAGTAGTATCCGTCACTGCAGGAGAGGGTAATTTATATCTCAGGATGTCGGCGTCCGTCGGTGTGTAGGAGGGATCCGCGATGCGGTCGATGGAGTCCATGAAGTAAGGGAATGATCCGCAAGATCGAGGCCCTGCCGAGGTTAATATTGCAGCCCGAGTACTTTGGTCCTTCCAAAGGCTCGATAGAGCGCTCCAAGTATCTGGTGTGATAGTGGCCGACGTTTCTGCCTGCCGGCGGAAAGAAAGGATGATCTGATCTAGACTCGAGCTTTGAGTGATGGGCGGAATTTGGTCCAATGCCATTCTATAATCCCTTCAGCACATAAGCGTGGAATCATACCATACCACCTACTTGACTGTGTTAATCACACTCTTGTGAATGTCAGATTTATACTCGTCTCGTTCCCCATCACTGAACCCAGATCCAAAGAGTTTCGCTTGCTTGATAAACGTGGCCTAGAGAGTGTGTCATCGGATGTCATTCCCTGTTAAAGACCAGTGCATGTTATATACCTTGCCGGAACTTGGCCCTCCCAAGACGAGAACTGATTTGCCTCTGCCTCTATAGTTCTGTCGTTCTAGCCGGATGATCGAATTTATCTCTTCAGTCCCTAGGCTGTGTGTCAGATATGGGTTCCGCGAAGTCCATTCAGAACACAGACGAGAGGTGGCTGTTCTTCGTTGTCGGAGGATTTCAAGGATATTGTAGCAGAGCATTTCACAGCCGGGAGTCTGTGTAAAGCAGCGTCGAGACTTTCGGGACCCAGGAAACAGGCTGGAGAACTCTTGGATTTGAGAATGTGGATTGAGACCAAAGTGTCGCAGCACCGCTTCGAGACCAGTCAATGCGGTGCGTGAGAAGGAAAATCCACCGGAAGATGCCGAGACACACCCGAACCTTCCCCACGCCGACGTCAGCGTGGCAGCGAGCACGATGAGTGAGAAAGTTGAAGAGGGCGACGACGCAGACGAGCGGCGTGTACACATGCGCTTCTTCGGCCGCCGATCCACAATGTCGATTCCCATACGTATCCCTGGGCCAGCCCACCGGGCCGTTAGTTTTTGTTGCGTGGTCGTCCAATCTTAAATTCCGTCCGATCTCGCGCGTCGCGAAGTATCCAGAGCCTCGCAGAGCAGATTTAAGGACAGATGGAGGGGGTAAAAGAAGCACGGAAGGAACGATGGAAAGTTAAGAAAGAGAAAGCGGCTACGCGATATGCCGCGTCCAAGCTCCGCCGGAGGTGGCAGTGGAGGATGGCCATCAATCCAGTTGATCTCGATCTGATCCGTCGAATACCAATCGGAGAGATGCCGTAGATCCCCCAGCCCTGCCGAATCTGAGCGCAGATCTACATGATAATTGTAGGCCCCCCGGCCCGAGGGAGCGTACCAGCCAGAAAAGTGGCGCGGTTATGGTGTTTGTGGCATCAAATTCCCTAATAGAGCGTAACCGTTTACGGTTACGCATAACCAGATGGGGTTCGAGCGTAACCAGGTAAGGAAATAATTCACGTGCCAGCCGTCAGATCGGAGAGTTCCGTGAAATTCGCGCGGTTCATTTTATTGTCTAGCCTCCTAGATATAGCACTTCCTAGCATTAAGTACTTCTCTAAAATTGGTTTAGTACTCAATTATGCTCCTGCAATACTTCTGTATTTTCTCGAGCAATGAAGCCTAGGGGAACACAAAGTGACTTATCCATCTGCCAGTGGGTGGCTCCCAATGCCCTTCGGGACTAAATAGTGGTTTCAGGCTTGGAACTTGAGTAGGTTTCAGTTAGCTGATATTGGATATACAGATCCTGAACCACATTGTCAGCCCAATTGAGTCAATCTTTGACAGTTAAAAAGGGCTATGAAAAGGGTTGAGAAGAGGTCATCACAGGGAACTTGGAATAAAATATGGCTCGACCCCTCGTTGTTACAAAGGTATTATGAATTGTGGTCTATTGAGGGCTAGGAAATTCGCTTTTATATCATCTACCCCAAGGCTTCTGATCAACTTGAAGACACGGGCCAATAGCAACACAGAGAGCTTTGAAGGAGGATAAGAACGATGTCAAGAGTAGTACATAAGGTACATGAATTATACACGGGTACTCTATTCTCTATCTTCCGGATACCGCTTCTATAAGGCTCTGATTTGACTTTTTAGCCCCTATTTTTAGAGCTACAGCAGGCTGCGCAGCGGCCAAACTTTTTAGCTCGAGGCAGACCAATTCTAAGCTTATAGTGTAGAGATTCTCGATGTATCTTGATCCGAAATCTCTTGTTCTCCCTCTTTTCTTTCCTTTTTCTCTTTCCTTTTTGGGCGCATTTTTCGTAATTCTTTTGGGCACCCACAAACACACACCGGATGAGGAAAAATATTAACCTAGATGAAAAGGCTCCCAGAAAGGCTCCGAGATTTTTCCGATTGGTCCAGGAAATGCCAAGCCAATCAGAAAAATCTCGGAGCCTTTCTGGGAGCCTTTTCATCTAGGTTAATATTTTTCCTTATCCGGAGGAGGAGGAGGAGGAGGATATATTACTGCGGTGGTCCCAATCAGGAACAAGCAGGTACTGTACCGACGTACAACGTGTCCTTTGTACGCTACAGTCATCAACCGCCCGATCGCTGTGAACATCTACCCAGCGAATAGCCGGCAGAGTCTCACGATAAAGCTAAGAAGACGGGAAGGTAAACTCTACTGTCCAGGCATTTTTGAAATTTACCGGTCTCTATAAGGAGGACAGCGAGCATGGAATTCCGGTGTGTACACCGTAACCGAGCCAGAAAAGTAAAATAAAAATTGGCGTCGTCTGAGACATCGCCCAGGTTCGAGTCGAACGTCGCAGTAGTAGATCTCCCGCAGGGCCGAGCACAATGAGTCGGAGTTCAAGTCCACGGGTTCGCAACTACTATATTGGAGGTGCGACTAGAGGCCATGGGCCACATTTTCTATTGAAAGCAGCGCGATGTGAGTCAACCAAAACCAACTTGGAGCGGAGCTAAGACGTTCAAAATCAACCCTTCCTTCCAACAGCTCCGCGCTTTTTGTGGTGAAAACAGTCATCTTGAGATCCATATAAATTTACGAACTGGGGTACGAATATGACTGCGACAATCGAGAGTTTAGCCGTAACCTACAACTCAGCAAAGTTGTCGTAGCTCGACCAACCCTGGGCCGTTTTCCACCGACCAAAAAGTCAGTCCGTATCATTTTCAAAATTTCTACCTGAGGCTTGATATATTGAGATTTCCGAGCTACACAGCGCTACAGAGACAGTGATATTTTTGTCACATGGTTGGCTATAGCTGACTCTATAGTATTCTGTAGCTCGCGCGTTGAGGTACAGTAGCAATACAAACCAGGGACATAGCTATCCGGATATCATGGCTATCCCAGCTATATTGTGCCAGGTGGCCACCTAGTTTTTTCCTGATGTACAAGTCTACTACACATCGAAATTGGACCAGATTTACTTAGAAGGAAGTTATTCGCGCTTGTTTGGTAAGTGTCCGAGCTCTAGGGGGTTAGTAAATTAGTAGCGGGCCCTGCCGCTTGTCGGCCCTACGCGCTTTATTACCAACTTTGAAGAGATGCGCTTGTCAAGGTTAAGAGTCTTACTGGGTAACATCTCAACATCGTCGCAGAAGGCCGGCGCCAAACGGGGAAGGGGATTGATTTCGGCTGCAGTCTATCATGATGCTGCGGTGACTCACTATCTTTGTGCGCCTGCCTGCGGGCATCGACAATGCTCACCGCCCTGGCCTTCGCCCTCTCGCTTCTCTATGCTAGAGCAATTCAGGTTCCGCTCCAACTTGAAACTCCCCTTCCGCCAGTCCCAGGGATTTTGGATTCGCATTCGCGCTGGGACGATCTCAGCGTCGCTCCGGATGCAAACGGAACGGCGCATCTCATTTTCGACACTGTCAATTCGCTGCTACAACACTGGCCTAACACGCGATATCGGAATGGTACGCCACGTCGCCTCTCAACGCTACCTCGCTCATCTCGCGCTTGGCTTCCGTCTGGTTCTCTTCTCTGTAGGACACAACATCGTTCCCGGAACGATGCCCGTCGGAACCCTCCTTTACCATGGCCGCGGCGACAGTCACTTACCCAGTGCCCCGGACTGGACCGCTCTCCATCCCGAACACTCGTTCGGCTTCTGCGGCAGGAACTTCGGCGGCCTCAACGGCGACGATGCACCCCTGGGCTGCTGGCACCTCACACTAGTCACGACGCGACCGCTCAAGGTACTGTATCTGGACGGCTCCAGCGCGGCGGAGATGAAGGACGGAACGCTGGACGCGCAGGACATGCTGTTATGGGGAAAAGTCGCCCCCGAACGTTGGCAGGACGAGCGCGAGCGCATCGATGGGCTCTGTGCCTGGGGCAGGGATTTTGGGATCGACAGATATCTGCGGTACGTTATCGCCAGCCTTCGACCGTTTCCCTTCATGCACTCCACGTACTCACGCGTCTCAGGATGGAGATGGATTTGTGAGTTACCCGATCTGCGTGCAAACGCACAGCTGATCGCTCCAACCCAGCGAGATCATGCTGTGTGATTTCCATGATGGGGTCGAGGTTGTGTCTGCCGATTTCCTGGCGGCTTGGTGGCTACCCCCCGACCAAACACAGATTTGGCAACCTCCGATCGACAACGCGGCGCCGGGACCCAATTCGGCCGTTATCAGCCCGTCGATGAACCGGACAAGCGCCTGGAAGGTTATCAGTGCCCAGGTCGTTCGCGCAAGCTCGCGGCACAATCGCTACCCGGGCGAGTCGCGTGTTGCACTCGACCTCACGCGCCTCGTTTCATTTTACGACACCGCCCTCGCGCCCTCGCTCATACCCCACCGCGCCGCGACCGAGCGCTGGGACCACCGCCTGCTGAATATCTCCGCCGCGGACGCCGCAGCCGCGACGGCGCGCCTGCGTGACGCGCTCTCCGCGCCCGAGGGCGGGAGCGGCGTCGACTGGCGGACACTTTACCGCGTCGTGCTGGATCGGTACGCGGATCCGCTCGAGCTGCTGCAGCACCTCCTCAACACGACGACGCCCACAAACGCCCGTGCACGCGCACTCACCGTGCAGATGCAGCTCCGCGTGATGCTCACGCCGTACATTTTATACTCCGCGCGCCCGGGCCCAGGGATGGAGGGCGAGGTCAAAGGCGACGCGTGGGCGGCACCCGTGTGGCGTGCGTGCGCGACGCGCCATACAGCCCATATCCACGCCAGCACGGTGCTGAGCACGCGCCTGACGCCGTCCGAGCGCTCGCTGCTCGCCGCGCTCGACGAGACGAGCCGCGAGATCTGCCGCGTCGTCGTACGCATGTGGGCCGCTGGCGTGCGCGCGGGGCTCGATGCGCTCATCCCGCCCGATGGAGAGCGGGATGTCCACGCCCACACGGCGTCCAAGCCAGGTACGGATCCGCGTCTGGATATACCGCCCACGACCCTCCTGCGTGAATGGGAGATGGCCACGCAAGATTTGATGGCATGGCTCGACTGGAGCGTGTGGGTCAAATGTCGCCCAGCGTGTTCTTCAGAGGTACGTGTGAACGCACCTTACTCCTGAATGCAATGCTGAACATCAGTGGAATAGGAACTGTGTTACCTGCGCACCTGGCCATATTTCTGGGCGGAAAACTGGGGTTCGAATGAGGACGACGAGGAATACAGCTGGAAGAGGCCACAGCCGCGGTGTATTAGGCAGGTCGAGCCGTTCTCTGAGTTGTGAGGTGATGCACGTTGGTTTGCTTGCTCTTTTATTCTGCCAAGATAGATTTTCGGGAAATTATCATCACCTTCGATACATGACACGATGAAATAATATTACATGGTTGTGGATCCGTTTCAGTTAAAAAATTTTTAGGGCTCATGCAAAAATAAACACTTGAAGCAAGGAGTAGAAATTGGCCAATGGGAGAGCGCCGAACTTCGGCCTGGACCTGGAACTGGGGTTCGGACTGATTCGTTAAGTATTGGGTGTTGATCGCCGCGTGATTTGGTTCCACCATACGAAAGAAGCGATGAATACAGCCGTGTACTTCAGACCAGTAACGTCCATTCATTCAAAAATTGAACTCCTGCACTGCTCACCAATTTACTGCAAATTTGCGCATCGGACGCTGTTCAACTTTGTCATTGTTTTGTGTTCCGCTTCCTCGCTCATTTCGATGTTGCTTCCTTTCCTGTTGTGTAAATCGCTGTCAAACCTATCTTATCCTCTCCTCATAATGCGATCTCAAGCTTCCAATGTATTTCATACCCCATTTTCGCTCACATGCTAGCCTAGCTTAGCTAATGACGATGGGGAAATATTTACAGAAACGTTCATCTCGGCGAATAAAATGCCCTATGCGCTCATCCCTTTTGTCCCCAAGCCCAAGCAACTTCGCACCAACCAGTCATCTCCAGCGCGAGCACCTTTGCCATGCTGCCAGCAGGCGCGGATTAACTTCCCCTGGTATCACGGCCCCATACGCACCCTCATCGTCGTCCACCCGCCTGCTCTGGCTCTGGCTATCGCGTCAGCCTTCTTTTGCGCAGGGCTTTTTTTGGCCTATACAGCGTTCACATCAGACGCATTTTTCAGTGGCACTGGCAAGGGAAGTGGACTTTCCGGACTACCTCCGAATCGTACGGATTGTGTATGGCCAAGGTTAGGGACAGAGGGTGGACAGGTCATGTACGTCCTCGGGTTTTCGTTTCCAAGCCTTTGAAATGATATTCAGGACAGCCGTGAAGCCTCGCCATATACATACATCCTTTGAATCTGTGCGGATGTGTAGCCGTCTCTGCCCACGTGCGTTCTATTGCGAGCGACGCGAAGGGATTCCAGAGGTTTGTGTTGGTGAATACATTGTTCCAGACTCTTACCTCGTCGATGTATACCACGGGTTTCGAAGTACGCGAGGAGCCGGATGAGCTCCTGTATGTTCGGATCGAAAGTGAGTGCAGTACCATTATGCATCCGGGAACAACCAGATGATAACTCCCAGTGTGTGTTTGAATCTTCACCAGAGATAATCGTCTCATGGAATCCGGGCAAAGAAATGAACTGTACATCCTTCAGAGAAGTAATGAACGGCGAGCTAAGGGCTATGTCCACCGTGCATCGTTCTCGCAGTGAAAGGTGAGCTGTAAAGCCTGCTGTACGGCGGTTGGTCCAGGGTATCATAACTCGAAGCGGATTGCAAAATCGGGCAACGAAATCGTTGCATAAACTTCAGGGACGAGCTGTCGGTTATTGGAAGTTCCCGCGCTTTGACAATTTCTACAGGAATTTATTGAGGTTGTATCTGGAATTATCCAATCGAGAACAAAGGATTCTTCCACCGTTTCAGGCCGCACCGACTGAAGACGTCGAGAAACAGAGTTCGGAATCACGCGTTGACTCATTGTGCCTGGGACTCAGGATCCTTTGTTGAGTGACGTCAACGTGGCGGCGCGAGTTCGGTTGAACAAAAGGATTCTCCATGACGCCCAGATGTGCAATCAGAACTGACTCCCTTCAAAGAACAAGGAGGACAAAGAGTCATATCTTAGCCGATCCTGAGGTAGTGGCGTGTGTAAGGGGCATCTCAAAAATGCTATCAAGGTGGTGGTTTCCGAACTGGACTTAGTATCATTTCCTGCCCCTCTCTTCCTCTCAGAATATGGGGCACCAGTTCACGTACAACATGGATGACGTTCCAAACGTCGGCTATCTCTGGCGACTCAACAAGAGAGAGTTGAGATACCCTCCCAACAAAACCCCGGTGGAGGTGATTGATTTTGCGGTGAACGACGAAGAAGAAGTAGAAGAGATGGGGATCAAGGTGGATGCAGAGTCAATGACTATGAGTTTTATCAACGGCACAGGCAAGATACTAGGACACGACATTATATTCACGGATCTGCAAACCTCGCAAGCACAGGAAATCGAGTATGTCGAAACTATCTTCATCGAATCAGTCAATTCTAATGTTCCCTTTCCTTAGATTTTCTGACGGGGAGTATTTGTACATGTGGTGCGCAGCCATAGCAGTAAAAAAATGGCCAGGAGGTGAGTAGATCTCCGCCCACTTATTGATGGTGTCGATGTGTTATTGATGTTCTCAGTTTTTTTCTCTTCAGCTCAAGACGAGCAAAACGAGAGAGGGGAAGGCGCTGGCGACATATGCTATGGAAGGGCATGTCAGCCACGTGGGAATCATTGTGGTCCTCGATATCGAGTTGCCGGAGCACATCATTGCGTCCGCCATCATCGCCATAACAGGTTCGACCAGAGGGCTTTTTCACAACACACTGCGGGCCCCGCGGGGGGGGGGGGGGGGGGATTTATTATACTCGCGTGGTCCACAACATGAACAACGAGTCTACCGAAGACAAACATGTAGGAACATACGGGTGGTTATCCATACATAAACCTACAAGATGTCAACGGAGCACACAATCATTCCAGGGGGGCGATCACTACCGCGGGAGTTGGCCACGACGTTGAGGACGTAAAGTTGCATTTGTGTCTCCATTGAAAAAAGTGAATTCAGCATGATGTGGATAGTTGAAATAACATGTTGGCTCTTCAACGAATTTGTACAGTGTCGCGATTCGCGAATCCAGCGGGAATCGAGCATACCTGGTCGATAGACGTTAAAAGACCTCGCACCAACCTACATTTCCGTTCAACTGGACAAGTAGTTCGCGGACCTTCGGCGCCACGAGCTTGTAAACTTCTTGAAAGTCGCAACCGGGAGGGATAGTTCCCGCAATGAGAGCCAGGCCGTCCGCTAGCTTCGAGCTGCTTGTCCACCTCTGAAACAGCATGGTCCACGGTGTCCGCCCCCCCTCCCCCATCACCATATGCTCTTGAAGACATCCCCTCCTTGCAGGTCCCCGGGAAACCCGAACGGGGGCATTGGGAACCATGTCGTAATCCAGCCGCGGAACGCTGGGCGCGAGTAGTCAAACACGGTGAAGAATTCCACTCCGGGATTTTTATAGATGAATTGGAGCTGGAACATCACCACCTCTGCTGCGAGCCCCGCGAAGCGGAAGTCATGTTCCATAAATGCGCGGATGAATGATTTTTCACGAAGGCTGAGAGTTCCTGGGGGATCTACGTGATCGAGTAATGAAACAACAGCACGAGTGGAACGCACCCAATGATTTCCGTGTCTGCAACCCCTGGCACACATCACCATGTCCATTGCTCCAGTCGACCTTTTGGCACGGTTTCGAACAGTAACACGGAACGCCGCACCCGCCGCATTTCCGGAATTGCGACTTTGCGGCCATTTTCAGGCACTGCTTTGACATCAGTTTCAAACGTGTGATGGATGTGTTTGCTCGCCTGTATGTTTTCACAAGCCTTGGAAGAAATCCAGCCCCCGGATTCAAAGTAGGCCAACCCAGCAAGCCGCCGCTCCACGAAGGTTTCAAACGATTTCCATAATTGGTAGATGGCGCATTCTCTGAAGGCTGGGCCGCTCGCCAGGTAACGCGCAGCAGGAAAGGATATCTTCATCTGGCAGGAAACTCGGTAGTATATCAACGCGCCGGGAAGAACATGCTGGAGAAGATCTTCCAATATGTTATAGCAGTTGCCTGCCCCAAGCAGACGCTCTTTAGCCGAAGTCCCCAACGAGATCATGACTCCAAGTAGTCCCGCCTGGAGTGCCTGAATAATCCAAAGATCCGACTTGGGGTGTTGGAAGCACTTGTAAACGCCCACGAGCCCCATCTCACTGAGTCTATGTCCAATCTCCCCTGCCCTGAGAACAGGGATCGCCTTGACCAGCGTGCCAACGAACCCACGGGACAGAAGCATAGTGTCGAGGAAACCTTCCTCGTCCCTCATCTAATATATGAACTGGATTCCATGTACGATTGTTTCGGTTCTGCCCGGGGCCCGGGATGGTAGACGAGCGAGAGCCAGGTCAATATGCTTGTGCAGAAGGAACACCAGCGCCTGTTTTCCTCCGACCTCGTCCAAAATCTCTTCGAGATTGCCGGTCTCCATGAGATCTGTGCTAAGGACAGCCAGGATACTGCATATTTCGAGCCAGCCATCTGGTTGTGGCATGTGTGCCTCATCTGGGATCACCCCGTCGTTGTCGAGAAGTGTAGCCCACCAGTGCGTGAGAATTGTTCTCAGACCAGGGACACCTTAAATAAGAACGGAAGTACGAGGATGGTGAGCAACAGCTAGGATGATGCAGGAATATACACTGTATGCCTCTGTCTCGTTGAAGGCCATCCGCATCGGGATAACATCCCAGTAGGTGTGCAAGAAAGTGATCCACAGGTAGAGGCGGGGCCACATCTCTGGAAAGGCATCGGGAGGCACAAGAGACTTGTATGCAAGTGCCGCAATGCGAGTGTTGCGTCGCGGAGAGTATGGAGTTCGTGAAGTCGCTCCGGATCCGGGGCACACAAGATCGCATCAAGCTCTTGCGAGGTCGGAACTCCGGCTGGGTCAAGGTAGAGGAATAACACAGGCAGTGTGAGAGCCATATGCTCGCGCGGCATATTAGGGAACGAAAAAAAACAATGTAAGCAGAGCCCTGCTGGACCCATTTGCGGCGGATTTCGCCGCAGTCTATTTTTCAAAAGATATAGGTCACAATGTAGGACGGTGCAAATAAATGTCATACCCGCAAAGAGGGAGGAAGATTCTCCACATTTGTAAGGCTGAGAGCCTGATGCATGGGCGGAGGGAAGGGTTCGCTGTCCTGGCGGGAGAACAAAGAGATCGGTTATCGGTTGTTGGGAAACACGGTCACATGACTATGGTCACGACCTTTCGAATCTTCTCGATCATTTCTATTCACTTAGCGTAGAATGTACTTTAATGTTCTAGTGGTTTTGTACAGTATATAAGGAGGGAGGAGTCCCCCCAAATGCAATAGTCTTTTCATCTTCTGTACCATCTTCAACAGGTTATGGGCCCCGGCCCTAACTGAACTTCTCTCGAATTCTACAGAAGCACCTCACTCTCACGTGCCAGCCTAATCCGCTCAAACAGATTCATAATTGACATTACGACATGTCCGACGCAGCTACGTCCGCTTACCGCATTCAGCATCTCCTCGGAGAGGAGAACTACCAAACTTGGTCTGTCAAGGTTACCGACATCCTTACAGATCTCGGCCTCGACGACTACCCGAAGGGCCGCATTCCCAAACCCACTGCAACCCGAGCTGTACCAGGATGGAACCACCCGAGTCTGCCGTCTCCACCGCACACTTTATGGATTGAAACAATCCGGCAGAGTTTGGAACCTGCAGCTCAATTCCTCCTTTCTTAAACTTGGCTACACCCGACTCGCCTCTGACCAATGTGTCTACATTCGGCGCCACAATTCCGACATTGCTATCGTTGCTGTTCACGTTGACGACATGACAGTTCTCACGTCTTCCAACGCGCTTATGGCACAAGTTGAATCGGAACTCGATGCCGAATTTTCGATCAAGAAACTCGGAGAAATTCGGCAGCTCCTTGGAATGGAAATCACTCGCTCGAAAGATTCCATCCAACTCACACAAGTCCAGTACATCACCAAGATACTTGAGAAGTATCAACTGGACAAGTGTAAGCCAGTTCAACACGAACCCAGGCCCAGAACACTTAACCGCTGTAAAGAGAGTATTCCGGTATCTTCGCGGCACTCCCGATCTCGGCATCAAATATAGCTCTGATCCACTCACGGCACTGGAACTATTCTCTGATGCCGACTGGGGCAACAATATCGACACCCGTCGTTCTGTCACCGGCTACACCTCCAAGTATGCAGGGGGAGCTATTACTTGGAACTCGAAAAAACAGCCCACTGTAGCCCTATCTAGCATGGAAGCTGAGTACATGGCTCTATGCAGCGCTACAAAGGAAGCTCTCTGGCTTCGCGCCATCTTCTCGGAACTTGGACTAGACACCTCCCTACCAACACACATCAATGTCGACAATCACGGAACCATCCTGTTCGCGCAGAACTCTGGTTACCACGCTCGATCCAAACACATCGACATTAGATATCATTTCATTCGGGAGAACATTGCCTCTAACAAGGTTTCAGTCTCTTACATCCCCACAGATGAAAATGTCGCAGATATTTTCACCAAAGGCCTCAACGGCAACAAGCACGAATATTTGACTTCCCTTCTCGGGATGATTCGCGCTTGAGGGGGAGTGTTGGGAAACACGGTCACATGACTATGGTCACGACCTTTCGAATCTTCTCGATCATTTCTATTCACTTAGCGTAGAATGTACTTTAATGTTCTAGTGGTTTTGTACAGTATATAAGGAGGGAGGAGTCCCCCCAAATGCAATAGTCTTTTCATCTTCTGTACCATCTTCAACATCGGTTATCCATCACATCGGTGTCTCAATTCGGCCCGGATACGGGTGTCCAAAAGAAGCGCCAAATAAAGAAAGAGGAAAAGGAAACTTCAATCTCTGACTGGTGCCAGGATTCGGGATAATTCCAATACAAAGCCCGAATGAAACCAAACCGAACTTTGCCATCTCTAACGATGGCCATTGGCGATGGTGAGCATCCCGAGGAAGGGGCCAAGAGAAGAGAGGGGGGGAGATTAGAATGCGATCCTTATAGATTATCGGCAGCCCAGTCACGTCGAGAAAATCGAAGTCGCAGTGTCATTGATTGGTCATTGACTGTGAAGTCGGGGGCCAAGCGGTAAGAACATCACGTGCACGTCCGGCGCGTTTCCATCAACAAAACAATGACAAAGTTGAAAAGCGTTCGGCGTGCAAATTTTTCCAGTGAATTGGTGAGCAGGGCAGGAGTTTAGTTTTTGAATGAATGTACGTTACTGGTCCGAACAAGGTCCGAAGTACACGGCTGTATTCATCGCTTCTTTCCTATGGTGGAACCAAATCACGCGGCAATCATAACTCGATACCTAACGAATCACTCCGAACCCCAGTTCCAGTTGCAGGACGAAGCACGGCACTCTCCCATTGGCCCTCATTTTTTCTTCCTTGCTTCAAGTGTTTATTTTTGCATGAGCCCCAAATCACAAATTGACTGCATCTCATTGGATCCGGCTGCCAACAGATCCTAAATTGTCCGTCCAAAACCCGCTGAAAATGTGGCCGCTCTTCTGCCTCCTTCCTTCTTTCCACTGTCCATCTTTCTTCACAGACGCTCTCGTCAGGTAGAACGACCCCATGCCTGCACCACCAAGGACCCATAACCTAAGCCCAGTGTTTAGTGCGTTTTTCAAATTGCAACTCTTCTTACATCCTTGAGATCTCGATCCATCCGACAGTCTACTACAAGCTCTAGAACGATGATAAGAAGGAGATGATACGCTCTCGATCCGGGCACGCAAACGATCCATTCATCGGACGAGTCGACGCATCGCGGATCCCCACTCCCCACACAGTCAACGCGCTGGCTGCGCGCATTTACAAGCAGGAGAACCGGCCTATGGGTTTTGACTGGGAGAACAATGATGCATACGGGACGAGGCTGCTCAGAACTGAGAACAGCTCAACGGCCTACAATCCGGTGAGATGCTGCCAGTGAGCGCCCCGGATCGACACCACAAGAGCCCATGCTTTTGAAGGTTTGGTGAGCAAGATAAGCACTTGAGCGAGAGTCGACCCTGGGCTACGTAACCAGAGTTGCAGGCGGTATTCGGGTTTCCTGGCTAGGAGAGGCCTCCAGCGCGAAGTGTGACCTCTCACCGAAGCCCGCTGTTCAGTGTGTCTTTGACGTGACTGCTGTTGCGTCCTGACGGCCCACAGTCTACTACAAGGTTTACGACGACGATAAGAAGCAGATGATGCGTTCAGCAGTCGGTTACGCGGGAGATCCTTTCCTCGGATGTGTCGACACATGCCAGATCCCCACTCCGCACACTATCGGTGCGATAGCCCAACATATATGCAAGCAGGAGAACCGGCCAAGCGGCTTGGACTGGGATCACGACGATGCGCATGGAGCGATGCTACTTAGAACTGTGGACAGCCCAAATGCCTACAAACTGGGTGATGCAATTGACCTGCTGGGTGCCGACTGTCCTGGATCAACGCCGCAAGAGCCTGTGTTTTTGAAAGTTTGATACGAAGATGAGCCAGACGAGAACGCTTTATCAAACGTATAGCCTAAACTACATATTCAGAGTTGCAGGCAGTTTTAGGGTTTTCTGAATGGGAGACACCTGCGACACGAGCTGTAGACTCTCACCGAAACGCCATGTCCAGTTCATGAGTGCCTGTGCTTCCGAAGCTGGGTGTCACGGTGAGTATGTACCGTGGGCCCTTGCACATCGCGGAGTTTATGCTTGTACGTATATAGATTTGCAGGATTTCTCGTAACCTGTGGATAGGGTAGTCTGAACAATTGTGTTGCTGTTATGTAGTAGTCCACAAGGCCGAGGCAAAGGAAAAAAACAACGGGGAAGAATATTATTTGAGAGAAAAAGACGTCTAGAATTTTTTACATCAATCATTTTGGTCACTCTCCTTTTTTTCTGTGAATACCTGGAGAAGGATTACGAGTCAGAGAATTTATGTTATGTAAGAAAGTCTCACAGAAAGCGCTGTTGGACCCAGAAATAATTCAATAAATAACGACAAAGAACCGACGGTCCGGCGAGCGACGTGCTAGACCCTGGCAGGCAGAAGAAAAACTATTCGAGATAACAACGCTCGTGATCGTGAGCCAGGTTGAAACATGTCCCATTTCCATGCAGACCGTGAATTCGGTATTTGGTGTTCAGGCAGGGACGGAACAATAACGAGGTGGGCACGGTGCATTCAAAAGCGCATCACGGATCATCAGTAACGTAGGCGCTGTTTGGGCAGAGTAGTAGGTAGATAACGTGGGTGAGGCATAGGCAGTATAGGCGCAGCGTTCACGTTGGGCTCCAGCGTAGGCGGGATGTTCCAGGAGGGCGACTCGGGGTACGTGGGAGAGGACGTTGTGTGGTGGGCGACGTAGGGCAAGATAAGGCGGCATAGTTGTGAACTTGTGTGAAGCAGCATGTATGGCGCAGACGTTTTGAGAAGTATGTACGCTCGGAGATCTCGGAGATTCGAACATGAGGTTAACCAGGATGACATCATAGGCCCGATTTTAGACGGCGTGAAAGGCGGGAGGCAGGCGGCGCGTTAGGTTTTCGAGCCGCCGCTTGGACTCTGGAGAATTATTGGTTCCTCACCTAATTCTGCATACATTAATGGGGTTGTGGCCTTGAAAGAACTGTATTCAATGCTATTTGGACCAGACATTTCGGAATCTCGGTTCCACCACGGGCACTGACAGAATCGACGGCCGGGATTAGCCCTCTCTTTCAGTCCGCAGAACTTCTGCAGATGCACGCAAAACGCTCGCGGGCGTTGAGTCTACAGGCGAACTAAGCAATAAAATGAGCTCCGGGAAGAACGTGTGGCTTATGAGAATAAATTTTAAAAGCGAGTGCACGAATACTAGGGATACAAATCAGCTCATCGGCAGATGTGAGGTCATGATACGCACACTGTTCCGTCATTACGAAGAATGCCAGGTAGATAACTAGGAAACGCTTGACAAACAAATATCGATGATCATTCCTGTTTCACCACAATTGTAGCCATGGTAAGGAACTGGGAATGCGTGAGGATGCCTCGCGCTATTACAGTGTGGAAACTGACTTACCGTGAGGAGTAGAGCGAGTGCTCCGGCGCTATAGACTCATTAAATGACAGTCGTTGAGAGCAGAGATCAAATTTAACGTTGTCATTGCACTCGTCTCTATTGTCCAGGTCACAATTTCATGAGTTTGCCCCTCGTTTCGGAAACTCAGTGCGAAGCAGGCAAAATGATTAACTGCGTCACGCACCATTGGTAGCCCCCGCCGCGCCAGAAGCTCAGATTGCGAATTGTGGGCGTATGTCCAAAGTCGAGAAGGAACACTAGGGCCACCTGTGAAATGTAAGACTCGAGCCTGTAACCGGGGAACATCGCTACGGGCCACAGCTTTGTTCTAGCTATGTCAAGATGCTCCCTTGAAGACGATGTAGGAAACACTACCTCCGTGAATTCATTCACAAAACTGGTGCCCGCGTCCGCGACCCGTTCCCGTACAACCCAATGGATCGATGTCACATTGACGTAGAGCCCCAACCGGCATCTAAAATATCGTAATGTATGTGTGCGCACCAAGGGAGAGACTGTATCGAGTCTTCGCTGATTATGCTGTGTGAGGCCCTGTGGTTTGGATATGTACATCGCAAATGATCAGCTGTCTTGAGTCGGGGGGTACGTTGAGCATGATATTACATGAGTGAGTGGTTCAGATCCACGCAATCTGTAGAAAGGAATATTGACGGGGATTCCGCGTCCAGTTCGGTTTGCCGTTGAGGACCCAGGATGAACGAGGGAGGGTAGGAGGCGATGGGTGCAGACCCTGACAGAAACACAAGGTTGAGTAGCTACATTATAGTGGTCTGTGCAAGCAGAAATGCCCTCAACCAGACATTATGGCAAACACACTTTCTCTGTATTTGATTGTGTTGGCAACTTTGGCGGCCCGCCTATTACAGATGTCAAGAAATTATTTAAAGAGTGAAATCATTCTGTGTATGAGTTGAAGTGCAGCTGAGTATGCTCAGAGGGAGGAAAACATTCATTTCATTGAAATGTTGCAGGATGTCCACTACCACCTGCAGACTGCCATCCAGCCCAATTTAACGAGCTTTTTACATTTGAAACTTCACAAAATCATGGGCCCTAAGTACTAGGCTGGCCAATCATAAGTAGCAGAGACCTGGAAAGAGGACGGAGGCCTCCCTCAGTAGCCTAGATTCAATCACTAACTTATATAGGAGTCTCCCGTGGCAGCTGACAGGAATACTTCAACATACCATCGATGTCCAGGAACGAAAATACACTCAACCTGGTAGTATTAGGTGGCCTCCGAGCAGGCCTCCTCAGGTGATATTACGAGAACTTATGTAATAAGTGATCGTTCTTTTAGGAAACTCATGGGTACGATTTCGCGGGTGCGTACAATTTGGTCACATCAAGATGAAGTTATTGAAAATAGTGGCTGTGCATTAAAAACACTACTTTGCTTCGCCACATCCGTTAGATATAATGTGATATTTTTAAAAGTTTCTACTGCCTATAGTGGCTGTGTTTTCTTATGTAAATCTTTTTCCTGCTGGCAAAGGTTCGAACCCCGGAGTAAACAACCTTTTTATCTTCACCGCAAGGCTGATGATTTTTGCAAGCCAGCACTCTTCATTTCACTTTAATGCATCGTCAATATTTTGACAGGTGTCTCTCGGTTTCGCATTGCATCACATGCTCCCATGCTCCGCTGTCCTGTAAGTAATAGTAAAATTAAATATGGGTGGAGGAGGAGAGAATGGACCGAGGTCACTTCAGGCTACCTCAAACCAGAGTGAGCGACTGAGCGACTTGGAGCGAGAGAGACGGAAGAAAGACGGAAGTCCGAAACGCCGACGGCCCGATCATTGCGCGGTCAGTGCGTTGATTACAAACACAAATGCTCTACTCTCTCGCTTTTTTCTGCACCACCTCTTGTTCGCCCAGTTCGGCTCCGAGCATCTTCTGGGCTTTCTGTTGCAGTCCTTTACAGTTTTTTTTTCTCTCATTTCTTGGTTACCTCGGCACTTCAGGCTACCTCAAACCAGACCTCACTAGGCTATTCATGAGCATTTGAATGTGGGGCCTAGTGAGGTCCCCCAGAGTGGTTCCATTCCACATGCGTGGGTGCACCCAGTTATCATGGGTGCGTCCACATGTGGGCGTATCCACCAGTCACGTCACACTGGTGTGGATGCATCCATTCCTCCCCCTGCCCAGCTCGTTTTTGCATTTTTAGCACCTGTGCGGGGCCCTTTTCCTGGCCCACATTTAGTACATTGTATTCTAGATATCCTAGTGTATATACCATGCTGAATAGACAATTTTAGGGCTTGCATCGGCCCTTTCTGACCCTCTGCCAGCCCACTGGATGCCCGCTGGCTCACCAATGGGCTTGCATACATCTCTGCACACACATACTGCTATTCTGTTCATGTGCCTGCCCCACTGCCTGGCTTGCATGGGTTGGGTGTACTACTCTGTTCATGCACCTGACCCACTGCCTGGCTTGCACGGGTCAGGTGTACTGCTCCTCTGTTCATGCACCTGCCCCACTGCCTGGCTTGCATAGGTCGGGGGTCCTCCTCCGTTCATGTGCCTGCCCCATGTCCATCCATGTACCTTCCCTCACAAACAGACTCTCATAGGTCATATACTTCATCACTGGCCAGGGGGGGCTGACAGATGTGTCCATTCGCAAGGCCAAGGGCGACTGTGGATATATACCCACATGCACAGTGTGGATATATCCACATGCACGGTGGACGTATCCACCATAGGGATACTTCCACAGGTGGACACATCCACAACATGGATACTTCCACAGGTGGATGCATCCACAACATGGATACGACCACATGTGGATGCATCCACCCTCTTGTATTTTATGTGGGTGCATCCACCTGTATCTTAGACAATGGTGTGGATGCATCCACACCATTGTTTGGTTCCAGGTGGGTACATCCACATCTCTTTGGTTATACCCACCTTTTTGTTTGGTTCACTTCTGGGTACAACCATAGAGGCCCACTGTTTGTTTACTTCACTTCTACTTGTATTTCTTTTTTAAGTCTCTTTTTTCATTGCTGTACCACAGGATAAGTAAGTCTTTGTTACTGGTATTTTTTCTCAAGTCTCATTTTCAATGCCAAATCAAACGTACTCAAATCTGCTTACCATATTGGGACTGCAGCAGTTATTGTCATTTGTTTGCACCCAAGTGCAACTGGTCAGAAAACAAGACAACATGCATTTTAAAAGTTCAATATCAACCCAGAGTATCCTAAACACTATTTTCCTTCAATGATACAACTCCTACTCCACCTGACTTCAACTCGATGTCTCCAATCGCAAGGATGATCGGCAAGTCTGTTCAGCCGATGCGCTCAGAAGCCCGCAGTTTCTTGCCAAGTCAAATTTTTTTAACAAGCCTTGTGAATCAAATGAAGAAAATCATATAGGGAATGAAAACATGAGTACAAGAGTAGATAAGTGTACAAAGTAGATGATTAGACATTGCCGGCTGCCACAAGGGTACATAGCCAGCGCTGGATGAGCTGTTGGCGCTCTGCATGCTTGTCATGCTCACTGCACTCTCCATTCATCACAAGACCAACACCTCATAAGGCTCCAAAAACATGTTTTACCCGGGAAAGATACCACAGGCTCAATGTGTTTTACCTGGGGTAGCCATTTCGGCTGTTTCCAGGCCACTGTGGGGCTGTGTCAGGCTCCCCCGGCATTCCTCAGGCTCCTCGGCATCATGGAAAGGCTTCAGCATCAAGGGATACCTGCCAGGGAGTCTCCGGGCATCTCGGGGAAGGCTTATAACCAATAAATACCTTTTAATTACTACTTAATACTACGAAATAATAACAGGGTGTTCCCGGGCACACCACCACTTCATGTGACTCACTAAAAACAAGCCCGAAAAATACAGGCCTTCTTGGCTACAGAGTTTGCCAATACCATTTTGGCTGAAACCCGCCTGTTAGCCCGAAAATCGCAAAATACTTTCCGAAACACAGTTCTTTTTGCCCAAAATGCAGCTAGAAAATTCAGGAGACAGGGTACTTGTCAAGTAACATCCATAGCCTTATATATATCATCATTGTGCCGCCCAAAAATTCTGTTCTGGGGCTACCATTCAGTACTTTCCCAATTAGGCCCACTACGCCTAGCATCCCAAAAAGGAAATAATTGCTGTTTCAGAGGTTTCTAGCCAGATATTCGCAGGTTGATTTGCAGGATATGTCTTGTACATTGAAATGCATTTATGAACTATTATACTACCACTCTACTGATGTTACATCATACTAATTCAATATTTTGATTGTTTACAACTGCTGGTGCCCCAGATGCACCCATCCCCTGTGCAGCCAACTGAACATTCCAATTTACATCTTATATCATCATTGAACGTATCCTAGGCATGTACCATACATATACCCTTTGATAGGACTTTCCATAGTGAAAGTTGATGGGGGATCTAAATGCAGCCAGCACTGTATTGCTAGGGGTGAGATGGTCTAGTAATGTAGTATAAAAATTCATTTGCATGCTAAAAACTCGAAATGGGTCAAATTACAAGTTTATCTACTGCTTAAACAATCAACCAGATCAGTTTTACCTCTGAACCATTATACCTACAAAACATTGTCCCATCTGTTATCAATGTGTGCAGATACATCAGAAATGCATAAGGTATGCTCTAAGAAATTTTTGGACACTTGAAATCACCTTTATACCTACTCAACATGGTATAATGTGAGAAACCACTTTTTGACTACTTTCCATATTGTAGCTCAGGAAGTTCTCCAAGAGCTCCAAAATGCAAATTAATGGAATCTGGTAGCCCAGACAATTCCGAAAATATATAGGTTTGCATGATTTGGTCAAGTGGTTGCTGAGTTCTGAAAACCCAGAACTGGATGCAACAGTGTAAATGTTACACTTCAACCTACATCCTCGGAAACACCATTCAGCCAAACCTCCACCAAAATACTTCATATAAAATGTGATCTAGGGTATTTACACTGTCTGATTTCATTTCTGACATTTATTTTGCAATATATGGTCTCCTTGGTGCCCTATCAATGAAATAAGCCAAAGGTGACATTTGACAGTTTGGAGATTTATCATAGTATATTAGCCAATATTTTGAATCAGGAATGTTCAGATAGCTTATTAGATACATGTGGGGCCCTTAGAACACTATATATGCCCCTGTGGCATGCTGAATAGGGTGAACAGTAATGTCAAACAATATCACTTCAAATGATGAGGTTTTTTGGGCAGAAAGCGTTAGTGTCCCAAAAAGGAAAGATATTGCCCAAACCATTGATCCCTATACCCAAATTGTAGAACTCATCAAGGGCTACAGGAGTCATCTATACAATTTTTCAATTGGTATCTTCCCCAGGTAAAACATCTTTTTGTGAGTGTACCAACTGCCTCTGCCACCTGCAAAGCACTGCAAGGCTAGGACCGCAGCCTCCACCCTGTCGTGTCCACCTCCAAGCTGCCCGTTCCCCCTCTGAAAACCCCGGGCTTGAAATGCCGCTACATCCAACAAGGGTTGATGTCGGACACGTTCATTGGGAAGGCTTTCAACCAGGTTAATGGGCCACCGACAGACTTACATAGACAGACATACAGTCATCTGGATGGCCAGCGGCAGCTGCAGAAGCTGGAAGGTGTTGCCACCAGGGGTCACACCGTGTTTTGACAATAGCTAGTCGGGATTGTGCCTAATGTTGCGTGCCAGCATCGCTCTCACTCAATAGTTTTTTGTCGCTGAGCTCTATGTACTTGTACCATATGCCATTTTTCTGCAAACAAATGACAATAACTGCTGCAGTCCCAATATGGTAAGCAGATTTGAGTACGTTTGATTTGGCATTGAAAATGAGACTTGAGAAAAAATACCAGTAACAAAGACTTACTTATCCTGTGGTACAGCAATGAAAAAAGAGACTTAAAAAAGAAATACAAGTAGAAGTGAAGTAAACAAACAGTGGGCCTCTATGGTTGTACCCAGAAGTGAACCAAACAAAAAGGTGGGTATAACCAAAGAGATGTGGATGTACCCACCTGGAACCAAACAATGGTGTGGATGCATCCACACCATTGTCTAAGATACAGGTGGATGCACCCACATAAAATACAAGAGGGTGGATGCATCCACATGTGGTCGTATCCATGTTGTGGATGCATCCACCTGTGGAAGTATCCATGTTGTGGATGTGTCCACCTGTGGAAGTATCCCTATGGTGGATACGTCCACCGTGCATGTGGATATATCCACACTGTGCATGTGGGTATATATCCACAGTCGCCCTTGGCCTTGCGAATGGACACATCTGTCAGCCCCCCCTGGCCAGTGATGAAGTATATGACCTATGAGAGTCTGTTTGTGAGGGAAGGTACATGGATGGACATGGGGCAGGCACATGAACGGAGGAGGACCCCCGACCTATGCAAGCCAGGCAGTGGGGCAGGTGCATGAACAGAGGAGCAGTACACCTGACCCGTGCAAGCCAGGCAGTGGGTCAGGTGCATGAACAGAGTAGTACACCCAACCCATGCAAGCCAGGCAGTGGGGCAGGCACATGAACAGAATAGCAGTATGTGTGTGCAGAGATGTATGCAAGCCCATTGGTGAGCCAGCGGGCATCCAGTGGGCTGGCAGAGGGTCAGAAAGGGCCGATGCAAGCCCTAAAATTGTCTATTCAGCATGGTATATACACTAGGATATCTAGAATACAATGTACTAAATGTGGGCCAGGAAAAGGGCCCCGCACAGGTGCTAAAAATGCAAAAACGAGCTGGGCAGGGGGAGGAATGGATGCATCCACACCAGTGTGACGTGACTGGTGGATACGCCCACATGTGGACGCACCCATGATAACTGGGTGCACCCACGCATGTGGAATGGAACCACTCTGGGGGACCTCACTAGGCCCCACATTCAAATGCTCATGAATAGCCTAGTGAGGTCTGGTTTGAGGTAGCCTGAAGTGCCGAGGTAACCAAGAAATGAGAGAAAAAAAAACTGTAAAGGACTGCAACAGAAAGCCCAGAAGATGCTCGGAGCCGAACTGGGCGAACAAGAGGTGGTGCAGAAAAAAGCGAGAGAGTAGAGCATTTGTGTTTGTAATCAACGCACTGACCGCGCAATGATCGGGCCGTCGGCGTTTCGGACTTCCGTCTTTCTTCCGTCTCTCTCGCTCCAAGTCGCTCAGTCGCTCACCTCCGAGTCCGTCCACGCATTTCTCGAGAGTGCATAAAGACGTTTTAGAAACAAGACAATTTCGCCACCTAGCCTTGCCTCCCATCTCGACTCGCACGAAGCGCGACGACCAGTCTGACTGTCTGAGGCTCTGAGTCGGGGAGCAGAGACGATGTCACAAGTTTCATGACCCTTCTACAGCAGGTTTGTTCCGACCTCGGTCCATTCCACGATGGCTGTGGGTGGCTGTTTTTCAGAGCGGACATCGCACTTGTTGTCAGTTCATGGATTCAATGATTCAATATTAAATTCAAAGCAGGCCCATGCTGTAGATCCCCCACGCAATTCAAAAACAACGGTCAGTAGCACATGGCGCGCATCTGCCTGCCGTGACGAGTCTGAAATATTGTCTGCGGAAACCCCTGTTTGACTCCGGGTTGGTCCATATCTTCAATTGTCAGTGTGTTAATTTTTCTTCAGTATCTTTATCAACCCACAGAGTGTTCCGGGACCATCCGCTATGTACTGTGTATTTTATCCTAGGCACATCCCTGCCTCAATTTATCAACCAGAACACATGCAGACAATGTCGATTGACTCGGGTCTATGGCATATGCCCTCCTCCGATCTCCTCCTAACTTTTCACCTTGTCATGCTTTTGATTCCAGTCTGAGTGGGCCAAAGGTATCTCTCCGACGGCGGAATGTTTTCTCTCCCTCAATCTTCCCGTCAATCCTTCCGAGGATTCGCAAGATTACCCTGGGTTTACATAATTGTGTTCTTTGCTCGGTGCAGAACTCGGACAGTTGTTTCAATCCCGCATCCACGTGAGTTCCGAGTTCGGGAATTTGATGGCGGGTTAGCGGTACCGGATCAACCCATCAAACCTGCCGCGCAAGTAAAAAAGTGCCCAGTCCAATGTGGGTGGCTTTCGGGTGGTCTTGTCTAACACTCAATTCTGGTAAACCAGGTATGCACTTTTTTTTCTACCTCCATATTAATTTATCTACAATTCGAATCCGAGATGCTTCACCAAACATACTTGCGAACGCGTGGGACAGCACATTTCAGATGGGAGTTTCTGGTGCGAGTAGTGGCCAGTCCGATGCCCCAGTTTTCCTTTAGCGAAGTAGGTATTACACTTCTGCCCACCTTCGAGGACTCTGAACAACTGCTTAACTCTATGGCTAGGTTCTACAGATTTCTTGAACTACTCCGGACCGTTGGCCATGTTTACGACATTGCCAGTCCACTCACCAAACCAGATTGCCAACCTTACGACCTCAGCAGTCTGGACTTGAACCGCCTTTTTGGGTTTGATCCGAGCTTTACTGCGGACGTGTCCATGGATTTGCCATCTGAGCTATCGTTCCCGGAGATGGAGTATTCCCTTCCTATTACGCCTTTCTGCGGCTCATTCATTTTTTCTCAAACACCAACCGCTTCATTGTCGCCCTTCCTCCCTCCCCCTCCGCCGCTTTCTCCGTCCTAATCTGGACCAGCGGCAAAGGATTTGGTCCCGTATCTCCCACCTGCCAATGCTACCAAGGTGGGTCGCTCCAATGTAGACGGTCTCAAGCCCAAAAACGTTAACATTCTTGCACCTGGAACTTCGCGCTCGATGGCCCCTAGATCGCGAAAGAGGGATGCCGAGACGGGCTCGGAACAACCCTCGAAGAGGCGCAAGATGCGCAAGGTATGTGGTATTGATCTCCTTCGTAATTGTCCTACTTACACCAAACTTACACAGATTTCGATAAACTTGACCTGAATCGGGACTCTGACGGGCCACAGCGAGTCGGTGACCTCCGAGACGGATTTTGGGAATAGTTGCTACCCTTGACACCTCAAATATACCTACTACTCGAGCATCAATGAAAATACGTAGTTGATTAATGATTCAGCTAGAAACGGTCAAGGGGACGGCGGCTAGGCCTGATGCTCCGCCATCCTTTTCATTTATTTAGACCTCACTCTGATGCTGACAGTGGCAGTGATGCAAGGTATGTCTATCTTACGTGTCCTTACCCGTACTTCTTGTACGGGATGACTCAAAAAGCCCAACAAAATTGTCAATGCCGATGTGATGACTGACAAATTAGCACGGTGACCATGTGCCGCCTTTGTGCCAAGAGACGGCACATATGCCAGCCCATGTGCCGGCTCTCGGCGAATGTGCCGGTACTGATATGCATGTGCTGCCTGTCAGAATGTATGTGGTGGCCATGTTTTGTCTATCCCGTGCTTCCGACTGCTGACTCTTGAGGAATACGATATTTTGACGTGATCCGCATGCCATTCCCAGTTTTAAGACTCCGACTCAGAGTTTACTGTCTGCAGATTTACGAAATGGCCCATCATTGGAGTTTACGTATAGGCAGAGGCAGCGGCGAATTCTGCACGGACGAAGTAAGACATTCAAGATACCATGTACTCAGTTGAGACGGTATGGCCCAACCCCATATGCATTTTCATTGGGAGGGGAGGCGCAATCCTATGTAGTGATGTGCCGGGTCGGGCTTGGGTCGGGCTTTCAAGCCCGACCCAGGCCCGACCCGTGCCAGGCTCAGGTAGGGCTCAGGGTCGGGCTTAGAATTTTGCCCGACCCGCGACCCGGGCTCAGGCCCGGGCTTCAGCTAAACATTTTGGCCTGGCTCATCCCATAAATTGACCACCACAATTATTTCTGGGCACATTCAGATCATTAATGGAGGAATATAAGTGCCTGAAAAAACTCTACAAGATGTATATATGTTAGAATGGCGTGAACAGAGCCGCGACCGAGTTGCCCGAAAGCATCACGTGATGCCAGTGAAGCACCTCGCGTCGCGAAATCCTGGTCCTTGTGGGTCAATGTCGAAGTCTGTGCTCATCAATGAGAGTTCAGTATAGGCCATACTCTCCTAGTAAAGGGATAGATAGTTCAAGTTCACCAAATAATAGCAGCCATGGCCCATAATACTCCCTTTTACTCATTGCCTTATATATGTAGGCAGGCCCGGGCCTGAGCCCAAGCCCTACCCGACCCGACCCAAGCCCGGGCTTTCAAGCCCGATCCGACCCGAACAACACTAATCCTATGACTTTGGCCCAGAGAGATTCCGGTGACAATGAGCATATGGATTTCCTCGGGAATCAGTATGCATACTGCATGTACAGTGGCTTCAACCCTGTCTGAATTCAAGAGCCAAAAGAATCTCCAGTTTCTTGGGTGGTGCATGTATTTTAGGCAGCTGTTGCGTTCATGAGCAGATCGGACATTGGAGAGGAGCACTGGGAAATGAGGCTGGCAAAGGAAAGCCTAGAATCGAACCGCTCCCAGAGGCGCACAAGATCAAAGACAGTCGTTCGATCAAGTGCACCGGAGGGACTGGTATCTAATCACTGGTAACCAATAGAAATGGAAATTGCCGGGACTGATGAAATGTCTTAGCCAAAATTTCCGCTTTGTCCATGTAAAAATATTTTGTAGGGGAAATCCGAAGATATAGTGTTGTAGTGCTGTAAAACCTAAGACTTGGGGTGTGCATAGTTTTTTTTTTGAACTGTGTGGTTGACGCAACTACAGCAGTCTTCTTTCCGAGCAAGAAACTACGTGATCTACAGGCCCGGTCGATTTGGGAAGACTTCATCAGCGCAAACGGAGAGAATTTGGATAGAAATAAATACCAGAAGTGTGCACTGGTACTCTCTAAGCCTTTAGGGTGAAATGAATGTTTGTATGTGGTGGTCTCACTGTGAATAGTCCTGTGTGCTTTGAGCAGCTCTTGTATACTTTTAAAGCATTCCAGTAAGCCTTCCCACGGAAATAGCGGGATAGAGCAGTGTATAATACACGGAAGACTGATCTCGCAATGCATCTGGAGTCCATGCGAGTAGTGGTACTATGAAAAGTGGGAGGAGTGATTTAGCCCCTATTTTTTTTCTTGCACACAAGATCAGTTTATATAAAAGTAAGATCTTTTGCTAAAATAAATCCGAAGTCATCCGAAATCTTAGAATTTCGAGGACTATAAAAGCATCTACTAACATTCTCTATACAAAGTACTTTTTTCAGGACGCTATCCGAAATTTTCGCTGGGACATTTAATCATTCTCAGCGAACTCCGTGTCTATGAGCCACCGGTGATTTGGCTTGAGTCATTAGAGAGGTTGCGCACAAGCCATTGGAGCCATTACAGAGCTTATTTGATGTGCACCCCAAATGGCTCCCACACCAAAATAGCGGGCGAATGGCTCGGCAAAGCCACTGGCGTCATTTTTTGGCTGGTGGAGCCATTCGGTTGCACGTCAAAAAAAAAAAAAGCCATCAGATGGCTCATATGGCTTCTGCAACCAGGTTATTATTTGAGCGTGCTTTTGATCAACTTTCAACCCTGAAAATAATGATTGGCTCGAGTATAAGGAAAGTTGTATATGTCGACCGAGTCGGTACAGAATGTGTAGTATTCGCCCCTCGCACCACTCTGTGCTTCCTTCGGATGTATGTGTTGATTCATTGCAAGGAAAGGGGCAGCTGATAAATGTCCGCATCCAAGAGTTGAGATGCAGGCCAAACCCGCGCAGGAAGCGCAATTCGAGCGAGAATGTGCGCCCGGCTCCGATCATCAATGAGATTGAGTGTTCAAAGAAGATGTGAATATCAATAAATGGCCCTTCGAGGAGTCATCGTGTCTGGGCTGTCCGTTCCAATGGCACGGCACGCATGTCAATTGTATATACTTATTATAATATAGGGGTACTCCAAAGTACGTCAGTGGAATAAGAGGAGGAGGAGATAATCTTACTGCAGAGGGCTCTATAAGGAAAAAGCAGGTGTTGTACCTATGCACAACCCATCTAATTGTACACTACAATCATCTTCGTCCCATAGTCTCAGCGTTTCCTGGAGTCTGGACAAGAGTGGCGGAGTCGCAGCCAAGTCTGCCTATTGGTATGGTGGGGGAGTAAGAAGCTGAAAAACGAGGTGAAAGCAACAGGATCAACAGGAGCGAAAGTCCGGAAGAAAAAACTTCCCAGATCCAAGAAGTCCCTGTGCCGCAGGCTGAGAGTGGAATAATGATGATAGGAGAGATGTTGGGTAGCGAGCAAGAGTGGGGACCGAGGCACCAGGAAATGAGGTAAAGACTTGGATAGCAACAGAAAGTCCAGAAGATTCTCGGAGCCACTCCGCGAGCACTGGGTCGGTGTGGCAGAAGGAAATCCCGTTCTGACGATGCCGCAAGATGCCGGGTTGTGCAAATAAGCCAAACATCGTGATTATGTGTAAATCAAAAAGACCAAACATGGCTTTCAACGAATGGCTTAATCATCTGATCGGGGTCTCGTAAAAACTGAGGAACTTATACATTGACCTAAAGCCCACGTGAATCGCGGAGTTGTCCAGCCAAAGTTTCAGTACTCAAAGTTTTGACCAGATGAAATCCTGCGGAAGATCTTGGGCCACGCACTGCAGTGTTTCGCAATAGTCTACATCAGATATGAGTGGCACATTGCACATGAAGAAAAATATACAAGCAAAATGCTGGGAGGTCTTGACTCGACACAATGTTGATTGGAGTCGAGTCATGTCGGCTAACGCAATTCTGAATTTCTTATCCGGGCAGGATCGAACCGAGATATACTGTAGTGTTATTTGATAATAGGGTAGAAATTATAATAAGAGTAAAAGCGAGGAGTTTTCCTGTAATTTGTGGAGCATTCAAAGTACTGCACCATTTCGTCCGTAGGTTCATCAATTTTCGACCGAGAAGACCGAAGAATTTAGTTTCGATTTGAAGCGATTTCTCCAGGCATCAAAAAAAGAAGTCTTTTCGCCTGTCATTGAACCTAGGGGGAATTTGGACTCACACTGGAAAAGTGTGACATGTGACTGTTACATATTCCCGCTATGTATATAGTGGGTTTTTGGGGTGGGCTCGAAAATGAACTCGTATGCGTTTCAAACGATTCCTTTTATAGTAATTTTTCCTTTTATATCCATCCTTTCTTATATAACCCATCATCCCTTGATTTTGATGCCCCTCTTGTGCTCTCCTCCTTTCCGCCACGCCGATTATCCTTTCTGCGACAACTCTCCTCTCCGAGCGTCTCTGTCTACATAAACAGCTGTCTTGCACCCACCGTCTTGTACTCTTCTACGCCACACTTGTTTTCCAGCTCGTTCGCTGCTACTCTGCTTCGTCGGGTCCGAGCAGTCCTTCCTCGCTGGTATGGTTACTAATCTTTGACTCTGGTGTTGGATACCACCAATGATTCTACATAACTGGTGTTCATTTGGGAGAGGATTCGGCGGCTCTCTTACGCTACCGTCTTACCTACAAGGGTCTTCCTCTCGACCACTCGTGATTTCCTTTCTGCGTGAAAATATTATACTTTGGAAATATGAAGACTTGTGATTCTACCCGCAGCCTCTGGCTATTCTGGTTGGTTTGCTCATCCCCATCAACATTAACGTGTCTACGCAGAGTTCCTTGACACCCTAGGCAGATTCAAATCCGCGTACTTCAAATGATATCAATCAACCATTTTTCGCAAACATTACCACTGCCCTAGATGCTCAAATTAATATCACTCCAGTATGTTTGCGCAAGGAAAGAAAACTCTTCCTTATTTACTCCAGTGCTCCTGTCCTCGATGGCCAGACTTTACTCATCAAATGTATCTTCGAATTTTGTCGGCAATACATTTCTTACAGCCTACAACATACGAGGTACAAGTAAGCTGGAACGACTCATGCCTCGCTTTCCATTACTCAATATGTCGCCCTCTCCTTTCGCACCTTTTAACCGGCTCCTGTGTAACGGTTTTCTCACCTCACCAATTAGGCTGATGACCATTGGGTATGCTCAGTGTTCAGATGCATATCTGCTACGCAGAAGTCGATGTCATATGCCTGTGTGGCGCTCAGTATCCCGTCTTCTGCTTCCCAATCCACTCACATCAAGCAGGTCGGCTTGTCCTTAGGAGCGTCGAATGTAGTTGCCACGTCCCGGGTTCAGTGCTACTCTTCTCTAGGGTCAAAATAGCGGGAAATCCTCTCTGACCATTTTTCTTGCAGGTACAATCATTATTTTCAACAACATGGAATATCTAACCAAGGGCTCTCTGCTTTCTGAAGGTAATCCTCATGGTGCTGCTGTCCCTGAAAAATCCTCTCGTAGCGAGGTGATCACTTAAGGCTCACCGCCCCTATCCCTCTATTGAATATCCAACTCGGATTCTTCTTCGCTGATTTCGCAATGGGAAGGCCAACAGGACAAGTAAAACTGTGAAGACATGAATAATAAACTCCAAATTCACTTGTTCTCCGAAGTCCCCACTCAATCTCAAGTCCTTGCGGCGTCTACTCGAGCTGCATACCATATCATTTAGATGATTGGAAACAACACAACTTGGTGCGTTGATACCTCTATCATTTGAAGTGGGGAAATTTTCCTGAGGACAATTGCAATTGCCCAAGGCACGAAAACTGCCTTGCTGTCCCCTGGCGCTGTTCGGCTTCAATCTGTGGCCCCAGATGGTTCTTGAAATATTAAAACGATAAAATCGATGAAACATGTTCAATCTGGAAATGTCGGGAGCCAGTCCGGCGACGTTTGTAGGTGGGGGGTGCATCGATATTTGTTCAGTTGGTCAGTGCACCATTCTCAATTTCTGTGATTTTGAATACAACCAGCCGAATTGTTCTTGTTTTTCTCCGGATGAAACGGACATGGATGGCGATGTTGATATGGCGGAGGCAGATAACCAGGAACCTCCGAACCGGGGGCTGTCAATAAAGTGGTTTCATCAATCCTTCGAAGCTTATGAATTAGAGCCTGCGATTACACACCACCAATGTCGTGTGCTCCGCGATTTCACCTCGAGGTCAAATCCGAGGACCGAGCGTTGCAGAGTATGCTTGAAAAATATACCTAGTGTTATGTCAGCCAGGCTGTATTTGACTCTCATTTTTCAGGGGCCGCTGTAATTCAGTGTGGTTTGATGTCCGCAGTGAGCCCTGATTGGGAACCAAGGAGGCAGGAGGACTGATCTTGTTGAATTGCTGAGGAAGTAATCATTGGCTCCCACAGATTCACATAGAACAGGGCTATAGCTAATCTATTAGGAACCCTTCCAGTTCATCATGTTCAGAGATATTTGACTTTTCATGATGATCACGACCATTGGTGGACCCACACTTGAATTTACAGCTGATCTCGAATCTAATGAGACGATCGGGTTTTTTTTCGGCTGTTCCCAAAAAGGAAGTTTTTCGGGAAACCTGTGAATTTCGGCGCGTTTGGGGGATTATGAGGGTTGGGTGTGCTTGAATATGGAAGGATTTCAATTTCAGTCACATCCCGGACCGTATCCACCATGGGAAAAGTCATAGGGGCTTCAAACTGGTCAGTGCCAATTTGACTGGAGAAAAAATGAAGTCTCCTGTTGGAAGTCCTGACCACTGGGATAGTGGAGGTATAAGCTTTTTTTTACTCAAGCCATTCATTCTTGGCCCATTTCATGCAATTCCTGGCCCTGCGCGACGATTTCTTTCTGAAATTGCCTTTTTGGGAATGCGAAAAAAAATCTTGATCGTCTCATTAGATTTGAGATCAGCTGTAAAGTGGGCAGACCATCCACCAACCCCGCTTGAGTATCCTTCTTGTTCATAATCATACTCTGTGTGGTCGGTGTAATAATTCCGAGGTATGGGGAGACACGGGTCTAAGTAGATGTTGTTCTGTGTAAGAAATCAAGATTGTGACGATACTTACATAGCGGGCTCTGCCGCGAAGCGGGCTACATCGGTCATACCCTCCTTCCCACAGATAGGTAACATTCCAATGTTTCGCAATTGACTGTTTCGCACTAGGGTCCGAATGGTACAGTACATTTTTTGCCCGGCGGTGCGAGAAGGGGGGGGGAAACGTTGGAGTTCACCTGTTGTTGCGTTTCTGAATTCAAATAGAGTGAAAAAAAAAATTGTATGATGGGCCTAGACTCGAACCACTCATTATACGAGACACCTTAGAGTTGATGACAGTTAATCGACAGCACGGCTAAATAGTGAATGGAATATAATCACGTGTTTTAGAACAGTCGGGAGATGCCAAGATCTTTGAAAAACTTGGAGAAATTCAGATGAAGGTTGCGAATCGGCCTCCTCCTTTAATAATTCTGAATAGACATTTCAGGAAAGAATATAATTATAAGAAAATCCTCATGACCAATTTTTTTTTGCTTTGCAGGACTGATTGCACGGTGACCGAGTCTTGTTTGGTACAAGATAGGGGTGTGTACACGTCCATTTGTAACGCTGTGCCCTCCAGCGAGCCAAGATTGTAGCGTGTGGCATCCGGAGATGTATTGGCTTCTTTCCTTCCATATGACCAGATCCACCAAAAATAAAGCCCTCGGCAGGCCAGGGGAGGGGCGCATCTTTCTGGGTCTCCCGCTGCCCATAGGATGTCAATTGCGTTGCTATTCACCTCACAGACCATCCGACAACACTTAAAATTGAAGCATTCTTCTCAGGTACTCATCACGCTCTTGGCGGTATACAGCGTCGATTCCATACATACGGCAGTCCCAAAAAATAACATGGATCAATAACGGATCAAAATAATGACATGGCGTATCTTGCCGAACGCTTTCCGACCACCGTTGCCGCTCATCCGATCTCATCTTTCCTGCGTCGAGCTCTAGGAAGCCAGAGTGGTCACTGAACTCGCGTGGCCCAAATACCTCAGTTTACAGTGCAGTAAGGTAGTAAAGCTCTCGAAGTTTTTTTGTTTTCCTTCCATCTTCCTGTAGATCATCGGCCGTTGTTAAGCCGTACCGTGCGAGTAACCGTTTGGATTTGGACTTATGGGACGGGATCAGCCGTAATTACGGTACGGTCAGCACCCCCAAGTGGTACGGAGGAATCCTTCAGGTCAACTTCTACCACAGAGAAGATCATTGATGTGCACTGGAAGTCATTTCCGATTCAAATAATCACTGAATACGTGTATACCAATGCAGCTTAGGAAAAATAAGGTATGTATTTCCGTCACTTGCTTTCCTGGTCCAAGGTCCTCAACGTCAAGGGAGAAAATCGGGCAGTATTACTTAAAACAGGTCCGACAGTTTATTTGTTTGGGAGCAGAATTTAGGTGAAGGACAGCTCTAACTAGACTTGAGCCAGTTGTTATTTTCACTATTGATGACAGTCGATCAATGCACGTTCAAATAACGACTGGAGCCAAATCGCCGGTGACTCATAGACACGGGGTTTGCCAAGGATGATTATGTAAATGTCTTGGTGAAAATTTCGATAGCGTCCTGCAAAAGTATTTGTATAGGAAATCTGAGTAAACAGTTTTGTAGCCCTTGAAATTCTAAGACTTCGGACGACTTCCGATTTTCAATGGTAAAGATCTCACCTTTATATACACTGATCTTGTGTGCAAGTCAAAATAGGGGCTAAATCGCACTTCCCACTTATCGTGCGGCCATTACTCTCATTGGCTCTAGACACATTTCAAAATCAATTCTTCATGTATTATATACATTGTTCAATGTAGCTATGTTTACAGGACGGCTTACTGGAATGCTTTGAAAGTGTACAAGCGTTGCTCCAAGCACACAGGACTATTCATAGTGAAACCACCACATACAACATTTATTTTAGCCACAAAGCTCAGAGAGTACCAGTGCATACCTCTTGTATTTATTTATTTCATCCAAAATCCCCCCCATTTGCGTTCATGAAGCCTTTTCAAATCGTCGCGGCCTCTAGATCACGTGGTTTTCTGCTCGCAAAGAAATTGCTGTAGTTACGTCAATCGTACAGTTTAAAAAAATCCGAGCGCATCGGAAGTCTTAGAATTTCAAGGATTACAAAACTGTCTCTTCAGACTTTCGATAAAAAATACTTGTACATTGACGAAGTGGAAATTTTGGCTAAGACATTTAATCAGTCTCGGCAATCTCCGTGTCTACAAGTCACCGGTGATTATATACCAGTCCCTCTGGTGCACTTGATCAAACGACTGTCTCGTGCCTCTGGGACTGGTTTGGGTCTAAGCTCTAACCAAGTCTGGCCATTGTTTTTGCCATCCCGCTTCTTACGGACTGTTGGATGACTTGTTACATTACTATCTTATCTTATCTTATCGGGCACGCTGCCATCAGGTAAACACGAACAACGATCAAAGTGCGTGCACCATCTTGGGGCAACCAATTTTTTGGCACTTGAATTGCTTTTTCATAACATTGGCATTGAGAAGCAAATGGGCCAAAAGTGAGCAGTACAACATACGAGGTACGAGTAATCTTTGTTGTAGCATCTGTTTATAAGAGACTAAATGGGCAGACACCCGAAGTATTTTTGACTTTTTTACATGACCCCGATTTTTCGCACAACACCCGCATGAATGAAGAATGATGTTCACATAAGAAGGCAGTGCCATAGCCCCTGAGTCAAATTCACTAGCCCATCAGATTAGCATGGCCCTTGCACAAGGATGACACACTTTTCCAGAGTGGTAGACCTAAGGGTCTCAGTTGTTACTCCACCAACCCAGGAAGTTCAAACATGGAAACTATGGGTCCACTACGACGGCTAAGAACCATGAGCCATGATTCCAGTTTACCCCCTAACATCTTGTGAAGGGGCCAGTGCTTGAATTTGCATGGTTCATGATAAGGTGCAGTGGACTCATTGCCAGATCGTTTGTGTCGAACTTATTTTTTTTTTAAAAAAAAAAAGGTAAATGTAAAATTTTGTATGAGACAAGTAGCAATTAGATCTACAAAGAAGTTCGAGTTTTTGCCGTGCCATGCAGCGGCCCTACACCCCAAGTATGTTTATGTTAATTTGATGGTTATTGTTGGAAAGGGGAAGATTAAGTGGCCATCTCTGAATCTGAACCATGTCTTGATATCCGACTCTAAAATTTGACGAGTTCAACCAAAACCGGAGGCCTGCGCGGCCACCACCGGCCATCGCATCAATCATTTACTGAATGTCCGATACAGCGGTACTTACTAAAGACTGGAGTAGATGTGGGACTGACTTCTTCACAGGATTGTATGCTTCAGTTTCAATCCCATGTGCCGATGGGGGAGACCGAAGGCCACCGACTGTCCTTGCAGGTTCAATTTTACTGCCATTGTACTTGAATTTGCAAGCCCTGGGTTTTAAAAACATCATGGCAGGAGCTACATATACATAATGTGGTGTTGTGGGGATCATTCAGAGGCCATTGAACCAACCGCATGCCTGCCGCCAGTGTTCGCCCTAAGGCCTAAGGCCTTAACCCTTAAGGTCTTAATTGCCTTAAAATTTTGTGGCCCAGCGTCCCGACCTTAATAGGGCCTTAAACCATCACGTGTACCATTTGCAAATTTCCAATTTTTTGGCCGATGTGACTGTTGACTACCATCTTGCTGGAGCAATGTTTCCACCGGGGAAAAACCAGGCCTATCCGGACCCCATACTTGGAAACTGTTGGCATGTATGATGGAGGAGGAGGAGGAGGAGGAGGAGATTCCGATGAAGTTGTTGGCAGATGAGATGAGGAGTACATAGGCTAATTCTGATACAGTGCCCGTCATCACATCACGGTTCCGCTTTTGGCAGTAAACAAGTCAAAACTTCGAACCTCTAACTACATTACACCCTCATCATGAGTGAACCTAAAACACCCCGGAACACTCAAAGGATGCATAAAGAAGATCCCTTGTGCTTGGCTAGTCAATTAAAGAAGATTTTAATTTTTGTTGGCCGAAAAGTGAAACAAACCTAATGATGGCATCAAATTCCCATATTGGGTAGGGTTAAAGTCACGTGTTTGGTCTGTGCGCCCGCATCTGAATTCTGTGGTCTGTTTTTAGACAACTTGTGAGAGCTCTGAACATTATCTGTGCATCCTTCCCTCCTTCCAAAAGCTTTCTGTCATATTGGTGATTTGGGGCAATTTTTTTTTTCTGGACCCCGAAAAAGTGAAACACCGTGGGAAAAAATGAGTTTCTGTGCTGAATCACATTCTTTTGGCCGGTTTCGTGGCTCAGATTATCAGAAATAAATGATAAAAATTTATTTGACCCTGAAAAACATGTGCAGAGAAGTGATGACGGGCACTGTATTTCGGCTGAGCCAAATACCGTGGGAATTTTTAATCGAAGGCCTTAAAGGCCCTTGAGATTAAGGCCTTAAGGAGCCGGCCAACCCGATTTAAGGCCCTTAGGGCGAACACTGCCTGCCGCGAAGGAGGCCAACTCAAAACCCATGCATGGGAACATGTCGGGAGATGTCCCGCGGGCGCATGCCAAAGGTTTACATAAAAGAAGCCCTGGCCTCCTGCCTTCGGTGCCTCCTGCGGACCTCATAGGTACCTTTTGCTACTACAAGAAAAGGTACCTAAGAGGTCCTGATGTAATGACGCCGTAGGTCCCTTAAGTATGCATTTCACATTTTGTCTATTCATAGTACATACAAGGTGCTTCCGTTGACACATCTTCAGAGCTCCGCCCCTTGGAACTAGGACCTTGTCCGCTCCACTTCCATTCATCAAGCTGCGCATGTCATGTCTGACAAGGATACTGATTCTTACCTCCGACGCCACCGCAAGATCGCTGTCACTTGCCTTGCGCCCTGCACGTTCAACGGCACACAGGTGGGTTCACCCGATGAGGAATGTACCAATTCCTAACAGCCGATATAGTATACCTTCCAAGAAATCTGACTGAATTGCAGTGCATACCTCTTGAGGAATGGGTGCCAGATTACGTGTTCTATGGGAATGATTTATTTCGAGCGGTGACGATAATGCTGGCAGCACTATATATAAAATAGCCCAAGCTATAAAGGTCGAGGTGCCGTTCTTCTTTGCTGACAGATCCCCACCAGAGGCTTACACAAGATGCAAGTGTTTCCTGTTGTATCCTCTTCAGCCCACTGATGAACATTGTTGAAGCTCCCAGCATCAATCAGCTGAACAGTGTGGACGTGAATATCAGTCTTACCAGATCTTAGTGCAGCAGTGTATCCCTCAAAAGTAACTTTTTGAGAGGTGTGTGATTCCTTTTCGCATCTCCCTATGCAGTTAAGAATCAACTCATAATCCACTTTTAGAGTTCTCAGCCTGTGTCAGTGTCAGTGAAAGACAACAACGGGGAAAGCCACATGGTATGTGCTTGAAATTATTGAACTATTCCAGATCTGGAAGTACACCAGGATTCGGAGATACAGCAAGTGGAAGAGTGGATTCAAGAGCTAACTCCAGGGCATCCAGATCTCCCCGTGTATTCTGCCTGGTTAGGGTCCCAATTTGGAAGAAGATATGTAGATACAGGAAATCTACAGGATCTCAACACTGCACTGGAGAAATCCCAGCAGGCAGTGGATCTGTCCCCAGATGCAGATCCTAATAAACCCCGTTATCTGCAAGATCTCAGTATATCTTTCACACATCGTTATACTGCATTGGGGCACTTGGAAGACCTTGATGCTGCAATTCAGATGAAACAAACAGCTGTCAACTACACTCCAGAAGGGCATCCTCATAGAGCAAGATCGCTCCATAGCCTTGCTCTTGGCCTTACAACTCGATACAAGAGGTTGGATGATCTTGATAACCTTGAGACAGCACTACGGACATTTCAAGAAGCAGTGAATATCACCCCAAAAGACCACCCGGATAGACTAGGACATCTGCACAGCCTCAGTGTCTCCTTTACGGATCGATATATCCGACTGGGAAATACAGATGATCTTGAAAGCGCTCTTCAGATAGAGCAAGCCCTTATAGATCAGACACCAGAAGGAAGCCCAGCCAGAGCAATCTATCTAACTGGCCTTGCTGCATCATTGACTGCTAGATATAATCACTTTGGAGATTTGGCAGACCTCGAGGATGCAGATCAGAAGTATCAGGAAGCAATGAACCTGATCCCTGAAGGGGCTCCTGAGAGGATACAATGTTTGCAAGGCCTGTCTTTTGCCTTATGTTCAAGATATGAGAGGTTTGGAGACTTCAATAATCTTGAGGATGCATTGAAAAAACAACAACAAGCACTGGAATTGATATCCGAAGGACATCCTGACAGAGCAGAACATCTGGGAAAGCTTGCTGTCTTCCTGATGCTTAGATACAAGAGGGTGGGAGATCTAAATGATCTGGAAGCTGCACAACAGTATGCACAGGCAGCAGTTGATCTGACCCCACATCAACATCCTAGCAAATCTGGGTATCTACAAACTCTAGGCAGAGTGTTCACTGAACGATATCAAAGGTTTGAAGATCTTCATGATCTTGAAGCATCCTTGGAAATGACCCAAGAGGCTGTCAATCTCATCCCAGCAGGGCATCCCCTCCATGCAGAATGCCTGAAGGATCTTGCTGTTTATATTATTGATCGATATGAGAGGTTTGGAGATCTCAAAGATATCAAGATGGCACTACAGAGGAGCCAAGAAGCTGTGGACCTGTCACCAGATGGACACCCTCGCAAGGCAGAATATCTGAGAACTCTTTCTTCTTCCTTCAATCAACAATATCAGAGGCTGGGGGATCTGAATGACCTTGAGATGGCACTGAAAATCAGCCAAGAGGCAGTAAATCTGATCCCAGAAGGGCATGTTGAGAGAGCAAACCATCTGCACAGCCTTGCTATGTTCCTCACAGCTCAGTATCAGAGGTTGGGAGACTTGGATAATCTCAAGACTGCTGTCCAGATATATCAAGAAGTGGTTGAGCTGACCCCATATGGGCATCCTCAAAAAGCACACTATCTGTACAGCCTTGCTAATGTCTTGCAACACAGATATATGCTCTTGGGAGACATAACCACCCTTCTTGCTGCACTGCAGATGAGTCAGGATGCAGTGGACATTACACCAGAAAGACATTCTAGTAGGGCAATGCATCTGCATGGCCTTGCCTTTTCTCATTTCATGCGATATCAGAGGTTGGGAGATCTCAATGACTTCAATGTTGCATTCCATAGATTTCAAGAAGCTGTCAAACTCACACCAAAGGGACATCCTGGCAGAAGTGAATATCTTACCAATCTTGCTCTTCTTTTTGGTGATAGATACCAGAGGTTGGGAGATTTGAAGGATCTGGAAGCTGAACGAGAGTTGCACCAGGAAGCAGTTGATCTCATCCCTGAAGGACAGTTTCTAAAAGTGGAAGCTCTGCACAATCTTGCCATGCCCTTGACAAATCGATATCAAAGACTGCGAGACCTAAGGGATCTGGAAGCTGCAATACAGATGTTTCAGAGAGCCCTGGATAGGACTCCAGAGAAGCATAACAATAGAGCAGGATATCTCCACAGCCTTGCTGTTGCATTGACAGATCGATATAAAAGGTGTGGGGATTTGAAGGATCTCAATGCCAGTCTTGAGAAAAACAGACAAGCAGTGGGGCTAACCTTGGAAAGACACCCAGATAGGCCAGCACGATTGACAAGCCTTGCAATATCTCTAGGATATCAATATCAGAGGAAACAGGACCCTAAAGATCTGGAGGCTGCTCTAGCTATGGAGCAGGAGGCTTTGGAGCTTACTCCTGAAAAACATCCTGATCGACCATCACGTTTGCAAAACCTTGGTGAATCTTTCATAGACCGCTATCAGAGGTCACGAAACCCAAATGATCTTGAAGCTGCACTGGAGAAATTGGGGGAAGCACTGACTCTGACACCAAAGGAACACCCTAATAGGGCAATCTATCTACAAAGCATTGCTAGGGCATTGATAGCTCGATATAAACTCCTAGGAGACCTTAAGGATCTCCGTGCTGTTCACACACATTATGCTGATTCCTTTGACATATCTTCAGCAAATCCAGAATCCTCTTGGAACAATGCCTTGAACTGGGCTCTGTTTTCAGAGGAAATATCCCCCTCACACTGTGTAACTGCATACTCTGCTGCATTTAGAGTGTTATCAGAGATACTCTGGATTGGTCACCCAATATCTGTGCGGCATGAAGTCGTCCGCAGACTTGAAATAGGTGAAGCAAGTTCCACAGCAACCAAGACTTGTATTACACAATCAAATCTCTGTTCTGCTGTGGAAATTCTAGAACAAGGTGTAGCAACCACATTTCAGCAGATACTGCAGCTTAAACCAGACATGGTTGGCCTGCGACCTGAACAAGCAGAGACTTTCCAAAGGCTTTCATCTGCACTTTATAGTGGGACAGCTGTCAATCCCCACAGTATTGCAATAGAAAGAAAAGATTTGCTTGCAGAAATCTGCAAGCATCCTGCCACCAAATATTTCCTCCTTCCAAAACCATATGCTGAACTGTGTCATGCATCAAAAGATGGTCCCATTGTTATTCTCAATAGCCATAAAGATCGATGTGATGGAATTATACTTTTGAATCCATCTTTGGACCCAGTGCATGTTCAATTTCAAAATGTAACACTTGATGCACTGCTCTCACAGCAAGCTATGCTAGGCGAGTTACTGTTGCGTTGCAATGTCAGGAGCCGAGGGGATTCTCCAGCCACCCGACTCTTTGGTTGCAGAGAATTATCCACTAAGAAGTCAACCAATGAATGTTTTGCTGATATGCTGACATGGCTCTGGACCTGCATTGTTGCCCCTGTTTTTGAGGCTTTAGACTCAGTGAGTGTAAAATTTAACATCTAAGGTCCAGTCATTTATTGTTTCTCCAGCATGGAATTCATGATGGCAGATTATGGTGGTTGCCAACTGGGGCATTCACTAGACTCCCTCTACATGCCAGTGCTCCAACCAATCAATTTATCCATTCCTATACAGCAACGTTGGGATCACTGATAGAGGCCCATACTAAAAGGCCCATCTCGTTACCAAAGTTTGGGATTGTTGGTGTAACACACACTGGTCCTGGTGGACAAAATCTTCTGACAGGAGTCGAGGAGGAAGTCAGAAAGATACAGTCCATTATCCCGAAGGCTTACTTGGCAAGTCTCGAAGGGGAAAAAGCAACTGTGGATGCTGTGAAGCATCATCTACAGGATTGCTCTTGGGTTCATTTGGCATGCCATGGGACACAGAACCTGGTTGAACCAACCGAAAGTCACCTGCTGCTTTATGGAGGGACCTTGGACCTGCAAACAATTCTACAAATGCCACTTTCAGATGCACAAGTTGTATTCCTTGCTGCATGCCAGACTGCAATGGGAGATACTCAACTGGTCAATGAATCATTCCATTTGGGTGGAGGGTTCATTGCTGCTGGTTTCAGAGGTGCCATTGGCACTCTGTGGTCCATGCATGATACAGATGGACCATCAGTTGCAGAAAGTGTCTATTCTCATCTATTCTCAAATGGTAACCTACCCAAGGCAACTGATGCCGCAGAGGCTCTACATGTAGCTGTAAATGAATTAAAAAGGAAGGTTCCCTATGAGCGCTGGATACCCTTTATTCATATGGGAATCTGAATGTGCATGTGATTATTTTTCATTTTAGTATCTTCACAAGATGACTTTTTTTTTGTACTTAGAATTTACAACAGTCTGTATTTCTTTGTCCTTTGGCCTACTATGTGCAGGAAATATCCATCCCACTTGTATATTACTTTGTTATACATTAACTGGAACCCGTGCTACACTACGGCAGTAGTATGAAAGTTAGACAGAAATATTGATGACTACTCAGGTAAGAGAAAGTGACTGCCCCTGGGAAAGTTGGATTTCTGAGTGCGGAGAGTGAGTGTGGTAAAGGTGCAGTAATTAAAAAACCACGTTCATCACTCTGTCGAGAGAATCTGCGAAATTTGTTCCTGTTCTGTACGCCAGCTTAGACTAATCTAGACAGCAATCCGACGTAGGGGCAAAATCATCGTCGTGATGTCCAAATGAAGAACTCCGGGCCGACGATTGGCTCTTTGTCTTTCCCCTCGTTGTCCCTGGCCTCAGCCTCCTTCCTCCGGGTAATTCCTCAATCCATGCCGCCAACTACCGTGAAAACTGAATTCCGGAGCCATAATGCAATAGCCTCCGGCCCCTACACGGCTGCAGTGGCCGCACTCGAGCAGGCGCAGCGCGCGTCATCCACCGCTCGCGGCCAACCCCTTAGCGCGACGATCCCCGTCGCCGAACCCAAATCAGGTAATTTTCCCAGGGAAAGTAACCGAAAAGGGAATTTTGTGCTGAAATCTGGACTTGATGTAGGCTGTTCTGCGCGAATCTTGTGATGTTTTGGGTCGATTTTGTCGTGCAGAACGGATACTGTATTCTGCACCACATCACCCCGAAATGTACCTCCCCAAAAATTCTGACCCTTCTAAACACGTTTTCAGAGCCCTCCGAACAAATTCCAAAAAGTAGGTCTCGGACCCACCCTACATTACGAGGCTGTGTCCCGGCTTCTTCCGGTGGCTGCCCCTTGTTTTGTCCACACATAGGCCCTACACTGAAAGTATATGCTGGTCACAAAAGGGAGAGTGTACCGCCCAAGAGCGCCGACATCACGACATAAACAAGGAAAAACACAAACGGCGGCCACTACGCCGAATTCCCAAAAAGGGAATTCTGGTAGACGCTTGACAAAAGATGCTGGTAGAATACGGGACGCAAGACTGGGATCCCCAACTTTCCGTGCCGTCTCAATTTCGCAAATGCGTTGCGGCATAACACCCCGAATAATTGCTCCGCCACCCATCGAAGGCCGAGAACCTCCGCTGGACGAGGGCAGCATTTTTCCCGCCGTGCCCCTCGCGCAGGGGGACTCCTCGGCCCGGCGACTGACGCTGTTCACGCCCGTGAGGAGACAGAGAAATGTCCTTTAGGACGCGAGTGCTGAAGAAGGAGTCAGCGAACGTATGTACGAGGGAGCGTGGAGTCAGCGTGGAGGAGAAGCAAGAAGGAAGCAAGGTTGGGGGATACGATGTATTTGGACAGATACGACACGTACCGATTCCCATCCACTGTGACTGACTTTATCTCCGGCCCCGTTTCGATCGACTCCGTGACTACGCGCGATTTCAGCCCCCGCCACGACCCTCTCTCCTCCCGATCCCGTCCCCTACGCATTTCCAAATCCGCTGAAATACTCCCCCGAGTCTAGCATCTGGGATCCAAAGAAAAGTGGGTCAGCAAATGGGGAAGGAGCAGCGTGGAGGACGCACATACACGGCGGTCGTCCTCCTCGTCCCTCGCTCGACGGCAAATCTACTACGCCGCTCCTCTCCACATCACCAGCCCTTCCACTCCTTGCATCAGCAGCCCCCTTCCACGCATCCGAATCCGCAGGCGCATCCGCACCCGCATCCTCCCCACGTGCACATCCGGAGGGAAAGGACACGCGCACGCACCCCCATCCTGGACGCAGCCGCCATGGCCATCCTAATGTTTTGCGCCATATCCTTCCAGTGGGGAGCACATACACCCATCCCCGCTCCTTCCTTCGAAAGTCGGCCGGCGTCGGCGCGCAAGTCGCCGAGAGTACACGTCGGCAGCGCATGTCGCCGAGATAACGCAGAGGGCAACGCGCACGGGCCCCCACCTTCCGTCCATCCTCTCCATCCCTCCTCCCTCCTCCCTCCCCGCCTGCTCCTTATGGGACAGGCAGCAGGGCAGGCGATACACAGAGGCAGAAAGCGGGAGGCGGCGAATGGGGAAAGCGAAACGCGAAGTCGCAGTTCGCAGCACGTCCGTACGTCCGTGCGCCTCCCATCTCCCTCTCCACCCCCGTCCCCCGCCCGCCCCCACCACATCTCGGGAAGTAACAACGTAGCGCGTTCGTATGCACGCCCTCCACCCACCGCTCCGTCTACGCCTCCGCCTCCCTCCGCCCACCGCTCCGCTTCCACCTCTGCCTATCATCGCAAGGATACGGCAGGCGTGTGTGCTACCCGCCATAGAATGCACGCCCGTCACCCCCGCCGTCTGCCTCTGCCCCACCGATCTACCCATGGTCTGAACGAACGCGCTAACCGCCGAACGCAGCTGGACAGATAAGGCTAACGCCGGGAAGGTGAGGCGAGGACCGGCTGCGAGGGAGCGGACGCTGGAGAGGGCGACGAAGGGAATTCGAAGCTGGCTAGGGGCGGGAATCGGGCAACGGAATAACGCGCAACGCACCCACGGGAGTGGGAGCAGCACGGTGAGGGCGCGGGCGCGGGGCCTCACGACGGCGGTCGGCGGTCGGATTGCGCACCGCGAGCAAGACGCAGCACCGAGGCAGCGCGCGGCTGGGGTCGGGCGTTGTAATCGACGGGCGGGATTCGACTCATCGCGAGGCGCATAGAGTGTGCGCGTGCATACAGCACGCACGCCGAAACCGCGCATGGGCGTGCGTCGAGAACGAGAAAGCTGCGCCCGCGGAGGGGGCGCCGGGGCATGGGGGGAAGGCGAGCGACGCGCATCACAGTCGACGGGGTGGAGTGGGAGGAGCAAGGCGAGGGCGGGCGCAGGCTTCACGACTTCGACCCCTTCTCCCTTCGCTTCGCTACGGCTCCCGACTCCCGACGCCGGCCGCGTAGTGGACAGCGGACGCAGCACTGGAGGCAGCGCATGCGTGCGCGTGAAACGGGGCGCGAAGTCATCGGGCGGGAGGGGCGCGGGGCGCGGAGTCGTCGAGCAGAGGACGCGCAGAGGTATAGGTAGACGGCGAGACACGCAAAGAGGCGGCAGGCGGGGGCCGACAAGCTGAGTGGGAAGGCGGAATGAGATGAGATGCGGTGCGGAGATGGGCGGGGAGACGAGATCCGGGCTGAGATGCGATGGGAGTCGATTTGAGGGAGAGGGAGCGGGGGCTGCGCCGAGAACGGCGCGCATCGAAAGAGGGCTGTGGGCGCAGAGCGGGAGCCAGGGATGCGGGGAGGGAGCGAGGATGCGCAGGGCGCGCGGTGCAGCCCGACACGAAGACGCAGCGGCGACGCACGTCGCACTTCCCGCGCACCCGCTCGGCGTGGTATCCGTTATCGATATCAACATCGATATCGAAATTGACGTGGGCGTTGGCGTGGGCGTACCTCCCCTCTTTTTCCCTCCTCCTCTCTGCGCTGCGCCGCGATGCTCTGGGTCTGGATGCTCACGCGCAAGTCGACACTCGGATCGGGGGCTTCGACGTATCCGCACCCAGCGCAGCGCGACGCGTCGACGCACGATGGAAGACGGAGGATGCCTCCCACCCCCGCCTTATGTCGCGTCTCGCGTCTCGCATCCGGTGTTCCCCTCCTTGCGCGCAGGAAAGCGATGGACGAGGGCGGCAGCGGAAGAGGCGGGGACGGCCTCCCCGGCTCGACAACGTGAAGGAACGGGCGGGCAGGGCGCCCTCGTCCGCGAGTGCGTGAGCTCGGCTCGATTCGCCGGACTCGGATTCGGGGTCGCGGATGGGGAGTGACGGCAGTGCAGCTTGGGGGGAAAAGAGTCGCGCGATATTGCGATGCTTGGCATGCGAATGGACGGCGGACGCGAATCGATCGATCCGGGTGTTTGCTCGATGCGGGTACCATCGTGCTCGAAGGAAGGAAGGGCGGCAGGTGACAGGTAGCATAACCGCGAGTCCGAGTCGTACTGGTGGATATGGAAGCCGGGAGAGACGTCGGTGCCTCTAGCCACTACCTTTCGCAATTCATCCACCAAGCCACCACCCCCCTGCCCGCCAGCTCAATCAGCCCCCAGCTACGAGTACAATCCAATCTAAAGACAACGCACCGTGTCGAATTCCCGCGTGCAGTCCAAGCAGGGTCTACTTGAGCCCGTTCATTCGTTCGGCAGACGGCTTTCGGGCACCTACACGTGAATGGACAGCGTCAGTGTGAGTAGAGGGAGGTCATAAGTAGCATACTCACTCGGTAAAGACTAGGGAGTCGGGAATCAGGATTGACAGCCCGTTCGCGCGAGCCAGATCGACAATCCGATGCAGCGGCAAGTTGACAGTAGTCCCGCATTATAGGGTATCCAACTCTCGTGAGCATCGAGCGAGGTGAGCGCACGAATTGAAAAGTAAGGGCAAGTCGGTGCGACGAACGGAAGAGAAGAGACGGCGGATCACCGGCCCGCGCTTATTTGTCCCTCTTATGCAACGACTTCCAATCCTCCGCCCTGCAAGCCTACCCCACACTCAGCAATTCCAGAGCAAACGCAACCCAGCACACAAATCATGCCCGTACGCAGGACCCAGTGACGGACGGCTGCTCTTCCAAAGCTCTTCCAGCGCGACTTCTTTTGTCAGCACCTGCTGCAGACGTCAATCTTGCATCTGCTAGAATCGTACTCCTATCATGGCTCCAATTCCATCCCTCGAACCCGAAGATTCAAGTTTCCCTTCGGCTCCCGCTCGTTTTTGACTACCCGATCAACCCGCAGCGAGTCTTAGCTTCCCTTTCGAATGAATAAACAAAAATCTCCCTTCAACAATGATGAAACCAGCAACGCGTTCTGCGGGAAAGTCCATTGCGCGATGAAATAAAAGTCTCCGCGGAATCTAGGTGCACGACTCGAGTTCGTTATTCAACCTTTCTTGTCGACAGGGATATACATACGTACCACAGGCTGCTCCGACCTCGACGGCGCATATTTCAATGTTGCTGTACTGGTACTGGTACCTGCGACATCACCCCCAGCCGAATCAATCCTAATTCACGCTACCGTCAACTCTCCACTCCACTTTGCGGCTGAACATCAGCTACCTCCGCGTCGGACTCGCAGCAAAGGAGGAACTCGAAACCTCTCCGTAGTAGCAAGTAGTATCTTTATTCCTGCCACTGGCATCATAACCCGGCTTCACCTTGTAACCCCCACAATCGAGCACAGAAACCATGTGGACTGTGCGCCTCCTCGTATTCTCCTCCCCGGAAACCACCGCCTCCTCCGGGTATACTAGTCCAACTCCATATTTAAACACAACTCGGATGCGCACCTACGCCTCCGCCACGGGATCATCACGGAATACCCCGCCCACGTCCGCGTCAAAGTTCAAACGTCCTGGACCTGGAGAAGAAGAAGAATCCACGACTTACTCGCTCGTATTCACATTCCTGCTTTTTCTTAAATTCTTTGGCCGACTTCTTCAATTGCTCCCCGTCCAGACATCGAGGTGTCGTCTTTACTTTAAATTCGGCTTACTTCCACTGCTGTTCTCTCCCTCGGACGAGAACACCTCGATCCAGGGCAGGCATAGTGTACCATAAATGAGTCGGGTCTTTCCTCCAGTGTGAATTTCTTCCACCTCCGTGTGCCCGAAAATCATCAGGGACGCGGATGATCATATTCGCCGGGATACGGTAGAAGATTTAATCCTAGGTCGAGTTATTTATCCTGCCTTCGCGTTCTTATACAAATGCGGCGTGTTCAAATAAACTTCTGAACAGAGCCGGACTGGGTTAATTTCTTCCCTTCCAAAGGTATGTACCACCACCCATATCCTGCAACGGCGGTGGTTGTACATGTTGCGTGACGGCCCTCATTTTCGAACGCTAATTCAGTTCAAAATCCCACTCGGCTTTCATTCCACTTACCCAACACAAGGACACAAATCCAGTACCGTACGTGTACGGCGTTCTTGCTGCTCCTACTTACTACATTTTGATGCTAGCAAGATGCGGTGTCAAGTCTTGCAAGGCGGCTTCGGGAGATTCATCAGTTTACTGTAAAAATCAGATACAATGTACTCCAAAAATTCAACTACCCGGCCTTGGAGAAATCAATATCGACCAGGTGCCGGAAAAACCAAAACACGGCTTCAACCTCCTTCCCTCAAACCCAGGACGAAGCATGAAGGGAAGCAGCAAAAAGGGGATACATCGTCACCATGACACTGGCAGCTGACTGGCAGCTGACCATCAAGGACCGCTTCGTACCGCCATTCAAATTCGGCTCAGTGAGTCGATAGATAGATATTCGTGGCTCAGCACAACATTTGCGAGCACAACTTCAATATGTTACAGCTGGAAATTGGGAACTCCACTGGCAATCTGCCCTCTTGTTGAGGAATTTTATCATGATTCAAGAAACCATCGCCGCAGACCTTTGTGAGAAGCGAAGGGTCATCCCCTCACCTCCGGCTCCGTCGCTCATGCGCCACTGATGGAGAAGATTGTTCATGTCAAACTTTCGGCAGCTGTTGTCGGACCTAATGTCAGAACTGCCACGCACTGTACACGTTGTCGCCCCTTTGCTCCTCCCCTCACCATGTCGACTTCTGCATCCTCCAAGAGCACAAGAACTCGAAAGAATCTCGCTTCTGGGCTCACCAGACTCAGCAATGAAGCTATTCCGGTACTCAGGCTTGCCAAAGAAAGTGTCACCGGCATCGGCATGATCCCTGGACCGGAGGCCGCACTTGGCGGTGTCCTTGCAGTGGCGGAAATGATTCAAGTGCGTGACTTTGTCCTCTATATGGCAAGCTTTATCATCCGACACCTATGTACCAGGATATGCAATCCAACAAGGATGATCTAGCCAAGCTGAAACTGCATCTGGAGAAATTGATCAAGAGCGACATGTCTGGCTGTGATGGTGAACTCAAAAAGTGCCTCACTGAGCTGGCATTGTGTGTTCCACTATTTGAAACTCAAGTTCAGAATTAATCCCTTGTTTCTGGACTCCAGAAAGCTGGAACCATTTGTTGATGAATGTGAATCATTGGCAGCAAAGAGTGGTATCAAACGAATAATGAAGGGCAAGAAGTACAAGGAACAGATTCAAAGCTTAAGGGATGACATAGCCAGCAACATCCAAGAATTTACTGTGCGGATTCCCATTGTTTGGCAGCATATTCTGATATTTTTCCTTAGTTCTACCGATCCATTTCAATTGAGAAATTGGTCAAAGACTTGGTCAATACAGGTATGCATGTCTTTTCTACTCCAATTATCTGAATAATTATTCATCTTGATTTTTAATTTACCAAATGCTGAACTTGCATCAGTTGAACACAAGAAAACTGTGTACAAGGCTCAGTGTATGTACTTGAGATCTGTCTCAGGTCCATTAGCTAACATGTATTGTATCTATCAGTCAAAGAGGTCAAAGGAACTGTCAATGAAACCACGACAACTCACTGCCAAGGTAGTGATTTCCAAATAGTCAATAATCACATCTATGGTGCGAGGGAGATTTATTGTGATGCTGAAAAGTTTTGACTTTTTTTCAGGTGGTAAAGGAGGCAGTGGAGGAGGAGGAGGTGTACAGGGAGGTGCTGGAGGTGTTGGAGAGGGCCCTACTGTGCAACTTGCTTACACAGCAGGAAACCTCACTGTTAATAATGTGCCTGCTGGTCCAGCTGTGGTGAATGTAGCTCAAAAGGCTGAGTGTATGTACTTCTATGATATCTGTCTCTGGTCTATTGGCTAACATGTCTTTGCCTCAGTCAAAGAGCTCAAAGGAACTGTTGATGAAACCAAGGCCCAGCGTATGTACTCAATATCTATTCTCAGGGCTGTCAGCTAACCCAATGAAGAACTCATTGCAAAGCTCAAATATGTCTCAGCTCACTATAATGCTGAAAATACCCCAGACAAATGCCTGCCAGGGACACGAACAGATCTAATTCACAATCTAGTCACTTGTTTGACCTGCTTGACTTGCTGCTCAGATGGATCACAGAGGATTGTTATGCTCAGTGGCTCTGCAGGCTCTGGAAAATCAACCATAGCCAAGACAATTGCTATTGAACTTGATAAACAGAAATGTCTAGCAGCATCTTTTTTCTTCTCTCGGAACTACCAGGAGCGCAGATTGATCACCAGTCTCCCAGTCACCTTGGCATATCAGCTTGCATATTATAGCTCCAGCTTCAAGGATCTTCTTGTGAAAATATTGGATGAAAATCCAAGAATCCTTGATGCAGCGGCAGAAGAGCAGTTTGAGCATCTTGTTGTAGGACTGCTGGCCAAAATGCCATCTTGCACAACCCCTTGGATTATTTGTCTGGATGCATTGGATGAATGTGAAAAAGACCACCAGCAGGATTGCAGACAGGATTGCAGGCATCATAAACAGGATCGTGGTCAGATTTTTCTTGGATGGCTCTCAGACAGCATCAACAGAATCCCTTGCCACATCCGTTTCTTTTTGACAGGTCGTCCAGATGTTCCATCCTACCTCAGGCATGATGATTTATCATCAATGATGCACAGAGTCCACCTGGATGAAATTGATAAATCCACTGTCAGTAAGGACATCCATCATTATATCCACCATAACCTGGATGGAAGCACATGGAAACCAAAGGATCGTTGGAAGGCTCATACACAAGATGTGGATGTTATCACACATCAGGCTGACGGTCTCTTCATTTATGCTGCAACTGCAGTTCGATACATCCAGCAAGGTTCACCCAAAATTCCTCCAGGGATATCTATAAAGCATCTTAAATCAGGCCTTGGCAATAGTTTGAACCACTTGTACTTCCAAATTATCAATGAGGCTATTCCAAATCCTGGGACTGATGCTGCTCGTCAAGAGCAGTATAAACATTCCATGGAGGTACTGGGTGCATTGTTTAATTTACTGGAGCCGCTGGATCTGCATGCTCTTGGAGATTTGCTTAACATGCAAAGGAATGAAATTGAAACCATATTGACCCCTCTAAGTGCAGTGATTGGCATTCCAGAGGATGATCAAGGCAAAGTACAGCTTATACACCTGTCATTTAGAGAGTTCATGACAGTGAAAGTACAAGAGCAACGTCCAGATCTTCTATGTGGAACACAAGAACAACAGCAACTTCTAACATCCAATCTGATCCACATCATGAATAGTGAACTGAGGTTCAATATATGTGATCTACCAACATCCTACAAGAGGAACAGAGATATATCTGATCTCCAGGTCCGAGTACAAAAGTACATCTCCCATTGTCTGCAATATTCATGTCGCTACTGGGTGGACCATCTTGTAGCAACACCTGTCAACTCTGAGGCTGTCAGCAGAGCAGAAGACTTTCTGCATCAAAATTTCTTGTTCTGGCTTGAAGTCATGAGCCTTTGTGGTTGGGTACCAAATAGTCTTGGAGCTTCGTCAAGGTTCATGATGTGGGCAAAGGTGAGGAAATGGTGTATTGTCTGCAATACAAGACTAAGAATATAGCCTATTAGGATCACAGCATCTTTCTATTTCTTGAAGATGTAAGAAAGTTCATTGGGATCTTTCAACCTGCAATTACAGAGAGCACACCTCACATCTATATATCAGCATTGTCACTAGCACCTACAGAGTCAACTGTGAGGAAGTGTTTCCACAAACAATTTCCTCAACTACTGTCATGGCAACAAGGACAGTGGAGTGGGTGGCCAGCAATGTTAATGAGGCTCACGGGCCACACAGGCTCCGTTCATTCAGTGGCCTTCTCCCCAGATGGGAAGCACATTGTCTCTGGCTCCTCTGACTGCACACTGCGCATCTGGGATGCTGAGAGCGGCACTGCTGTTGGTGAGCCTCTTGAGGGCCACACAGACTCGGTTTTGTCAGTGGCCTTCTCCCCAGATGGGAAGCACATTGTCTCTGGCTCTGAGGACCACACACTGCGCATCTGGGATGCTGAGAGTGGCACTGCTGTTGGTGAGCCTCTTGAGGGCCACACAGACTGGGTTCAGTCAGTAGCTTTCTCCCCGGATGGGAAGCACATTGTCTCTGGCTCTGACGATCACACACTGCGCATCTGGGATGCTGAGAGCGGCACTGCTGTTGGTGAGCCTCTTGAGGGCCACACAGGCTTGGTTCAGTCAGTGGCCTTCTCCCCAGATGGGAAGCACATTGTCTCTGGCTCTGAGGACCGCACACTGCGCATCTGGGATGCTGAGAGCGGCACTGCTGTTGGTGAGCCTCTTGAGGGCCACACAGGCTCAGTTCGGTCAGTAGCCTTCTCCCCAGATGGGAAGCACATTGTCTCAGGCTCTTCTGACTGCACACTGCGCATCTGGGATGCCAAGAGCAGCACTGCTGTTGGTGAGCCTCTTGAGGGCCACACAGTCTCAGTTCCGTCAGTAGCCTTCTCCCCAGATGGGAAGCACATTGTCTCTGGTTCTTATGACCACACACTGCGCATCTGGGATGCTGAGAGCAGCACTGCTGTTGGTGAGCCTCTTGAGGGCCACACAGTCTGGGTTCTGTCAGTAGCCTTCTCCCCAGATGGGAAGCACATTGTCTCTGGCTCTGAGGACTTCACACTGCGCATCTGGGACGTTGAGAGCAGCACTGCTGTTGGTGAGCCTCTTGAGGGCCACATGGACGGGGTTCGGTCAGTAGCCTTCTCCCCAGATGGGAAGCACATTGTCTCTGGTTCTTATGATGGCACACTGCGCATCTGGGATGCCAAGAGCGGCACTGCTGTTGGTGAGCCTCTTGAGGGCCACACAGACTGCGTCCAGTCAGTAGCCTTCTCCCCAGATGGGAAGCACATTGTCTCTGGCTCTTATGACCACATACTGTGCATCTGGGATGCTGAGAGCGGCACTGCTGTTGGTGAGCCTCTTGAGGGCCACACAGACTGGGTTCAGTCAGTAGCTTTCTCCCCGGATGGGAAGCACATTGTCTCTGGCTCTGACGATCACACACTGCGCATCTGGGATGCTGAGAGCGGCACTGCTGTTGGTGAGCCTCTTGAGGGCCACACAGGCTTGGTTCAGTCAGTGGCCTTCTCCCCAGATGGGAAGCACATTGTCTCTGGCTCTGAGGACCGCACACTGCCCATCTCGAAAGAAAACCACATCACAGTGATACATCCAAGTAAAAACATTCGTGTATGTCCAATACCTCCCACATTTCATTTTTGCCTAACCCTTTTCTCAGAATATAGGCCCAGGTGGTTCACCATTCTGGGCTATGGCCAATGATGGTTGGGTGTCTTCTCATGGAAACCTACTGTTCTGGCTCCCTCCTTATCATACAGCAGGATTTTGGATGCCTCTCAACACTATGGTAATTGGTCAGAAACAGACTCACTTCTCATATGATTATTTCAAATATGGGACAGAATGGGCCAAATGTTATTCTCTAGTGGGAAATGGACAGTCTTGCAAATAGTGGTTGATTTCTCCATGTAATATCCTGTTCCCAGTATTCTTTCTGATTACAGCCCAATCACTTATGTTGTTCTTACGTTGCTATTGTGATGCTTGTGCATCAGAAAAAAACCTGCTTCACTGATTCAGGGGTAATTTGGTTTGACCCTAGAAATTTGGGCATATTGGGGAAATCTGGGGAAATGTGACCAAAGTTGCTTTCCGGGCTTGCCTGATGCAGGATTGCTGTTTGATGCTTTTACATAAAACTTCAGAACTACTAGCTCTTGTTCTGGATACCCTGGTCCAAACATGTCTTCCTCCTGTATTTATATAGTTGTCTGAATGATGGTCCTAAAAATCCACTTTCTCAGATACATTCTTGGCTCCCAAATAAAAGCCAAATTCAATCCCCTTTTGCATCACAAACACTCTAAAAAAATACCCCATCTTATGTTGCCTTTCTAGCAACAGAAATATGTGGGTCCCAAACAGGGAGTACAATAGAAAAACACCTGTTTGGTGCTAAAAAAGCAGTCTGTTCCTTGGCTACAAGGAAACTGAACATGGTATGTTTTTTGTGGAGTTTAGAATGGAAAAATAGACTCTGTTTTCGATGCACAACATATATCCAAAAACAGATTATTTTTGCGGGATCTTTGGTGTGACGAAGAAAATATACCCAAACGGGAAGTCATGTTTGGATTACTGTTGGAATAATTGCAAGCCAACACACATTTTGCATACGTGATGTAACACGTTTCGGGAAGCTGGCATGGAGATGCACAGCAGTGTTGTGAGACATGTCTCAGCTGGTCTGAAATGTTGTCCTCTTCATTGTTCAACATGTCTATTTGTACTTGTATATTCCCATTGTTCTCTAGAGTATAAAAGCTCGCCTACATCTTGAAATAAACTATCTAATCTTATTTTTCCCCTTGCTTCCCTCCTCTTTTGGATACCCCATTCTAGAGTGTAGCACGAGTAGCCAATATCACGAATATTCGTGCCTGTCCATTTGTGAATTGCAAATATTCGTATTCGTGAATTGCTGTGGCTGTGCTATTAGTGCGAATGCAAATATCAGTTTTCAGGAAAGTTGATATTCGCGAATATTTGTGGCTGTAATACACAGCTAAAATTTCAATCAAGCATGGTAGGTAGGTAGGTAGGTAGGTAGGTAGGTAGATTTACACGGCACAGTCCTGCTTAGGAACGCCGGTTTGGGGAAGTATCCCAATGTACTACAGGCAAATATGTACACCATTGTCCCCCACCTCTAAAAATCTTCCGAGCCGAGCTCACGCACCCGGTCTCCCGTCCGTCACGCTGTAGAACCCAGTCGACTAATAGAAGCAAAAAACTCAATGTAAAAACATGCCAACTCTCCTCCCAAATCTGCACCATGGTAAATTTGGGTCTGTTTAACACATCTCCTCTCTGGAACCATAACACACTTCGTTTACACCAACTAGATCTGTAATTCATATGCAAACCAACCACTTTAGAGACATCTTTGCTTTGGCAACTGCATGACAGGTTGAACACAGCAAGTGTGATGGTCCATAAAATGGTTGAACATGCAAGACAAGGGCTTGTATGAGTCTTTGACAATGTTTAAACTCACAGGATAGCATACAAGTGTCCTCAGCAACTCATTGGTGGCTACTAAACCCCCGAACTCTCAATATACTCACTGAATATTCATATTCACGAATATTCGCGAATATTGCTGACTAAGCAACGAATATTCGCCATCAATATTCGTACGAATGCGAATATCAATTTGCAGATATTTTGGTGAATATTCATATTTGCAAATATATATTTGTGCTACTCTCTACCTTCTGCCAGCCACTCTAGTCAATCATCAATCTAGTCCTCTGGTATTCCTTCACTCTTGAGATATAATCCAACTAACCCAACAATAATCCAAGTCCAACAGAGACGAGCTAGAGTTGGCCCGCCAGGCTGCTCCTGGATCACTGATGAGCCGTCTGCTGATAGATCAGACTGCCAAGAGTCTAATGTGACTCATGCAAGGCCTTCGTAATACTATATTAGCAATACGGGCCTCCGGCGGTCCAATATCCAATCATCTCATCTGATTCATTCTGATTCTGTACTTGAGGTCCTGCCATACATTGGTGATGGCCCGCCGTTCAAATAAGCAACCCCAGCGGTCGGATTCTCAACTCTAATCATTCATAGTTGTAACAAGCCAGGCGGCCACTTCAAATGAAGTACCGTAAAAACTTGAAAGTTCATCTAATCCAATACAGTATAGTGCCGCTCGGTGGATCACGGCCTATCAATGGATCATTCATTTTTTGCGGCACATACATCCATCCTGCCGCAAAACCCTTTGACATTCCTAGCCATATATGCTGTCTGAATGGCCTGAATTAATTTTGAGTGAGTAGGCCAACCAAGGCTCCCAAACGACGTGTTTTTCGGCAAATCAATCCTTGATCACACCATCAGTGACTTTCCCTTTCATCCATTTTGCGACCATTTGGGGAGATTCTGGCTGAAACATTATTTTCAAGATAGATGGCCATACCAGCTATGATTTACTCCTACAGATCGAGGCAATCGGACTAAAGTCTGGGCTTGAATAATTTGTGCAAGTGAAAATTGCCATATTTGGCAGGCAGAGCCCTAATGCACCGTAGCTCTTAGAGTGCTTGTTTGGACTTAAATTGTGCACAAAAGCCTCTGAATAAGTCGTCAGGCTCTGTAGGGGCCCCAAAATGAGTTGAACCAGGGTACAAGACCGGACAATGGCAGAGAAAGTGGAGTGATCCACGGAACGGAACTGCGACATTTTGCCATCAAAAATGCATATCCCTTCCTCGCAACATACCACTGCCAAGATCATCAAAGTTGAAGTGCAGAATAACTCAATACATGCTCTAATATGTCTCCCATTAAATTCAGAATTTATTGTGTCCAAATACAAGCCCTGGGGATGAAACATCAAAGTAGTGATCCACCGAGCGGCACTATACTGTAAATCTCGAATTCACTCAATAAAGAGACTAATGGTGGCCCGCCAGGTCGGTTCAATGAGTAGAATAGACCTTATTAGTCCTAATTCAGCCCCGGCGGCCGGGCACAGCCACAGGAATCGCCCGCCAGCTTCACAAGTCAGTTCCGACTTTGTGATATAAGTCTCGTATAATCTTCTATTCTGGCTCGGGCCTCCCGCCGGTGATAAGCCGTGTAATCAAGTACACCTGAATTTGCGCATTTTACGCATTTCCAGCTGTCAAGCATGTGTGCTACATACCTAAGAGGCTTTCGGGAGCTCCGAACAAGTAGCCTAACAAGTCCAATAGCACTAGGGAATGAACCGGGAGGATCTATAGCGGTACCTCCACAAATGGGGCCAATATATGTCTTACTCGAGTAAGGAACTAGACTATCGTGACAGAGAAACTAGGTTATATAAAGCCTAAGGCTGCTTGCTGGGACACTTACCAAGGAGATGGGAAGGAAACTATCATATTTGCACAGTGGCGGACCCAAGTCCTTCATACAAGATTGACTAGACTAAGATTGTCCGTGTTTGACACAAAGGACTAGTGCGTTCAGGCCACAGGATGGGAATGGCTATTGGGAGAAGGCAGATACTGCCAAGATGGATAGCATCCAAGAATAGAACCGGCAATTCCGGATCTAGGAAACCAGCATCACTATAGAGATCGCAATAATCCTTAAATCGGATAAGGCATCCTAGGTTCCTAATCGAACCATGGATAGACGGGTTGAGCTAACCTATGACTATGGGGTACCGTATTGAAGCTACAATGGCAGGCTAGACGAAGAAGACCCTTCCGGGCTCGGGACATAGAGCCACAGATGAAGAAGACCTTACTCGAGCAAGGCATCAGTTGCCAAGAAGAGCTCCTTGATGGATCAAACCAACGACCGTGTGCAGCTGTCAGAGCACGCCTTTACTGTCCAATCAAGAATGAGGGATGCCGTCGGAGGCAGGGAGCAGTAGGAGTCATATTAGAGAGCAGGTAGCGTAAACCAAGTAGTGTAAGCAGGTTGGATTAGTATAAATAAAGGGCAGAAAGAGCAGGGACGGGAGCGCATATCCCTTGGAGGCAGGCACCAGAGTTGGTTGTCCTTGTTTGTTCCACTAGATTTGATTAGCTCGGGCCTAGCCCACAGACACCTAGCACCAGAAATAGATTTGGATTTGGATCAGACCTTAAAAATATAAGAAACCTCGAGAACTGGGTCGAAAACCCTTTGAATAAGGCCGAAAGCCGACATCAGTACTGAGCCGAAAGCTCTTTTAAGGCCGAAAGCCGTCAGAACCAGTCTCGTTGAATCATATTGAGTCGAAAGCTCTCTTAAGGCCGAAAGCCGAACATCTGTACTGAGCCGAAAGCTCTTTTAAGGCCGAAAGCCACCCAAAAACCTTGGTGTATAACCACAAACCCGTCTATTAGACACCCAAACCCGACCTTGTGTCATTAAACTCTATAAACATCGTACATTGTACCGCATTAGTCTTGAAATAAGACCAGAATTACCCAGACAATATCCAAGAACCTTACTCAAATAAGACACCTTAATTGAGTAGCAATCTTAGCAAGTACCCCTACGAGTACAGACTAGCTATAGGGTCAACAAACCGTTGATTCAAACCCTGAACTACCCGACTCAAAGCTCTCAACACAAGAGGAGTGATTGGTTGTAGTGTGATTTGGTTGTTAGTGTATAGTGGATAGTACATTTGTCCATTTGCATTTAGCGGCTAGATAGCACATTTTTCCCACCATACTTCGAGAGCCCCCATCTCACCGGGTTAATAGCTCCTGTTCTGAAGCATACCGGGCGGCCTATAGTCTATTCTGAGACTATTAGAGGTCCCTGGAGCTGCCCGTCAGCCTCTGATTTACAGAGATAATCAAACATCAGAAATCTCATCGTTGGATACTGGTTCATAACATCCCTTTGGTCACCTCGCGCACACGTATTGTGCCCAGCAGTAAGGTCCAAGGTGTTAATCTGACCCCATAGTAAAGGTATCATCATAACCACCTGAACGCGTGTTTGCCCACCGGCTTACGGCGGTCAACAGCTAAGTGCACCACTCCAGGGAGAGTGTGTACTCTGATTCCTAGTCTCACTTGGGAATGTAAGCGAATGAAAATTCCCACTATCAGAATGAAGTGGGTGTTGGGTGGCCCTATCACGAAATTTCTTAATGTACCCTTGTTTGTTTTCTCCTTATCTGGCTGAACCTCGATAAATGGGGTTGCTGAACCTCTTTTGGTAATGTGTCGCATCAGGAAAAAAGTATTTCCTACGTTGCTGCCAGCCAGGCTCTGAAGGATCAGTAGCTCTGGTAGCACTGCGCAGCTGATCAGTAGCCTTTGATAGCCTCGGGAGCCGCCCACCTAGGATCAGTAGCGGCTGATAGCCGGAACGCCGCGTACCGGTAGCTCCGGGAGATTGGTCAGAAAAGGGAACAATGTTTGAGTGTTTAGTTTGAGCCCGGCATGCGGAATTCATTTACTTGTTCATCCTCCGGGAAATATTCTCTCCCAGAACAATCATCAAGCAGATATCCGGACGATTGGCGAAAAAGTGCCAAGTCATTTCAAAGTCCGACACACATGCCCGATTGCGTGCTTGTTTGAATTTCGACGCCAAACAACGTTGGTTGATGCATCTTGCTCTCTTCCCCCATCTCCCCCGTCCCTTCCCGTCTCCCTTCGCCCCGTCGTGGCCTCATGTTACCTCGCACGTCGGCCCTTCAAGCCTCCAAGCTTCAAGCTTCAAGCTTCCCACCTGTGTACATGTCCCAAACTGATTCCTGTGTCAAGTCGCTGCTTCAAGATCTTCAAGCCCTCTGCTGTCGACTCACAATCCCTTCCCATCAAAGCCTCTACTGTGTCTTTTACCAATTGCTTTCTCTATCCAAGCTGTCTTTTCCACTGTGTGTGACTCGCGGCCTCATCAAGCCTGTCCAACACGCAAGAGTCCTCCCGGATCCATCAGATATTCTTGTCACGGCTCTTCCCAGGTGAATCATGAAGGGTTTGCTTTCATCTTCTCACGCCTGTCCCACAGTTTCCTTCGACCTTACATTACCGAGGTTTACGGTCTCTTCTCAAAGTGCGGCTACAGTTCCAGCTGTGAGTTTCCATTCCTATGACACTGTCATCATCTCTCACCTTTCTCTTCTTTCTTGTACAGTGACGATTCGAACACCGGGAGCATTGTCGGCACCCTGTACCGACCCGTGTGCCCGCCCGTGTCACACCTGCCCGCCGCTGTGTGTGCCGGTCCCGTAGTGTGCGCCCATGCTATGCGCCTATTGTCCCGTTGTTGCCTGTGTTTGTCCCCCTTCCATCCTCCGTATCGTCGTGCAATCATGTCTTAGTACCTGTGAATTGATTTGTTTTTGCATTACTTTTGTGCTGTATATGGGACAACTATATGAGTTATTGCTGGATATTGTGCACTATTGAGTACTACTAAGGCTGCCTGTCAGTGCTATGGAGAGCTATCAGGCGCTACGATACTTCCAAGCCAGAGCTACCAGCGGCTATCAAGCCTTGGCAGAGAGCTACATCAGCAAACCCTGGATTTGACCATAGTTGGCCATAGTTGCTGTAGTTGCCATAGTTGCCATAGGACTCTGTAGTTCCAGTCAAAGCTACATAGTTGTACATAGTTTTGCAGCCAAGCTGCATAGTTGTACATAGTTTTGCCACCAAGCTGCTAGTTTCACATAGTTTTTTGAAGTTTCACATAGTTTTTCAATTCCTGTAGGCACCTGAGCCACAAGGCATTTCAGATACACAATTAGATTTCAAAAAGCCACAGTACTTCATTGAGATAGAGCAAAGAAGAGCTCTTTGATAAACTATTTACATAACCAAGATTCTTCACAAAAATATTCATAGTCCAGCTCATCTGTCTCTATGGTGTTCAGAATAGCTCTATGAATTTATTTTGTGTTTTACAGCTGAATAAAGCAAAGGCTTTAGAGGGAAATTGCTAGATGACTTTGTGGAGCTTTGTGAGTTTTGGTACTTTAGTTTGGAATTTATCACTATCTATATGACGATGTTACCGAAGTTTTATCAGGGAGCAGACAGTTGTTTTTGAGAGGGAGGTGACCCCTTATATTGAACAGCCTACCAGGTGTCTTAATGGTTGTGTGGCTCAGTGGTTATGCTGCACTCTTACATTATGTGCCGGTGGTCGCCGGTTCGACTCACGCAGGAGTCACTTTATTTGCAAGCTTCTCTAATAGTTGTATCTACCTTAGATGCCTTTCGTAGGACAAGTTAATAAGAACTATCAGGCGGATACGGGAAAGATGATACGAGTGAGAAAAAGATCTGCGATCTCAAAGAAGTCTATGATCTTTCGGTGCGAAGGGAGATGGAATGAGTTGTTTGTGGTGTTTGCGGGGGGTTCGGTCGTCCCGGGTGACTGGGGAGCTTCTGGGCAGCCTGGAAAGGGCCGGGAAGACCCGAGTCGCGAAAGGACGGACCGGGCACGGCCGAACCCGTACACAAGGGCCGCTGGGAACAGGGCCGGCGAACGAAGCCCAAGAGCAGCCCCAACCGGACCAGAGCTCCCAGAGCCACAGGCTCGTGCGAGGGCGAGAGAAGCGGGCCCGAGGGCCCCACACAAGAGCGTAGCGACGGTATGAAATATAGTACATAGAGGAATGGGTCTCGGCAGGGGACGACGATGAGGTTAACGATAAAATAGAAAAACGGTTTCAAAATGAAAAGACAACGGCGAAGGCACAATAAGCGACCCAAGTGTTGACTGTTCTGGGACGGGGCGGACGGCGAGCTGAGATCGCAGCCAGCGCGGAGGACAGTAAATTGTCACCATAAACGCGCGACTATGCGAAAGATTTGCGGCGCCAATCAAGGAAAGACATCTTGAAACCCGGCAGGGAGCTCGAACTCGCAAGCGAGGCGATCTTGAGGGCGGGTATTTTTGGCAGCAAGTCTGCGAGATGGTGCGAGGTTGTTGGCAGAGGCAACACAAATGATGTTTGGGGTGATTTGTAATCCGGACGCGATCGCGAAAGTATGTCTCGCGCAAAGATTGATATCCACGCTAGGAAGGCGAGTTCCCCTGAGAAACCCAGGAAGATGAAGTTGGAAATAAACATGTTTCTTGTCTTGATGGGTGCCACGGAACTGCGACGGGGTCGATAGGGGCAACAATTGATGTGTGGTCCAACGCAGCAGACGAGAAAGGGCCGAGGTAACGAAAGATAAACGTGTCATCTTCGTATTCCAAAGCTTCGCCGTCTGGGTCTATTTCCGAACGCCATATGTCGATAATCGCGCTGAAAATCTGCCCAGCGAATGCTGCGGGCCGAACGAGCGCTGAACAGAAAGCAATGGACCAGGTAGGATCCGCTGTCAAAGTGCGCGCCAAGGAACGGTTTGTGCACTGGCAGCACAGGGCATGCACGATGGAAAGATTTGATATCGAACGCGCAGGCCTCTGCGCATACCGGCGCCGTTGCAACCTTCCTGAAGATGTTAGTAAATAATCTCACCTGTACCCAAAAGGCCCCAAAGAAACGCGGGCCATGTAGAAACGAGACGCGAGGCAGGAAGCGCACGAAAGCCGACAAGCCGTGCCTTAACGCCCAACAAAAATTGCGCCCGGGTTCCCAGACAAAACAGTGCGCCAGGGCGCAAACATTGTAATTGCGCACGGACACGCGGCGCACAGAAGCGCGAGCAAAACGGCGCACGAAAACCCGGCGCACAGTCGCGCAAACGAAACGAAACAGCGCACGGACGCGATGTGCACGGGCGCGCAAACGAAATAGTGTGTACCCGAAGGCCCCGAATAAAGCGCGGGCCGTGCGGAAGTGAGACGCGAGGCAGGAAGCGCACAAGGCGCAGGTATGACCCGGTGCCCTAACTCCCGACAAAATGGCGCGCAGATTGCCAGATGAAACAGTGCACAAGGGCCCGCGAATGTAATAGCGCACAGGTGCGCAAATGTACCAGCGCACAGGCACGCGGACTAACAGTGCACGGGCGCGTAAACAAAAAAGAATGCACAGACGTGCAAATGAAACAGCGCACAGACGCACAAACATGAAAGTGCACTGATGCGCAGACATAACAGCGCACTGACGCGCAAACATAACGGCGCACTGACGTGCAAACGTAACAGCGCACTGACGCGCAAACATAACAGCGCACTGACGCGCGAACGTAACCGCGCACTGACACGCAAACGAAACCCGCGCACTGACGCGCAAACGAAACCAGCGCACTGACGCGCAGCGCACAGACGCGCAGAGGGCAACCGCACCCACCCCACGTGGAATGAGCGACGAAGTCGCGGTGCACAACGACACCCACCCCACGCGGGATGAGGGCCGAAGTACATGACGGGCGCACAGACGCGCAGACGTAACAGCGCACAGACGCGCAGAGGGCAACCGCACCCACCCCACGTGGGATGAGCGACGAAGTCGCGGTGCACAACGACACCTATCCCACGCGGGATAAGAGCCGAGGTACAGGACGGGTGCACGAATGCGCAGCGCACGACACACAAACAAAACCAGTGCACGACGCGCAACCGAAACCGCGCACGACGCGCAAACGAAACCAGCGCACGATGCGCAGCCCACGACGCGCAAACGAAACCAACGCACGATGCGCAGCGCACGACGCGCGAAACCAGCGCACAACGCGCAAATGAAACCAGCGCACGACGCGCAAATGAAACCAGCGCTCGACGCGCAAACGAAACCAGCGCACGACGCGCAGCGCCCGGACGCGCAGACCCAAAGTGCGGGTGCGCGGTGCACATGTGACCAGGACAGAAAGACCGCGGCCGAAGCGTTGGCATGAAGTGGAAACGGCATGGCCCGGTAGAGGAGGTAAAAGGGGAAAAAGGAAACTGAGGAGAGAAAATTCCGCCATTTTGGAAAGCATATTGAATAATGTGGGGGAGTCCTCCTTCGAGATAAATTCATTGACCGCCGCCGTCCCCGACCAGTGATCTCCCTTCCAAAGATGCCTACAGACATGCTTCTTGTCATCAAGATCGGGGCCCAACTCCTGCGTCACGATGATCAGCGGCGACGCATAGAAACGGCCTCTTCAGATCTTCTCCATCTCCTTGAACGAGAAAGGGCCCGACATCCTCCCCGCTCGGAGCTGACTACTCAGTGCGTCCACGCACTCCTCGCAATCGTTGGACGTGCCGGCCGAGCACGGTGTCCGCCGTGCAGTTCGTGCCGTCGGAGAATGCCCCAGCAGGGCACACCGTCCCGGACGACGTGACATCGCGGCGGATCGCACTTGGTACGGTCGTTCGCATCTTGCGCAAAGCCTGTCTTGCACGTTGTGCATACGCCCGTCCCGTCGGTGCATCCGATGCACCCAATCTGACAAAAAGAACAGTCCCCTGCGGAAGCGAGGAAAAAAAAAAAAATCTCGGTGCACATTGGCTGCACGCCGTCCCATTCACCGCGGTCGTGAGCGTCCCGTTGGCACCGCACACACCATCAACACAGTTGCTCGTCGCGGGTGCGCCGGTGGCGTCGAGACGAGACAGTGGCCGCTGCCCGTCAGACCGACTTCGCGCTCTGCGCAGCCATTTGGGCACACAGCGTACCCTAAACGACACAGCCCGAAGTAGGCTTTGCCCAATGCGCGAATGGCGAGAATGGATCACCGAGTCGAGACCCTGGAGGCAGCTCATTGGACGAGGAGTGGTTAACGAATCATCGCACACAAACGGTGTCGCGAGAGTACACAGTCGCACAGCGGGGATGAGGCATGACCAGGTGTTGTCGCGCCAAAGACGCGATCATGGAAGAGGAGCATGGCGCCGTCGTGACAACACGCATGTTGTTGAGTGGTGCGCAGGAAACACCGTCGCACAAGAGACTCAGACGCAAAAAGACGTGGATGCCTGGGGAGCACGGAAAGGGGGAAGATAAAGATGTGAGATAGTCACAAAAGCGGCCAGACAGGATCTGACAGAAGTCGAAGAACGACGCCGAGAAAATGAGCTAGCTCGGCTCAATCAGAGGTGCACGACAACGCGTACAATGGCGAGGGATGACACGGGGAACGGAGGGGCACGGACGCTCCGGAAGCACGGGAAGAGAGAAATTGAGCAATCCAGGCTCTTCAAAGGTACCCCAATGGCTCGTGTACGACGACAGTGTGGAGGAGGAGGGTGTTGCCGCTTCAGGGTGCTGAAGAGACAGCCCAAAGAGCTCCAACCTAAGCCTTAGTACGACCCAGAAGACAAAAGGAGACAGGAAAGAGATATCGATGAAACGAAAGGCGTACGAGACTTTGCAAAACGCGAAACCGACTTGAACGCGAGGTAGTGGACATGGCAACGTGCTTTGATCGAGCGAGGATGCGGAAAAGCGAGAAGTAAAGCCTGTCGCTGGTGTAGACTCGGATGCCAGCGAGAAGAGGAAAAAGTGTGGAGAGGGCGAGAGAGACGCGAGCGGAGGCTTTCCTGCTCGGGCGTAGACTTCGCGGTGGCAGAGAGGCCATTCGAACGAAAAATTCGAAAAATTCGAGTGTTTTCGAGTGCGGACGCGGACGAGAATAACGAGTTTGCTGGAGCGATATGGTATGCGGAAGCAAAAGTGATGAGACGCGGCAGTGCGATTAGATGTGATCTAATCGCACTGCCCGGAACGAAGATGCCGATCCTATCTAGTTCTATTTAACTTGTCTTACACTCAGGCCGGCTTGCATGCTCGCCTTGCCTGAGCTGGCAATTAGGATAATAGTACTTAACATCATCAGTCCATATGGACTGAAATGGAAGAGGCCATAGTTTATTTGCTAGTCATATTTTGTTCAAAGCTTCGCAAACTACACAGAACTATGTATTACTGCTAAAAACTATGGAGAACTATGTAGCACTCCCACCAAACTATGGAGAACTATGTAGAGGGTACCCTTCCTATGGTAAATACAGGAGCTATGGCAACTATGGGAACTATGGCAACTATGGGAACTATGTAGACCTAGGTAGCACACCCAGGGTTTGCTGATGCTACGCGATGCCAAATAATGGGGACTTGTCGACCTGGCTATCACAAGTATCGGAGCTATCAGGCGGTATGTAGCCATGTGATTTTTTCCTGATGCACACGCCCCTTTCGATCGTGATCGAAGTGGACCCTCTCCTCCCTTCATGTCGCTCAGTGTTTGCGGTGTGCTCCCTCCCTCTGACTGCAGTGAAATCTTCGTGGCCGGAAACTTGGTTCTCTCCTGGGTTCTTGGCTGACGTGTACCCTATCCCTGACCTGGTTCCTCTGGATTCTCGAGCATCCAACTCATGCGGGGACTGGTCTGACCTGCTTTCCGCTCAGCGTTTGATCCATTTACTGAGTTCATACCTTCTGGTGCGCTTTCTTTCTCTCTGGCTTTTAAAATGTGCCTCCGTCTCCCGCCTCCTTCTATAGTTGCCGTCGAGGACGCTTCCTCTTGTAACACCTGTAAACCTTGTACTCATGGACACACGAGCATTTTCTGGCTATGAAAACCTGTTATTTAATATAAATGCTTCATCCAATGCTTTCCTCCCATCGTCTCTATTGCTGGAATCTATCCCCGTTTCAAGTATAACCATTCCAACGCCGACATTATGGGCACATTTCAATCCACAGGCATCCGCATCCCGCTTTGGCCCCTCAGAATCAATGAAAGCCTCGAGCATTAAGAGTGTGGGTGATGGCAGAGATGTTTCTTCAATGTTTCTATCTTCCGATGATACCCGTGATATTTTTTGCCGTGATGAATGTGCTGATTTTGATTATATACTAGCTAGCCATAGTGCGGATACGGAGAGCATCGACTCTGTGGCTGACTTCCGTGTAGCCCTTCTGACTCATCTATTCTCTGGTGCCTGTGTTCAACCTGTGTTGCTCTGACACTGTTCATCAAGATGTTGCGCTGCCTGCGAAGGCTTTCAAGATGCCGTAGAATTGGTGTACATCGCTTTTGAGTGCTTGTTTATCCTCCCCCGGGAGTCTCCATCTTCGTTAGTTGTGTGCCCCAGTGTCTTTGGTTTCAAAGTTCCCGAACTTTTAGATGATGCTGTGTTCTCGCGAAAATTCGTTTATCATCGAAGAGGTCTGCGCTCATTGCCAACTACTCTCATGAGCATCCTAGTGATATCGATCTTATTCTGGACCTTATAAGTTAGAATATCTCAATCTTCCTTCTCTCATATCTCTTGCGAGTCTACATCAGATCTCAATATATAGACCCTCATTCGAAGGACTCTGGTGTTGTTTAACTGAACATTTTGCCTGGAGAGTGCACTACTTATCAGGGAAAATATTACTAATAAAAAACAGTAGTTACAACAGAACTAGGATAGTGGGCTTTGCCGCGCCAGCGGGCCTACTTATACCTTATTCGATTTTCACGCGTGTCTGGATACACGCCTTATCACCGGGAATGATCACTTGCCGAAGACCCCCCCAGCATTCCCCGCCCTGACCCTCGCGCAGGGGGGGGGCCTCGTGCCTGGGACTGACGCCGTTCACGCGCGCGTGCACTGGGAGAAATATCGTTTGGGATGCGATTGCAGAAGAGAAAGAAACCAGGGAACGTATTATGTACAAGGGATGATGAGACGTCGACAAGCACAGCAAGGAGAGAAGCAGGAGGGGTGGAAGGGATACAATGGGTAGAATATGGATTTTGAATAGATACAGTACATACTGATTCCCATCCACTGTGATTGACTCCTCCGGCCCCGTTTCAATCGATTCCGTGACCGCGCGTGATTTCAGCCCCGCCCTCTCTCCACAACAAACCACGGAGCGCCGATCTTCGCTCCCCCGCCCTCTGCACCACTCCATCTTGCCTTCCACATCCACATCCCGCTCGCGTCCCCTACCCATTCCAATCCGCTGAAATGCTCCCCCGAGTCTAGCATCTGGGAGCCAGAGAGAAGTGGGTCAGCACCGGAGCAGGAGGGGGGGCGCGGACACACATACAAGGCCCTCATCCTCGTCCTCCTCTTGTTGCTCTATGGCGAATCCACTACGCCCTTCGCTCAGCAGCCTCTGTCCCGCTGAAGCTTCATCGACCTCCGCACATCGGCACCCGCACCGGCATCCGCGTCCCCCTCGCGCGCACATCCAGAGGTACAGGGGAGACGCTCACGCAGGGGCCCACGCTCTCCTGTGCCGTCAATCCGGCCGCAGCCGCCATGCCGTCCCGACGAAGTGATCTCCCCACGCGCCATCCCCCCTCCGCCGGCGATATCATCCACTGCCTCTCTCGCTGGGCTAGCGCGAAACCCGCACCCACATCTGCGTCTGCACACGCGCAGGGCAGACAGTAACCGCGCCCAACGCGAGACTCACTCCCGCCCGCCGTGATCCACGACCCCCCACCCTCCTTCGATTCCGCAAGCAAGACGACGGCAGAAAACCGTTCCTCCATGCCCAATCGGGAGGGTGGGGGATGGAGGATGGAGGGCGCGGTGCCGCCGCCATATAACCATGCAGATGATACGTAGCGCTGCGGGCCCTGGCGCACATCATCGCGATCGTCCTTCCACCGCTCCCTGCCCTCCGAAGACGCCGACAATGCTCAGCACTCGGTGCCCTCTCAGCGCGGGCGCGAATGGATAGATAGCGGAGCGCGGAGAATAGAGAGTATGCACTTGTGCATTCGTGCCTTCCCCCACCCCATGGGATCTTGTCGCCGGGCTCCCTCACCTCCTCCCATTCCCATTCCCCCTCCCCTTGCCCCCTGCGTTCACGCGCCACGCTGGCTGCCCAGTATCGAGAGAAGCTAGCCCAATCGGATAGCCAAGATCGAGTGTCAATGTCGATTTTGGTGCAGAATGCGGACAGCAACACACGCCCTCCTACTTCCAGCGCGGTGCGGTGCCGCCCTCTCGATTCCACTTTCTTCGCCACCCCCGCCGCGTCCATCCGGCGCGCGCGCCGTGAAGGACAGCGCAGAGAGTGCACGTCGAGAGTGCAAGTCGACAGCGCAGAGGGGACGCCTCCCAGCGCGGAGACTCGACTCGGCTCATCGCGAGGCGCCGAAAGAGGGTGCATCTGCAGAGAGGACGCGGCGTGCATGCGTCGAGAACGAGGGGCGCAGAGCGTGAGGCAGGGATGCGGGAGGCGGGGTGCGCGGGGGGACGAGAGATGCAGCGGGGAGAAGGCGGGAACGCGCGTGCTTGCACCGAGAATGCAGGACACAGAGCCAGGAGTGGGGCGCGGGCGGGTGCGGAAGGATGACGCTAATGCTGGGAAGGTGAAGCAGACGCTGGGGTAGACGGCGAGACACGCAAAGAGGCGGCGGGCGGGGACCGACAATCGACGACCGGGGAAGGTGAGGTGAGGTGAGAGATACGGAGTGGAGATGGGCGGGGAGACGAGATCCGGGCTGAGATGCGATGAGAGTCGATTTGAGGGAGAGGGAGCGGGGCGGGAGATGCGGGGGCTGCGTCGAAAGAGGGCAGCCTGCTGCTCGCGGCGGGAGCCAGGACGCAGAGAGGGACCGAGAATGCTCGGGGCGCGGCCGGGGCACCTCGACGCGACGCGAAGACGCAGCGGTGATAAGCATTGTAAATGACTACTAGTGAAACACGCTCTTTTTGCGATTTCCTTATATCATTTAACTGCTATATTGTCTTATATCCAGAACTAGTACTGAGACCCAGAAGTAGCTAGTTGGGCTATTACCACAGAGTAACGGGTCATTAAGGGGGTAATACGCCAAGGTGACTGGCTAGTGCTCGCTCCGAAACATGTAGGGGTTTGTGCAGCCCATTAAACATCAATGGGTATTATATCACTCAAATCGTCAGGTTGGATATAAGACCAACTAGTGACTTGGGTTGATACGCATTATCTTTGGTTATGTTGTGATGTTGGACGCGCTCGCGACGAGTTCATGTGACTCCCGGATATACGGAAACCCCGTATTCCGAGTTGTTCCGATGCCAAGAGCTTATATCCGTGATATACCGGACCTTCGGTATAACCTAAACAGGTCAAGATGGTGCTTCTACTAGGAACCCATTCTTGGATATAACACATATTGGGTATCAATCGAAAGCTACGGACCTATACTATTCAGTATTGGACTGATAACTTAGGGGAGACTAGTCTACGACTAGGACATAAGGGATCTTGTCCCTCATCAAGATAATGCATGTGAAATAGTCATAAGACAAGGATGACTGATGCTTATGATCGTTTTGCTGACTCGGAAATGGCGATACTATGGCGTGATAAGGTTCAACAACCAATCAGGACGACAGGAATAGCAATACCACGGAAGACATCCGACGGATATACGGAAGATTGGCTCATTTATGCTTATATCCGAATTGTACATGTTTGTTCTGGGGTTTGTATATAAGTAGGACGGTGTTGTAGCTGAAGACCACGGCATCCACCCACGACTAGTAGGCTATAAGCTTGCGCTAGGGTCAGATCCGAGGCTTTCAGTTGCGCACTATCATAATAGAGGATAGTGGCTTGTGAAACCTGTATATTTTGGAATTGTATTGCATTGGGATTGGAATCAGAACACTGTGTACGGAAATTGAGAACACCGCCTTTGACGAGAACACTGTGTACGGGATTGAGAACACCGCCTTTGACGAGAACACTGCGTACGAGAACACTGTGTACGGGAATTCCTGGTACCGACTTAGGTACCAGGTCTACGTCTCACAATTGCAAACCCCGATCGTAGCGGTAAGTCCCGGATCCAGGCCCTTGATGGGCCTTTGTGAACCCAAAAACTCCGACCCCGATCTTAGCGGTAACTTCCGGATCTAGGCTTTTGATGGGCTCTTGTGAACCAAAAACTCCCAAAACTCCAACCCCGATCGTAGCGGCAACTCCCGATTCTGGCCCCTTTCTACACCCACTATAATATATATTCAACCCCGATCGCAGCGGCAACTTCCGGTCCCTTATGGGCCACCATCTACTGCCGAGTCCAATCCTTCTAATTCTTGCCACCATCCTCACGTCTCCGCCTCATTTTTCTTCCATGCCAAGTAGGTCACCTTCTTGTTCCAGTCCCTTGTCACGACTGAATTTTCGCTTGAATAAGGTAGATCAACTGCTGCATCTCCGCGCCGTTCTGCGCCGGTTGAAACAGTTCCGGACCTCGAGGAATCCCGACCTAATCCTCCTCTTCTCCTGAACCAACCTGGTTCTGGCAGGAGGTACCAGGACATGCCCGGAGGGCCTTAAGAATTGCATTGGGATATTGGGATTGTGATTGGAATTGTTGGAATTGTGTTGGAATTGTTATATCCGAGTAACGTCGGGTCGGATATTAGTCCGAATCTTGGGTATTGAGCCCATTGTCCTTTTGGACGTCATCTGTGCTTTGTTGTGTCTCATAGCTGTGAAGCTTTACATCTCTTAGTTTTGGATATATTGTTCTGGTGTATACCAAGCGATCTATCTAATAACAACAACACTCTATAAAAACCACTATTATAATAAAACCTTTCCCCTCAACCTTACACAAGGCTCTGAGCAGGGGACTGACACTCGTCGGTTTCACTGGGTGTAGCAACTTATATCCTAGTTGTTTTGTTGGTTGATTGATATACGCTATCGCTTATATCCGTACACCGCAAAGTTGGATATTAGAGGTTATTGATTCCCATACTGTTTACGAGCACACAAATCAGCGGCAACGCGAAGATGTAGCAGAGTCGACGCCACCTACTTCCCACTTCCCGTGCACCGCCCACCCGCTCGACGTAGTATCGAGATCGATATCAATATCGAGATTGGCATAGGCGCACCCTCCTCTCCTTTGCGCTGCACTGGTCTGGATCTTCATCTAGATAGGGTCGACGCCTGGAGTGGGGACGTCGTCTTCGGCGTTGGCGTATCCACACCGGCAGCGCAACACATCGATGCTGCAGCGCGCCCCGCAACAGAAGAAAGGCGAGGCGAGACGAGACGCGCCCTCCCGCCCCGCCCCTCGCCCCTCGCATCCCGCACTCCTCTGCCCCCTACCCCCTCCGCCCCATGCGAGGGCGAAAGTCGAGGACGGAAGACGCGGGCGCGGCCTTCCCAGCTCGGCAACTTCCAAACGGGACGCACAACGCCCCCGTCTGCGCATGCGTGGGCCCGACTCAATCTTTCCGACTCGGACCCGGGCTGCGGAAGGGTAGGGGGAATAGCGCGTGCAGGCAGGCAGAAGCGCAGCCTATGGGGAAAGAGGGTCGCGCGGGGGGCCGGATATTGCGAGGCGCGAAATGTGAGTGGCGGGGCGCTTGCTCAAGGTGGATACCACTCTGCTCGGCGGACTGCAGACAGCATACGAGACTCGAACTCGGGGCATATCGGTGGCAAGTCGGAGGAGGAGAAAATGAGTGGAAGCTGTCGTAGAAGCCAGGAGAAAGGCGAAAGGCGACGTCGGTGTGTATCGCATTTCACGCACCCACCCTGCCCGCCATCTCGATTAGCGCCCCAGTGACGAATAGCCAAACTTCAAAGATGACGCACCGTGTCGAATTCGCATGCACGGTCACCGCGGTCTCTACTCGAACGTGTTCGTTGGTGCATGCATGTGTCGGGAACCTGCGCACAGAGGGTGGTGTGTGAGGGTATACACGCATTCAAATCGTCCGGACCTCGGCGTCGGGAATCCGGATAGACTCGGGCCCAAGCGAGCCAGCATCGATTCCGAGGCGGGCAAGTCGCCAGTGATCCAGTGTACATGGATCTAGTTCTCGAGAATCAAGTGGAAAAACGACGAAAGCCAGACAGATAAGTAAGCCAGAGGAAGTGAAGAGAAGGCGGATCACCGGCCCGCATTTTTTTTTTTTTGTGGAACGTTTACAACTGGTCTCGGGAGACCAGCTGGAAGTAACAAGATAACTGAGTGTTTCAGGCACTCCCTCCCGCGTCTTCTTGTGGTCCGAGGACCATCCAACGCGTTGGGCCAACATCAGTCGTAGATCTCTCGTCCGTTAGGGGAGGCCTCGGACTTAGCAACCCGGCCAGAAGAATTCGCCACGCGGGGAAATGTGCAATCACATTTGTGTCCGTTTTTCGCGACACTTTCACACCGTGACTAATTCTGTTTTGTGCGGCTTTTAGTTCAACTCGATATTCAACCTAAAAATAGAATCGCCTTGCATAGCAGATGATGACATCATGACTTTCCATACATGGTGATTCTATTTTTAGGTTGGATTTTGAGTCGAACTAAAAGCCGCACAAAACGGAATCAGTCACGGTGTGTTTTGTATGTGGGGATTCGTGCTTCGTGGACTCGGGGAGGGCGGCAGCGTAGTCGCTGCTGATCTCCCTTCCTTGTCCAGTCATTAGCTGATACCCACTAAAACCCCGTTCTCCCTAGTCCAGTCTCTTGGGAGATATTCTTCATTTTTTAACACTTTGCGCCATGTACTTAGCACTAGTGTTTTTTTAATAGCCTTCTTGCCATACTTGGCTTCGTTCGTGAGGAAACGGTCGAGAGCGAGTCTATCGTTAATTGTTTTACACCATCTATTCTGGATTTCCGGCAGGGATGGCGCCTTGGATTACTCTCTCGCACCGTAGGCACCATATTAAGTGCGCTGAGTCTATTATTGGTGGTGGGCAATCCCGATTGTTCCGCCGTGATGGTCACGTGAGGCGTCAATTGAGACCCGATCAATTTTCGCTGACCCACAACCGTTTCGAGTTGGTTTGACCCGAGTTCTGCATATTTTCTCAACTTTAAGTACTCAAAATGTAGATATTATGTATCATGAACCCCTGACTTGATCCCAGATATTTCCCTTCTAAATTGAAACTGCAGGAGCGTGCCGAGTGGAGAGCTGCTGTACACAGAGTCGATTGCCAAGAAACCAAACAATCGAAACTGAGCCCCGAAAAAAATTTAAGAGGCACTTGGGAGACCCTATCATGATATCCTTACTATGCACAGACCATTTGAGTGTCTCTGGTCCATGAACAGTGTGTTGGATCGTTAAATCACTATTCTGATGGTAAGCTTAAATAGGCATAAATTTCATGACTTCCGATCCGCGAACACATTTGGTGCCTTCCACACTCAAATTCTGATGAGACTTCCATGGTGAAAAATGTTTACAGGATGAATAACTGTGTTTTGTTCGGGGGAATTCTTAAAATATGACGATTGGCCTCGAAAAGACACACTTTGATAGATACTTTCCCGAAATTTTAATCAATTTTCAAGATTGAAACAATTCCCCCGAACATAACAGATAATGGCCTCATGAGCATTTTTTCTCTTTGGCATATATACATATCGTGTCAGTGCAAGCCAGAAAATGTGTTACCACGGTTGGGTCAGTAAAAGTGGCCGGTGTTCCGGTGACTAAAGCGTGGGAAATAATTGATCGCTCGGGGAATTGCCCACCACCACTAGTATTATTATGAGTTTGTAGAGCCGCGTCATTCCGGCATTCTCCAGTCTTGTTGTCGCGCAGGCTAATATCTGGCCTAGTGTCGGCCGCAGGTCTTTCCCAGCCTTCATTTGCCACGTCTCGCTCACTAGGTCCCATACTTGGGATTGGCCGTGTACTTCGCACTTTGTAAGTATGTGTTCCATTGATTCCGTGACCCCACAGGAATCACAGATGCCTTTCTCTTCCTGTCCTGATATATGTTTCCAATAGCGCCCTATTTTGTATCCCTCGTGCATCATCATCCAGAGGAAGTACCGCTGGCTTCTGGATAGGTCCTTCTGTCGGAACGACTTCCATATTCTGCTTTTCAGCGGGGGTTCTCCGGGAGACGCAACCGACACCGGAAAGTCGTGACGCGTGACGTCACACTTCCGGTGTGTTCTGGGGGAAGCATCCCCCAGACCCCCGCGTTTTCGCTAGCGCTGCCCTTTCCGCTGGCGCGGGGCCCTTTCGCTGGCGCTGGCCTTTTCCACTGGTGCGGGGCCTTTTTTTTGTAGTTGCATGTCTTTTTGAATCTTCTGTTATATTTAAAATTTTCTTGCCTTTGTTGGGTGTTTCGGGCGCCGGCCTGGACGGCTGGGGTTTTCCACCCCAGACCCCGACCGCTGTGCGGGGCTGCCGCTCGCCTGCGTGGGGCTTACGCTCGCCGCGAGGACCACTGCATGGTGCCGAAAAAAAGACGACGCGGCCGTAATCGAACCAACGACCTCTCAAAAGAAAACCAAGAGAATACATCTCAAACCGTATCTGTGCGGTCATGCGCGCTGCTTTATAGCGCTTCTTCTGCAGAGCTACTAGCTTTTCCACCAGTGCTGCACCAGCTACTTGCCTGTCATCCTCGGAGACCTCTTCATTTAAGTTCAGGAGGTCTAGTTGGGTCTCCACGGCCGCTATTTCCTGCGTGATCATTGGTACTACAATTTTGGCTCGTTCCCGGGCTTTGTTGTTCCAGTTTTGCTTAACGTCCCTCCATAGGGTTTGTTTGTGACGTGGCCATGGTCAGTTGCGGGCTTTGAAAAGGGTCTGTGGATTGGGTATAGGCATTGGTCGCATTCTCGGGGGTGTGTGTCGAGTCGTGCGCAGTGGTGGGTATACTAAGGCTCCAACCATTTCGTTTCCGTTCGCGGATTTGGGAAAACGAAACGGAAACGGAATAGAAACCGTTGCAAACCGTTATAAACGGTTTCCGAACGGTAATTTTGGGTAGTGTTGAGTTTAGGGCTAAGTGATTGGTTCTCAGAGTGGTGGCCTACATGTTGCCCAAGTAGTTCTTAGAGGTCTGCACACTGTATGCACACCACCAATGTAGCATCGGACGGTCTCGGACGTTGGTCGGAGTCTTCCGGGAAATGATCCGTGATCGGTGAAACAGTTGCTCAGGGTCAAGCACTGAGATATATAATGCACTGAACTAACACCAAATCGAACGACTGAGTTTTACTCAACTCACAAAGTGAGATCAGACAACTCAAACACTCAATAATGCTAATTTCCACTACACCACACACTCCAATTGCACACAGTCTTGACTGTCCTGACGAGATACGGGTCTTATTAGATCGATAGAAGATCTAAGGGACCAAAGTAGAGTTGGTTCTTTGATAGATATTTGGTTGGTTTTGCTTTTAGCTTTTCGAATGATTAAGAATTGCGCGCTATTAGACCTTAATGGACGATGTGTCAATTAAGTCGAACAGTGGTTGTTTGTTATTTCAAGGTATGACGGCTATTAACCGGCTTGGTTTGTTTGGACTTTAATCCTGTCCTAGGATGCCACAAAGGTCTTTATTAGTGCCACGGAGGTCTCGATCAATTTGCCACGGAGGTCTTTATCAGTTTGCCACGGAGGTCTCGATCAATTTGCCACGGAGGTCTTTATCAGTTTGCCACGGAGGTCTCTATCAATGCCACGGAGGTCTCGATCAATTTGCCACAGAGGTCTCAATCACTAATTCCAATCCACAACCAACTTGATTCAACGGAATACAAGCCCCAAAACAATGCCTTAAATACGTAAGGGCCACCAAGCGCCTCACTCTCTCGGGACAGATTTGGTGCTGTACTACACTACTGCTGGCTACTTATATACTCTACGAAATTATAGCTTACATGTCCGCTCTTACAAGGCTACGGGTATTTTATAGTACAGTTTAGCCGTCCGTTTATATTGTATGCGCACGTTCTGGCGCCCCATTGGCCGATCGTAGTGTCTCTTGCCTACTAATTTGACAGTTGCCACCCCTGGCGTCACGATCATCTATCACCGAATTATTGGGTACCTCCTAGGTGGAAATATCCCTCGATAATGCTTTGTCCCAGGTTCCCTTTTCTTACTGGATCTCAGAATTGAATAGCCCTCTGTAATGGCTTTCTGTAGATACCCCAGATGATATGTCCTTTCATCCGGACGCTCGAGTTATGTTGTTCCGAATAGTCTACCATGATCGGTTGACACTCCAAGAAACCATATATGGAATTTAGCCGAGTAATTCCGATTCGGAATTAATCGGTGGTCTTATTTCCAGCAGAAATATTGATCAGGTGACCTGCCACGTCGCGTGTTTGTGTACAAAGTAACCACCACAAAGGTATGTTCCATTGTCAAATTACTATCCCGTTGGTTCAACAAATTACTAGAGAGGATTTGGGGTATTCTTGGGTGACTGGATTCCTGCGGCTCCCATTCCTATCGTCAATAGGTCATGGGTAGTAGAAATAGCGGCTTTCGGTCCTTATTCCAAGTATGATTCCCAAAGAGAGGAAGAAACCGGCATTAGAATTAAGGTCCTATAGCTTTTATGATGTTTCGCGACTAGTCCTTTTGAATCCTTATCGTAAATCTGATCCCGAAAAAGAGGAAGAGACCGTCATTAAGAGTAAGGTTCCTCCGGAACTAGGTGCCTGTGTGCCTCGCAGTTGAATAATCCTTTCGATGTGCGTGTCTATGCTTATTTCTAGGCACTTTGCAAGGCTGGCAAATTTCACGGCTTATCATCGGGATTCTTCCCGTTGTCTGTCCCATTCAACGATCTTTCGTTTTGACATCCGGGTGAGCTCTGGGTAAGAGTTTTGGGTCAAAGTCAATGGGGGCTGCACACTGCCAGCCGGTATATATGGTCACTGGAGGGTAGAAAAATGACAGCCACGGTAACCATTTCCAAACCGTTTCCCGAACCGTTTGCTCATCCTCGCAAACAAAACGGAAATAAAAACGGGTTTTACCGTTCGAAACCGTTTGCAAACGGAAATGGTTGGAGCCTTGGGGTAGACGAGGTCAAGCTTCGTGTGCTGGCATCATTTTCCCATACCCACGTCGTGTAGATATTCTTGGGCTGTATGTGTTATATAATAACCGCATTATTTGCGGGGTGCGAAGCGTATTGCTTTTATCGCTGGACTGGTGGTCCTACTCCCTGTGTATCGGGGCCACTGCTGGTGGGTAGGGGTGTATTACGCCTACACCGCGTATTGCGGTGAGGGAAGCCACAATTTCTTATCCTCACCAAAAAGATGGTGGTGGTAAGAAGTCACGAGGCCCCCCCCTTGTCCTGATAATTGATTGTGCAGCGACTTCCGACCCTACTCTCTTCCTGCCCAAACCGTGATTTGACCCCCCCCCCCCCCCTCCCCCCCCACCCGCAAGCCAATTCCAACACCAACTCCTGCTCAGTAATCCCATAAAAAATACAACAGACCGAAATCAGGCCGCCGCTCGCAAGCGTCGTGCGCGTGACCCAGTGGCGGACAGCTGACAATGCTCTTTCATGTGGCTTTCCAGATGTCAAATGTGGACCGCTATAATCGTCCTTATATAAGAGCCCCAACACCCCTCAAACCCGACGATACAAGTTTTCATTCGGTCCCGCTCGTTTTGGACTCCAAGAGCGATGACTCGGAACACTTGCTTGTAATGAGTACCATCAAATCTTCTGTTGATTTAAAATTTTAATGTCCGTCCCATGCTGATAAGATGGGGCCGACGTAAGTCTCCATCCAACAATACCAAATCCTCCGGGTCCCGGCATGTCAACGCCGACTCGAGCTCGTTACTCAACCTTTCCTCATCCCTCACGCTGCTCCGCCTGCGGTGTCATTCCCAGTGTCCAGTACCGTGACTTCACGGCCTAGTAAGTAAACCCCAGTTTACGCTGCCGTCGATTTTCCACTTTCTTGCTGAACAAATGAAAACAGGCCAATACTTGCGCTCCGCGTCATCTCCCAATACGACTCCGTCTTCGCTCCCCCGCGCCTGGGGAGGAACCGCGACTCTATCCCTCCCTTAGTAGTAAGTAAGAAGTATTCCAATCCCTGTCCTCCCGACCCGGCTTCGACTTATAACCCAGCTCGATAGGATCTTGTGTGCCCCGGCGGAGCGACTTCATGAACTCCATACTCTCCGCGAGGCAACACTCGCATCGAAAGGAGACGGCCTTTCTTATATAGATTCCCTCTCAAATGACTTGATGCCGATTCATTCACCGGTCATATGCTCCTGCAAGCTGCGTTCACGACTCAGCTCTCGTATACCGCAGCGGCACATGACCACTTGATACTCTTGTGGTGGGAGGTGGGACGATGAATGTAAGTCGGTGTAGAGAATCTCTCCGTTATACCGTCCGACAGAAGTACGTTGCCTTACTCAAGCCAAAGTGACCGCGTCTTCATACCGTCAACCCCGCACTGCACGAGAACGATATCTCGCATCAAGTCAAGGCAAATTGTAATTATAATCTATGGTCGGGGCAAGTTTTGTAAACCAGCACACCGATTAACCTCTTGGGAATCGACTTCTATCTTTAGTGGCGTTCTGTTTGCCCGTGACCCGACTGGCAGAGTCTTCGACTCACAGGTGGACGGTCCTCCTGATCGCCGTCGGTAGGTTTCGCGTGAACGTGACCTAATCACCGCACGCCCTGGGTATGACTATTTCCAACTTCCAGCCTCGTGGTGGTGTCTGGGCGTCACGCTGCGACGTCGGCTTGCCAATGACTCCCACAACCACTATCTGCGCTCTCTTGAGTGCTTTCTACGCAATACGACTTATTCTATGGCGGGTTTTCTCTATCTTGGACAACATACATGGCCGGTCAAGAAAGTCTATAATCACTGGCCACACAAACATTCTTCCCTGACACCCATTATTACAGGCAACTTGACTCAATTCAACGATCCAGATGACTCGGCGTTTCAAGCGGAATTGGAACAGAATTACACTAAAGTCGTGAAACTTCACGGGCTCCTCGGGGTCGCTCAAGTTTTCCTTTAATACCACCTTTTTTTATTATGAATTATTTTGTCTAGGATCAACAACTCTTCGTATTTGACTCAGCGGCGCTGAACAGCATCCTGGTCCAAGATCAGCACAGTTATGAGGGGATGGAGGACCTTATAATGTATGTATTGTGTATCAATTGTACATCAACATCGACTTGTGTAGTGTTCAAACAGTAGATATTAAAGATGGAAAAATATACATTGTCAACCTCCGCTTAACAGCCCACCGGTGTAAACCGTTTAACCGAAGTTTAAACGAGCCCCCGCTTCAAACCGTGTAAACCGGTTTAACCCGCCGCAGTTAAATCAGATTTACGACTGGCAGGGAGTTCAGTATCGGGGCGAGAAAGAAATAGACTGACATACTTTTTGCTCCGTTTCTTCATTGCTGGGGGTGTCTTCGGTTCATATGAGTACCTATTTAATCAGATCCGCAAGTCGGATACAGTGAACAAAAGACTGAAAACAGAATCATACCTTGGTTAGTAGCCTTAGGGCGGGTGGCAGCTTCAGAAGCCTTCTGTTCACAACCTTGTCCTAGCCTGGATCGGTTTCTCTTGGGCAAAGGGATATTTTCATCCGCCCGCGACGGTCATCGCAAGTATCGCAAAACCACTGTGATCCCTGCTTTCTCCACAGCCAACCTTCGCCCGATGATTCCGCTATTCTACGAGGTCGCAGAGAAAGTATGTTTCGTCGCCACACATGCTTATCACTCAATCCGCCGATAGACTCGAGATGGACTCATTGCCCCATACGTTGGTCAAGCTCCACAGATGGTGTGTTTTTCCTGGCTCCATTAGTATTAAATGCTCATAGTGTATACCTGCCCTCAGCTCGATATGAACCCAATCCTCGGTCGCAGCTTATCGGCCGCCCGGGAATCAGCTATTCCTTTGACCCGATGCTCCCTGGACAAGAGGAGAGCGATCGATACGCACAGGCGTTGAGGGCGATGATGTGAGTGTCCACTGCAGTACCCTCCCTTTCCTTGTCAAGATCTCTCTACTGTCCTTCCTCCGGTTCATGATCAACTTTATTCCCGTCGTTTCCCTGCAGAATCTGCGTGATCTGGTTGATTTCGCGGATGCAACTGCCACGGAATTAGTCCGGGAACGAAAAGCTGCGATCGCAAACGACCATCTCGATGCAAATGACGAGCTGTAATAGAAATGAGCTTCGCGCGCTGCCGAAGCGTATGAATAGTGTGCTGTCTAGCAGCTAGCGAATAGATTTGATTCAAGATCCCTATAAAACAGCTAACACTCACCGCGAACACTACCAAACAGCCAAATAGTAAGCGCAAATCTTTACTAGACGTGATCTACGGAATATCTCGTAGTTCTTATGACTGGGTGCTAAGCATATACCTGATAATCAAGGCACACACTGTAGCTCAGTGGAAGAGTTCCCAGTAGAAGGCTGGCACTTCAAGTGATGATGTATTGCAAAGGTAAGGTAAGATTATCTCCACAAGGGGGAAAGACTCCCTTATATACGTAGAACTATTCTAAATATGGTAAATGACTCAAGTGGAGTCATAGGGCCATGACCCCCCAGCCCGAAGCAAGGCCGAGACTATGCCCGAGGCAGCGCACCGCAAAGTGTGACGCGTTGGATGTTGAACATGGCTGTGCTGCAACCGTGAGAGTTCATGGAGGGTAATTGATCGAGAAAGGCCAATATCCATCACACGAGCACAAGGATATTATGAGCCTGCCGGGTCTATACATATACTCATTACACGACTGAATATTCATTGAACTCTACAGTGAAAGGCAACCTGTCCCCAACAAGTGGAATGCATCTTACCGACGAGGAATTGGTGGCATGCACCTCGTTCTTGTCTTCCGTGCCAATACAACTGTACATGCTGGCCGCACAGTATCGCAGAACCATTATCTTCGTCGCGACGGACACAACCTCGTCTGCGCTGAATAGAGTGTTCCACATCTTGGCTCTGTACCCAGATGTGCAAGAGAAACTACGCGTCGAAATTCTTTCGTTTCCCGAGCACCTTGATCACGACACACCGAGTCCTCGCCCTCCCATTTCTCGATGGGGTCGTGCGCGAGATCTTGCGGCTGTGTGTATATCCTGTGTCACTTCAGTGGTCTAACGTTCCGTACACAGTTACCCGCCCGCATCTCCGGTAATGTTTCGCGAGTACATAGGAATCCGGGCCCTTACGGCGCTCGTAATATCTCAATCAACCCGTAGGGCCTTGGTCGATACCGTTCTCCCTCTCACCGAGCCCATCACCAGCGTGGATGGGGGTGTTATGCATTCTATCACAGTGCCCAAGGGGACCTCGATCTACCTTGCAATTGCCGCGGCCAATCACGATAAAGAGATTTGGGAAGAGGATGCTCTCGAATTCAAGCCAGAGCGGTGGACCAATGGCAAGGCGAATTCTGTTACAACAAAACTTTGCGGGGTGTATGGGAACACAATGACCTTCCTCGGCGGTGGAAGGAGCTGCATGTATATCCACTCCCCCACGTATTATCCCCGCACTGAGATACCTGCAGCGGTTTCAAATATGCTCAGCTTGAAATAAGTGCGTTGATCGATGATTTCGATATCTGGATCAAACCTCAACTTCATTTCGTCTTCTCGGAGGTCGTCCTATGCGTTCCACTTCGCAGTTTCAAGTTCTCGGCACCAGACCCTCGTATTGAGTGGCAGAAGCCGGGGGCCATTCTTGGGCCGTATTTGGATAATCAGCCTGCGCTCCCCATCCTTGTGGAACAGCGGAAGCCATACTGAGGTACATGACATTTCAGTTCTTGGCGAGGAAGCTGACACGGGAGAACAGCTTAGGGCAGGTATTCGCCGCTGATGAACCGCATTACAAGGGGAGTACAATTGCGGTGGTCTTTCTTGAGTAGCCTTCGAAGTTTAAGGGCAATCAGGACATGTATAACAGATCCTTTCCCAACTTCCGTCCTCAATTTACTCTCATGTCCTTGGCCGAGCTAAGCTGCCATCTCTACAGTCCGAATATTTAGGACTTCCAGGTTAACTCCTTCGAAGTCCACTTGCCAGTAAGGCTCCAACCATTCCGTTTCCGTTCGCGGATTTAGGAAAACGAAACGGAAACGGAAATTCCCGCTATGTAAATAGGGGTTTTTGGGGGCATCTCCAAAACGATTTCGTTTGCGTTTCATACGTTTTCCTTATATGGTGCGCAAAACCTATATTTGGCGATTTGCTCCGAACACGGCACGTCAACTTCATCCCTTGATTGATCCCCCTCCACGTCTTGTGCCATGTCGATCTCCTCCTTACCCTTGCACGTTCCTCGACCCATCGACCCATCTTCAAAGTCTACAACAGTCTCCTTCCACACAACATCAACTCCATCTACATCAACGATTTCCTTCACCGTTTGCTACTTACTCTGGGTCTCCTCGTACCACAATTTCTGCCTCCTTTGCCGTGCGCCTACCTCCTCACAGTTTGTTGTAGCCGTCGATACTGGTGCTCATGGACTGCCCTCTATGGTCTGTGTGATTTGTCCTCCGATGAATCATACTCTGTCAACTCGGGGAAGACTGGGCCGGTTATTTGCGTTACAGCCTTGCTTGCAGTGGATTTCGCTTGGACACTTCTTTCGACCCATGGTTGTTCGTCTCCGACCCCATCCATTTCCGGTCCGTCGTATTGTCACCCATATGACTAGTCGCCCGAACCATATCTTAGCGGTAGGTCATCATCTCACCGGTGTTGGAAATTCTTCCAGTCCTACAGGCGCCCCACATGAGATATCTCTCCCGCCTGTATCCTATTGAACTGATCGTCGTTAACATAGCTACCTCCCACAACGCCACCCCAGCTTCTCTTGCTTCAGGAAATTTTGCTCGCCCCCCGTCATCTTCTAACGGCTTTATCGTGGGTTGCATTGTCATTGTAATTATTTTGCTTAAGCTAACTGCTCGCTTGAGCCAGATCCCGAGTCCCACGTGCGCCTCCGACTCTGACTTCTACTCCTACTTTTGGTTGGTTCTCCGAGAGCTGGTGCATCTTTTATTCCTTTTCCTTTTCTGATTGCTTATGTTTTTGTCGTTCCCTTTGCTGTAAATACTTCTGAATTGATCCACAAAACGTTATTATTGTCGCTTTTGAAACATGCAGCGCTTGCACCTTATTCTGATGGAACACATGTTTGTTCACTTTGTCCTATTCGACACCGAGGTGATACCTATACCCTTCTCCTCTGGTTCTAATATGTCCGCTGAACCAAATTCGAATTCTGTTAACTAAATATGAATTACTCCCATCCTGTCCCGGGCGCGTAAGATTGGTTCTGGCTCGTCTCCTCCAAGATATTCGTCTGTTCGTTCTATTGACGCCCGCACCCTGCTCGTGGTCTTGGCCTCAGAAAATCCTAGTTTGACCTGTTCACCACTGCTAGGTCGTATCGATAGAATCTTGAGGGTTCACCATCTGCAACTAGATTCAAATATTTCAACTATTTCCATTCAATATGCTTTTCTCACACATATCATCCCAGGCTCCTGTGTGTCTGTCTGCCCCGTGAGAACCACGAAATATCAAGACCGTTGTGAGTGCAGCGTGTTCACGACCGAATTTGGAAGCTAAACATCGATGCTGTTCCCTGCACTCATTTATTTTCACAACTTGTTAAGAATTAAACCATTCCTCCTTTGGCATTCTTCTCGTAGAGGCTGGCTTCTCCACTTCTGGTTCCTATGGTTCTGTTACGGTGCTCAGTGAGGCCCAATCTCATGTCCTTTATACCCTTTTCTGCCTAACATCCTACCGTGTCATTACGAAAATCAATATGTCCCAGCAATATAATAATTATGTCTTGCTCTGCACGTCTAAAAGTAGGTTATGGATCATCTGTAAGAAGACGTCCCTCCTTTCATGCTTCCAACAGTCGGAGTACACTCATATTTACACTTCACCCAGCCAAACATATCTTCGCTTTTGCCGATAGAGAATGTCTCTTGCGGTTGCACCCTTTTCAGGTTGACACCATTCTCTTTCTGGATGCAAACTTCATATAGATTCTTTCCAATGCACTTCTCTTGTGTCGTTGTACAAACAATGTGAGTCCATCGAGATGGTCACGGTATTCAGGCTGTTTCTTCGTTGCCAAACCTTGTGAGATCGTTACCTAGCCATGCGATAGTTATGATAAGATAACATGGAGAAATCACCAAAGGCGGAATGGGAGTGCGGCGCGATAGCGACGCGTATGGCCCCATGCGAGCTGGTCGTCGCTCCGCGACGACCGAGCGAGTTCGGGGCCGAAAAAGTGATCTGTCGGTGCATTCAAATTACTTACTTTGAAATGATACGGCATGTTTTCGAAACAGTTTCAGGATAGTTTTGAGAGCTACCTGCATCTCTCCCCCACGTATTTTTCCTCCCCACGATGTATAGTGATCTATATTTTTCAAGTATGTACTCTCTCATAAATGTTCCTCATATCCCCCGTACCTCCAATCCCTGCCTACCTTTGTGGAATTACCGTCATATAGCTATCCTCTAGCCAGGTAAAATAACAATAGAGTCAGTCAGACCCGGCTCAGTCATAGGAAAATCTACATTTGATTTACATACTCCGAGTCTCCAATGTATGCCTGAGTTGTGGCCGAATAGAAGAGCTCGGAGGAGCATGAGATGTTGATGGCGCTACATAGCGGGCTCTGCCGCGAAGCGGGCTACATCAGTTATATTCGAAAGGGACCATTGTTTTTTTTTCGGTGTTTCTGGCCCTGGCAGTCCAAAAAACAATTCCATTTGTGAAGCCGGCATAGATGGCACTGGGATTTTCTGGCAGAACTGGTTACCAATTTTTTGAAAGTTCAACATACCTTTGAAACACCAGCCATGTACAATCTAATTCACGCAATCTCTTGTGGCCAGAAACCTCTGAGCCAGAACTCGGGGAACTCGGCCATCAACCGACACGGCAAGCTGCCGAGGCCAGGGTTTGTGTGCAGAAACCCGTGTGCCACACAAGGTTTGAGAAAAGGGTTTCTCAATAGAAGTATTCCGGCGCCTGTGCCAGGGATAGAATTGAACTTTCTCTTTTCCTCCTTTTCCTCTTTCCTTTTAGGGCTGTTCTCCGTGCCGTTACGGCCATCGATGGGTTTTACACGGCACGGCCGTATGAAGCACGGCACATTGAATGAAGTTCAAAACTTGGCATTACACGGGTTGGAAAAAAAAATTGTTGGGGCTACGTACAACATTTGTAACCAATTCAGAATCCGTATGCATGAAAATTACTTTATGGATTGGTGATAGACTTCCAGTATCAACCTCTGACACTGGGGGCAAAGACCAACGCACTTGAAAGGCAAGTGCGATTCAGTCATGTGTTCTGCACCCAGCAAAACGGCCAACAAAAGAACCTTGAGTTGACAAAGGCAGGCTTTGTCGACCCCCCACCAGCCGACAAAGCCTTCCCTTGTCTGCCAATGCCTGTGTTGCAGGGTGCATACCACATGCCTGAATCGCACTTGCTTTTCAGGTGCGTCGGGTCTTGCCCCCAGTGTGAGAATAGGCTACAGCCAACTAACAGCTATGACTATTCCTGGTGCATCGATTCTCTCTGGTTTTTTTATATCTAACTCATTGTCTCGTTTCCAGGTTCTGCCGTTGCGGCAGAACGACATTTGTCGGGCGACACAATTTCGCTTAGACGTGCGAGTTCGAAGCTTCAAGCCAGAGAATTTGAGGCTTGTCAAGCAGCGTCTCTGCCTGGCCTTCAAGGGCCATATGTACCATTGTGAAAGCCAAATAATCCCACCTGGTCTTCACAAAATGCTAGAAGAGGGCTCCAAATACTTGCGATGCGACGAATTATCGAAGGGGAGAAGAATGGAACTCCGCCATCATTTTCGGCTATTGCCAAAAGCGTTGCAATTTGACTGAAATTTGGATTGTATTAAAGCAAAAATGCTATGATACTACGAGAAGGCATCAAGTAGGACCACAGGGACGTTTTAAGCATTCAGTGTTTGGAAGTATCTCATTCTAATGCCAGAAAAAATAAGCCGTTGCACGGCCGTCCCGGCCGGGTTTCCACGGGCCGAGGAGGCGAAAGCCCGTGCCGTGGAGCCGTGCCTACGGTCACGGCGAACAGCCCTATTTCCTTTTTTGGTGCTTCTTTGAATCTTTTGGGCACCGGAACCGGGCCGAATTCAGACACCGTGATGGATAACGGATAACCGATCTCTTTGTTCTCCTCCGCTCTCCGCCTTACAAACTTGGAGAATCTTCCTTCGTCTTTGCGCGTATGTCATTTATTTGCACCCATCCTGCATTGTGGCCCATATTCTTTGAATAGACTGCGGCGAAATCCGCCGCAGATGGGTCCAGCAGGGCTCTGCTTGCATTGTTTTTGGCGTTCCCCAAGATGTCACGCAAGCATATGGCCCTCACACTGCCTGTGTTGTTCCTCTACCTTGCCCCAGCGGGGATTCCGACCTCGCAAGAGCTCGATGGGATCTTGTCTGCCCCGGAGCGACTTCATGAACTCCATACTCTCCACTCCGCAACATTGGCATTGAAAGGAGTTGCGGCACTTACATCCAAGGGGCTTGTGCCTCCCGATGCCTTTCCAGAGATGTGGCCACGCCTCTACCTGTGGATCACTTTCTTGCACACTTACTGGGATGTTATCCCGGTGCAGATGGCCTTCAACGAGACGGAGGCATACAGTGTATATTCCTGCATCATCCTAGCCATTGCACACCATCCTCGTACCTCTGCTCTTATTCAAGGTGTCCCTGGTCTGAGAACAATCCTCGTACGCTGGTGGGCTATACTTCTGGACAACGACGGGGTGGTCCCACATGAGGAAGGGGTAGCGCCACCAGATGGTTGGCTCGACTTTTGCGCTATCCTGCTGGTCCTTGGCACAGATCTCATGGACAACCGCAACCTCGAAGAGATTTTGGACGAGGTTGGAGGAAAACAAGCGCTGGCGTTCCTTCTGCACAAACATATTGACATCGCTCTCGCTCGTCCACCATCCGAGGATAGAATCGAAACAATCGCACGTGCCATCCAGTTTATATACTTGATGGAGGACGACGAAGGTCCCCTCGACACCACGCTTCTGTCCCATGGGTTCGTTGGTACACTAGTCAAGGCGATCCCGGTTCTCAGGGCAGCGGTAATGGGACATAGACTCAGTGAAATGGGGTTCATGAGCATTTACCAGTGCTTCCAACACCCCAAGTCGGATCCTTGGATCATTCAGGCACTCCAGGCGGGACTGCTTGAAGTCATGATCTCGTTGGGGACTTCAGCTAAAGCGGGCCCGCTTGGGGTAGGTACATAACTGCTATAACGGATTGCAAGTCCTTATCCAGAAGATTCTCCCCGGATCGTTGATATATTACCGAGTTGCCTGCCAGATGAAGATATCCTTCCCTGCTGCGCGTCACCTGGCGAGCGCCCCAGCCTTCAGAGAATCCGCCATCTACGAATCATGGAAATGGTTTGAAATCTTCGTGGAGCGGCGGCTTGCTGGGTTGGACTAATTCGAATCCGGGGGCTGGATTTCTTCCAAGGCTTGCGAAAACATGCAGGCAAGCAAACACATCCATCTTACGTTTGGCACTGATGTCAAAGCAGTGTCTGAAAATGGCTGCAAAGTCGCAATTCCGGAAATGCGGTGGGTGCGGTGTTCCGTGTTACTGTTCGAGAGAGTGCCAAAAGGTCGACTGGAGTAATGGACATCGTGATGTGTGCCAGGGGTTGAAGACACAGAAATTGTTGGGTGCGTTTCACTCGTTCAACTCGTTCAGTTGTTTCATAGCTCGATCATGTAGATCCCCCAGGAAACCTCAGCCCCCGTGAAAGATCCTTCATCCGCGCACTTATGGAACATGATTTCCTCTTCGCGGGGCTCGCAGCAGAGGTGATGACGCTCCAGCTCCAATTCATCTATAAAAATCCCAAAGTGGAGTTCTTCACTGTGTTTGACTGCTCGCGCCCAGCGTTCCGCGGGTGGATCAGGGTGCTCCCGTTGTCGGCCTACGACACGGTGCCCAATGCCCCCGTGCGGGTTTCCCGAGGACATGAATGTCTTCAAGAGCTTATGGTGATGGGAGAGGGCGCCCGGACGCCGCGGACCATGCTGTTTCAGAGGTGGACGAGCAGCTCGAAACTGGGGGACAGCCTGGTTCTCATTGCGGGAACTATCCCTCCCGGTTGCGACTTTGGAGAGGTTTACAAACTCGTGGCACCGAAGGTCCGCGAACTACTTGTTCAGTTGAACGAAGATGTAGCTTGGTGCGAGGTCTATTAACACAACGCAATACGTCTACCGACCAGGTATGCTCGATTCCCGCTGGATTTGCCAACGGCGAACACTACTGCATCATCCTTCTCCTTCGCAGTAGACAAGTAAAATTAATTTGTAATTTTGTTCCTGGCGGTGTGATCCTTCATACAAGTCCATTCATCCAGTCCTCATAGAAATTGGCGCCATAGATGATATCCGACCGATAGATCAGCAAGAATGATTTACAGTTGATGAAGGCGAGATTCTGTTGATAATTCCAATTAGCCCCCGAAAAAAACGGACCCCCAACGGATCGGACAGGTACCCCTCCCGCGCGAGTTCGAGAATAGCATTTGCTTTCTGCTATGTTGTACTTGTTAAAGAGCGGCTGGCCCGTCTCGGCGTCGCGTGCGCCACCGAACACACTGTATATGTGCTGGATTGCAGGCACGAGGATACTGGGAGGCGGAGTGTAGCGAGCTGTTCGCTCTTTGATACAACGAAGATTTCGCAGCAACATGAGGCCGAATCCGACCTTGAAAATTTGCTGGCAACCTTGCACGGATAACCGGATTAACCCACCGCATCATATGATCCCGTAGTGTTCCAAGGAACAGAGCTGGCATCCCGTGGGACGACGAAAGCGCGATCATGTGGAAAGCATGAAATATATCCTTTTTACTTAATACGTGTATAACACTCGTTCGCTTCTTGTGAGCCCATAAATTGATTCAGCATATCGAAGAGTCCGCGGCCGAGGGGTAAGGAATCAAATTCATCTTCATTCGGACTCGTCAGAGGTGCTGGTCCAAATCCTGTGACTATTATAATTGATAAGTACTATCCAACATGAGCCCGAGGATTATATGTCATTAAATACCTGAAAGGAGGGCCGTGGCCCGGGCAAGTGATTCGAGCATCTGAAGTCGAACAGTTTCTCCGATGGAATCTTCTCCAGGATTGTCGGTGTTGTCTGCCACTCTTGGTAGCGGCTATATTTGTAACGCCATCGGATGTTGAGATCTTTGAGACCCGGAGCTCGGGAGACGGCCTTTTTGGTGGTCCAGGAGGGGAGAGGTTTTCGTGTACTTCAAGCTCTCCTGATATCACTTGAGGAGAGTCCAAAGGACAATATCATGAAACTCACCAATTCAGACTCGAGTCGCCGATCAGCTTTATTGAAGGAGTGAAGTCGGGCTCATAAGTTGGAAGGTCGGCGAGTGCGTTAGCGATTGGAGCTACGAGAAAGTCGGAGCACTAGATTTGTCCGCTTCCTGCGATCGGACATCAATGGCGGACCATGCAGCCTGAGAATGGCGGCCCGGGGCCGCACTCGGAACGATTACCGACTCCGAGTTGATGCCAACAAGCACACGACTATTAGTTGGGATCCAAGTTCATCTGAACACCGAAAAATGTGGACGTCTGGATTGGGATCTCCAACCGTTCGCTGCAATCTCCCCTCCCTCCCCGGTGAGCATTGCGATCCGATTTCCGGGAGTATCATGACCAACACAATCCAATGGAGCTGTCTCGGAGAGCTTCTAGAAAATGAGCTCAGATTTATACACATCGAGAGCTGCATAATTGAGGAATTCAGGTGCGAGGCGAGGATTCTCCCAGACTTCACTTCTCCGATTTGCTGGATCTTGAGGCAGATGGACCCCCAGAATTCTTTCGGAAAGTGCGTCGAGCGAGCCGCCGTCTTTTTGCAGTAAGCGCCGTTGGGTCGCGAATTGGTTTAGATCGATAATGTTGAACGTCCGGCCGTCCAGCTGGTTGAACTGCTTCATGTGACGCGTGAGATCACCTTGCGCTCCAACTTCGAAGCTATTCTATTCTCATGAATAACTTGCGAAGTGGCTCTGGAACCGAAAAAAGACGGCACCGATATTAAAATCCCAGTCGCAGAACGAAAGACTTGTGAGAGCGTTCTGGAGAGCCACGGGCCGGGACGAAGATAGTACTAAGCTGGTTGATTAAAATACACGATGAGGACAGAGGACAGAGTTTGAGCTTGTGACGTACAGAAGTTCCGAGTCATTCCTCAATCCTGCCACCGATGAATGGGTGATGGGTATCAAACAGTACACGCGAGACCGAGGGTTGGATATGATATACATTGAACAGGTACCGCGGGTTCAGCTGGGTGCACGGCGAGCACGGGAATGCTATGATGTGCATGGTATAGATCCGCAAGTCCATAAGTAGAAAAGAGGATCCGCGTGGAATGCATAGAAATATCTGTGTTGCGGTTCAGTTTGCAGTGCATTTTGCGGGGGATAAGAGTTGAGACGGGCGCAGACAACGGCTGGAATGTCCAGTCAGAGTTGAGCATATGTATAGTGAAGCCAAAGGAAAATAATAACAATGGACACAAGCCTTACTACATTGTGCCACTTAAGTTGACGACTGAGCGCGGAGTCTGCCCCGCCCCCGACACGGCGGTGTGTGGAGCAAGTGGTGGCGCTCGGAGAATTGAGGAATCGGGATCGTGGTGTGCCTCTTCGTGTCCCAGATTTCCTTGAGTGTGCGGTCATATGTATTCACCACGCACCACTACACCCCCAGCGGAGGACTCAACTCTCGAATAAAATAAGTACGAGTTCTCGACGCCAGCGGGGACCGAGGCCGATCCGGGGCGATCATCACGGTGCTTCCCGGCGAGGATAGAAACATCAATGGGAAGAGATCCATAAGTAGAACACGGAGAACGGGCAGAACAGAGCACGCGGAGAATGAGGCACGGGCGCGCGGGTGCGGAAAGATGAGGTAAGGGAGCGCGCGTCGCATCGCATCGACAGGAGTGGAAGCAAAACGGAGGCAAAGAAAGGGAACGAGGGCGCCAAAGGAGAGTTGGAGGAACGAGGGAGCCGTGGAGTGCGCACATCGTATCGACGGGAGTGGGAGGAGCACGGCGAAAGCGGGTGCCGGGCCTCACGACTCCCGAGTCCCGACTCGTAGACTGCATCGAGAACAGTGTGCGGCTGAAGACGGCCGGGGAGCAGCGCAGCTTGCCCCTTGATGCTTGCCCCTTGACGCGGGAGGAACGAAAATGCGCGGGAGCTCTCGACGCGATGCCCACTCGCTTGACGCGGTATCTATATCGACATCGAGATGGGCGTGGGGCTGGGCGCGCCCTCCTCTCTGCGCTGCTCAGTGCTCAGGATGTGGATTTGCATCTGGATCCGCACGCAGGTCGACAGCGGGGCCGCGGGCGTTGAGGCCTAGGCCCTAGGGTGTGCGTATAGTTAAGCTAGATCGGGGTTGCATGCTGAATTCGTGGCGTCTGCGGTGTTGAGACAGTCGCAATCGCGAATGAGGCTGAGGGAGTGTTGGGCAAGTCGCTGCACAAACAGATAAGTGCGGGCCGGTGATCCGTCTTCTCTTCCTTTCCTCCTCCGGGCGACTCAAGGGGGTCCGAAGATAAGAGATTACCATATGGGGTAGGGGGGGAGGGTGTCTGGCTGACCGCCAAAAAAAAAAATTGTATGTAAAATTTTTTCGGTCCAGATATCAACCCATGTACGTCCTGGTCCTCTGGAACTCATCTGGGATACCTCTCAGGACGTACCCTAGCAATTCTCTAGCAAAATATGAGTGAACACTGCCTAGGTTGTGTGTTGTGCCAGTCGCCGGCATATGGCCATCATTATTATGACATATTTATCAATTGCCCCGCTCTGCCGATTAGATGCCGAAACAGCCCTTGCGCCTCTGCCGTTGTCTCCGAAAGTGCCGATCTGTGATTATCAAGGATTCTACAGTACCTCAAATGATTTTAATTTGCTTGCTGCCCTGTCAACTCATATTCTAAGACCATCCTTGGGAACATCCTGTACTAATGTCCACAGATTCAAACAGTTTTATTTCTGTATGCATTTTCGGCCCACCCCTAATGAAACTTCCAACAGCATGTAAAGTTTGGTTGGATTGTTAGCTATGTATTAGTACTTACTACGGCCACTTATTCTAAGTCAAAAATGTTTACAAAATCATTCCTTCACATATAATATGATGAGCCAGCTGTTTATGAGACTCTGTAAATATTCTGGTGATTAACCACTCTACCACTCTCATGTAGCACCTCCCAGCGCGGAAATGTGCGAAAATGCCGTCTCCTGAAAAGGGAATTTGATGGCATCAGGTGGCTGTGAGGGGGGGAGGGTGTCGCCGACCCTCTCAAAAAAAAAGTAGGTGATATCAATTTTTCTTATCTTTGGACCCCCTTGGGGCGACTCCACTTGCTTTCGTCGTTTGTCTAACTGATGCGCAGGAGAACTGGATACATTGTTATATGGAGGATTATTGTCAAAATGTGAGACACAGGGATATATATGACTGGAGGTGCGCTCGGGTGTCTCTTGCCTCTGCATTGACGCCGTTGACTCACCTGGCTCCGGGTTCTACATCGAGTTCGACTTCCTCCTCGGCACCGGAATTCCCCACACACGATTTTTCGGGTTACCCGCCGACCTTCCTAAGTTCCTTTGCTTTACAGCCCTTTGCAGAACTTAGGGCGCGGGCTGTTTTTTTTTTTTGGCAAGTTTTCAGCAGAACAGTTGTTGTGAGCTCAATTCTCGATGTATTTACTTGGAAGTAGGCTCATTCGATTCGCACGGAAAGAGCGGAGGGCCTGGCCTCCTAGGTTTTTGTATACACACCGAAAAATTCCTTTTTGGGATATATTCCCATGTTTTTTCAGCGGTCGTGAGGAGAACACATCCCATGGGATCTATTTTTCTCCGATCGACCTAGATTTTTAATATGATGGACTTGGATGTATTCCGGAGGGCCTGAACCACCGGGATAGTGAATGTGAACTCTGGTTTGAATCTACCATACACTTTGGTATCAACAATATGGGCGCAATATATTGATGAGCTATATATTTGAAGTATTGATCCCATTCTAAATGCCGGTATTTCAGGCCCTCCATAATACATCCAAGTACATCATATCTAAAATCTAGGCAAATCGGAGGACTATACCTCCTATGGGACATGTTCTGCTGTCAGACTGCGAAAAACACCGAAAATTGAATCAGTGAATCATTTCAAGGTGCTCAGAAAAATCCTAATAAGCCAGGCCCTCCGGAATTCCAACGCGAATCGAATGAGCTTATTTCCAGAGAAAACTGTTGAGATTTGAGCCCACACCAGCCGTTCTGGTGAAAACTTACCAAAAACAGAAAAAAACGGGCCGCGCCCTAAGTTCTGCAAACAGCTGTAAGCGCAGCCACATCGCCGTTCGCCCTCCGTGTTTTTTTTTTTTTTTTTTTTTTGGTGGTACGATATCAGTAATAGACAACTAACAATTGGTATAGCCTCCAGAACTGCGTAAAAGACAGAGGGGATTGCCCCTCCGGGGAAAAGGTAAGAACTAGACGGTCCACCGCCCAGGGGAATGCTTTATGCACGACGCTAAGAGCGACAGTGTGGGACTTCTAGCTTATCGGTTCCTGCCTCGGCGGCCAGGGAGGGGGTGACGATCGAGGCTCGGTGATAAGCCGTGTAAACAAGTACACCTGAATTTGCGCATTTTGCATATTTCCAGGTGTCAAGCATGTGAGCTACATACCAAGAGGCTTTCGGGAGCTCCGAACGAGAAGCCTAATAGTCTAATAGCACTAGGGAATGAACCAGGAGGGCTTATGGCGGTACCTTCACAAATGGGGCCAACATATGTCTTACCTGGGTAAGGAACTAGACCACTATGGCAGAGAAACTAGGTTATATAAAGCCTAAGGCTGCTTGCTGGGACTCATACCAAGGAGATGGGAAGGAAACTATCATTATTGCACACAGGAAGAACCGAAGTCCTTCATAAAAGATTGACTAGACCAATATTGTCTGTGTTTGACACAAAGACCTACCGCGTTTGAATCACATGATGAGTTGGGCATACCAAGAGAAGGTTGGGACGCCAAGACGGACAGTGTCCAAGAATAGCCACCGGCATTACCGGTCTAGGCAACCCGCATCACTGCAGACATCACAATAATCCTTATCCGGATAAGAACAGAACCTTAAAAAGCCAGACTAAAGATAGACGGGTTGAGCTAACCTACAACTATGGGGTACCGTATTGAAGCTACGATGGCAGGCTAGACGAAGAAGACCCTCTCGAGCTTGGGACATAGAGCTACAGACGAAGAAGACCTTATCCGGGTAAGGCACCCGATGTCAAGATGGACCCTCCGACGGAGCAGATGGGAAATCTCGTGCTACATCAAAGCACGCCATACTCAACCAATGAGAAACGAGTATCGCCGACGGACGACAGGAGCAGTGGGGAGTCAGCTTAGCTATAGTAGTGTAATCCGGGCAGTGTAAGCAGGTTGGATTTAGTATAAGTAGGGGCAGGAAGTGCAAAACGGGGGCGCATATCCCTTGGAGGCAGGCACCAGAGTTGGTTGTCCTTGTTAGTTCCACTAGATTTGATTAGCTCGGGCCTAGCCCACAGAAACCTAGCACCAGAATAGAATTGGGATTGGATAAAGAACCTTAAAAATATAAGCAATCGAGAACTGGGTCGAAAACCCTTTGAATAAGGCCGAAAGCCGAACATCAGTACTGAGTCGAAAGCTCTTTTAAGGCCGAAAGCCGCCAGAACCAGTTGTCTCGTTGAATCATATTGAGTCGAAAGCTCTCTTAAGGCCGAAAGCCGCCCAAACCTTGGTGTATAACCACAAACTCGTCTATTAGACACCCAAACCTGACCTTGTGTCGTAAAACTGCTATTACTCTGTCCATTGTACCGCATTAGTCTTGAAATAAGACCAGAACCACCCATACAAACCAGGAGATCCTTACCCGGCTAAGACACCTTAGCCGTTTAGTGATCAAAGCAAGCCGTCTACCAGTACAGACTAGCTATAGGGTCAACTAATCGTTGATTCAAACCCCGAACTACCCTCACATCGGCACTCACACAAGAGGAGCGATAGGTTGTTAGTGATTTATTAGTTGTTGGTGTTGTTAGTGGATAGCTCGTTTGTCCACTCGCATTAGCGGCCAGTAGCTCATTTCCCGCCTTACTTCGAGAGCCACCGTCTCATCTCGGTACCCACTAAAACCCGGGGCGTTCCGTTCGCGTTTCACGTATCGCAATACGAGTCCCTCAGTTGTCCTTCCCACAGCTGCAGTTTTGCCCGCCCGTCGTCCGCTTCATAACACACTTCCTGTACTGGTTTATGATGCGTACTCCACAAGTCCGACGAATCGAGTCGCGGACGGGACAGACGTCGTTTGTATATTACGCGCCAACTCCAACATCAACCGCCGCAAGAATTTTCCACAAATCATGTCTGCTGTCCCCTCCTCGTCCGACTTTGCTGTCAAATATCACTATCTCTGTGACGCGTACTTCTATTCGGTGGACATGCTCAAGAGGTGTCTGCGGAGCTCAATCCGGCACCCCAAGTGCGCGACCTGCGAGACGAGCTTCCTCAACAGTAACTCGTCACTTCAGGCAGACATATATGGGACCCAGCTTGGGGTAGTTGAGTTATAATGAGATGACTACCCCAAAGGGGTCCCAGGTATATGGAGACTCCCAGGGTGCTGGGAGCTCCCACCCATCATGGGATGGGAGTGTCCAGGCATGTATTTCCATGGGGGCTCCCATCTATTTTTTGCCATGGGAGCTCCCATGCCCGCGCTACGCGCGGGCCGAAAAATGGATTTTGGGGCTACTGGCAGCCCATTTTACTGGCCTAGCAGAACAGTGCCTGCTCCATAGACTAGGCATAATACCCGCACACAGTGCGGGCCGGAAATTAAATACCAGGGGGGCAGGCAGGCCAATTTGGCAGGTGATCACTGGCCAGGGTGAAAAATGGATTTTGGGGCTACAGGCAGGCCATTTTGCTCGGCCAGTAGCGCAATGCCTCCTCCATGGGCTAGGCATGATACCCGTGCATAGCGTGGGCTGAAAGTTGAATTCTAGAGGGGCTGCCAGGCCATTATGCTGGATTTTGGGGCCACTGGCAGGATATTTTGCAGGTCTGCAGCCCATCACTTGCAATGTAGCAGATCACCTTCCACAATACTAGCTACTTATTCACACTGTTGTATGTACCAGCCATAGGGGTCTGCACAGAAACTGAAATGAAAATCTATTGCTCTGGGAGCCCCCAGGCATTGCCCCTGGGAGTCCCCACCTTATCATGGCGGGAGCTCCCAGGATTGTTTTTAACCTTAGTGGGACCTCCCAGAACATGCTGCTGGGGCCTCCCTTCAAGTGGGGTGGGAGAGCCCATGCCTATCTCCAAGGGACTTCCCTTGAATACAGGCGGGAGCCCCCACACCACATGCAAAACCACCTGGGAACTCCCTGAAATACACTGGGAGCACCCATCTATCCCTCAAATTTCGGTGGGGGCTCCCACTTTATAATCTACTTATGGGAGCTCCCAGGCTTGTATGGAAAATTACCTGGGAGCTCCCAAAAATCACACATGTAGCTGGGAGCTCCCAGATCAATCACTGGGAGCTCCCTGTGTATGATTTCAACCATTTTATTTATAGTAACCAGTTGATCAGTTTATTGCAGTCACACTCAAAGAACACACGTACCATATTGAACTTTCTGCATTCAAGTATTTAGACTTTTGGTATACCCATCATTTGTTCCGCTTAGTTCACTGGATAATGCCATCAATCCTTTATAACTATCGGGCACAAGAAGTCAATGCCTATTCTATAACTATAGGCTATGTTTTATACCACCGGAAGCCATGGCTGACCATGCCACCAGTGCCATCCAGTCCTTTTTTTTGTTTCACCTAGGTAGTAGATGTAACAATTTGAATAGATTTGCGGTGGATTCCACAATGTGTCCAGATAGTGGCATGTGTGCCACCATGTGTTAAACCTGGTAAGTCCCATTGCCACCAGTCAATTCTACTAAATCAGTGAGATTATTGATTGTGTAATTTGCCACCACTGCCACCAAAGAATTCAACTCCAGCTATTTCATTAATGGCTTTACCCTTCATTTCAGGTTATTATAGTAAAGATCTAATTTCAGAACTCAGAAAAATTACTGATCAGGACATCCTGCCACTGATTCCACCAGATTATTTGACTTGGATCAGTGAAATTATTCTTTTCAAGATAGTGCCATGTGTGCCACCATGTTTTAAACCCATTAAGCACCATTACCACCAGTCAACTCTACCAAATCAGTGGAATTATTAATTTGCCACCACTGCCACCAAAGAATTCAACTCCAGCCAGAAGAATTACTGACCAGGACATCTTGCCACTGATGCCACCAGATTATTTGACCCAGATCAGTAATATCATTTCATTGGCACATGTACCACCCTGTAACTAGATAGTCCACCACATGTGAAACCCCACTGCCAAGAAATGATCTTACCAAATCAGTCAAATTATTAATTTGCCACCAATGCCACCAAAGAATTGGCACTGGTGGCACAGCACCCTATTTGGCCTGCTTGGCCATATATTTCAAATGTTAGTCAGTCACCATGCTAGTTTTATCGTATGTCACTTTGAGAGCATTACCTGGCACTGGATGAAAATTTCGAGTTTTTCACTGAAAAAATTGATGAAAAATGTTCATTATTTTTCACACATTTTTTCACTGAAAAATTGATGAAAATTTCAAATAGTTTTTCAGTACTTTCGAGACTGAGAATTGAGGTGGAAATTTTGAAATAAAATTCATGAATTTTTCAGCAACAGTAATACCAATAATACATACACATTTTCATGTGAAAATGTTAGTGGAAAATTCAAAACTTTTTTCACCAAGTTTTACAAAAAGCGTGAAAAATCCTTTTGCAAGTGAAAATTTGGTGAAAAATGTTTTGAAGTTTTCACTAACATTTTCACATGAAAATGTGTATGTAATATTGGTATTACTCTTGCTGAAAAAGTCATGAATTTTATTTCAAAATTTTCACCTTGATTCTCAGTCTCAAAAGTACTGAAAAAGTATTTAAAATTTTCACCAATTTTTCAGTGAAAAATGTGTAAAAAATAATGAAATTTTTTCACCACTTTTTTCAGTGAAAAACTCGAAATGTTCATCCAGTGTGGACATACAAGTTATGGCAACTGAACATCTTGCCTGATTGCCTGACTCAGTACTGAATTCATTAAGCACTTTAATTAACCTACTGGTTTGATCTCCTTGGTGTTAATAACCCATTGTGTACCAATAGCCCGCACATGTAAAATGATCTTTTTGTGGCCTCAAGACAATGGCCAATGTTAATTATAAAGTGGATGTTGATGCACCACCAGTCCGATGTCAAAATGACCACAATCAGAAAATTAAATTGACCTCCCCCTTCACCCTTGATATCAAAACAACATCCATGCTCATGGGGGTCAAAATCATAGGGATGCAACACTCACTTATCCTGAGGTATGCAAGAGTACTCTTTGTCACCCCATTGCACTCATGTGGATAGAAACAGTAGACAAAAAAAGTATTCTTATATTTGAGCCATCGATACAAAAAATTACAACCTCATCCACCATCACACAATATCATGGATGCCAGGAAAGCGATATAGCACCAAGAACAAGGCATAAGGGAGAGGGGGAGGGTGGAACAACAGAGATATCCTTGCACCCTTAATCATTGGGGCACAAGCGTTCAGTTGAATGCTGCGAAGCTTGAATTGACTGGCACGAGCATGGGATAACAGAAAAGGCTAATTAGTGAGTGCCACGACATGGGATTCGATGTCCTTGTGTCATTCAGTCATCAGTAGCACAGGTGTTGAGCCACAGGGTGTCCCGAATACAACTTGAATTTACTTGTCATGAACTTGCGATCACAATAAACTTGAAGTATTGAATGTCCCGAGTGGTAATTTTGAAAGGAGTATTCGAATTTCCAAGGCCCAGTAGCCAAAGAGTGGGAAGACCATTTGAAGGGATTTAAGTTGGACGTTGGTGAAGAAAGCCAACTGACTAGTCTTGACTCTTGAGCAGAGCTTGGTTAGGGATGCCTTGAATAAGTATAGTGGCATTACAGATGGTGTTGTATATAGGACGAGTGGCGAAAGGCAGGAGGAGGTGGGTGGTTGCAAGGTGGCAAGAAGCAAGACGGTGCATGATCAATGTTGATCAAATTGAATCAACAAGATGTGGTGTAAGCACTCACTGGCACTGTGAGGGTTTATAAACAGCAAGCCTAATGGTGGCAAGACAATAGTCAAATGCTTGTGAGATGCCTACAAGGATGACAGCATGTGGTCGACAGTGCATTTCATTGATGTCGAGGATGATGTCAATCTGACCTCCAATGAGCTATATCCAACAAAGCCCATAATTGTCCCAAATAAATATTGTCAAAAGCATCCCCATGCTATCAATCACTTGACATCTTCTGGGCATTTTTTCCTAATTTGCAGTGTACCAAGAAAATTGGAAAGAACATCACAGCTAATGTCAGTCCCAAAGGTGTGAGTGAAAAAAAATTACATTTGAGAGGTTTTCTGAGAATTCAACATTATCTCTCTGTGCCATAGCTAGATATCCCGGGCTAATTGGTGTGCAATTAGTGACAGTAAGAAGCTGTTTAAAATACTACATATTACATCATCTTGTCTAGTATGGTCAGAATATGTTCAATGAAGCTGTTCTTCTTACAGTATTGATTTACCAATCACTCGCAGTATCCAGTATTCCTGTACATATGATCTATTCAAAATTTCCAGATGCTGGGGTTTTGTGACAGCTTTCTTCCATTGAAATACGGAACTACACCGGTATTGAATTTTGTAGCTTAAGAACAGTAATGTAGATATATACAATGCCTCCCTTTCACAAAACCAGCTCACTGAACCTATTCTTATCACGGGAAACATCATTCAGGAATCCGAGAAATCCAATATGTTGTCCTTGTGTAACTTTCTATTACAGATTGCACTGAAAATATCTAGCTAATTTTCAACCAAATCCATTGAGAACTGACCGAGATACATGCAATTCTATGGAAACCTCCTGATTGTTAAACTTTTCATTCGCACCTTCAATACTGACATTAGCTGTAACTTACCCTCGAGTGGGCCACTGAGGGCACATTTTTTATGACATTGGTAGAGCTCCTGTCCACTAACACATCATTTCTTATACTAGACAGGTTGTGCACTGGAATGGCTCCACTAGGGTTTCTTTTCATGATTTTTGATGCTTAATTTCTTTGTCACTTGTTTTACTATCTGATGGAAAACCTACATGAGGCAGTATCTACAGCTCCTTGCAGAACTTAGGGTGCAGGCTTTTTCTTTCTTTCTGTTTTTAGTAAGTTCTCACGAGAATGGCTGCTATAGGATCAGTTCTCATCGATTACCTTGGGAATAGGCTCATTTGATTCGAATGGTCAATCTGCAGGGCTCAGTTTATTGCATTTTTTTGGTACACTGTAGTGGCAATGGTAGCTACAATCTCCAGAGACATGTTTTTCTGATCTGTCTGGGAGTGTTTAATGGCATCAGTGGGCCAGCAAAACCTGACACACCTAAAAAGTAAGTGCCATTAATGCATGTGGCATGCACCCAATAACTCATCCTGGGCAGACAAAGGGCAGTTTTGTTGCCTGGTGGGTGGTCATTGAAGCCTCCCTTGTCTAGTCAAGGTTCTTTTGTTGCCCGTTTCACGGGTGCAGGACACATACATTGATCACAGTTGCGTTGGCTTTGCTCACAGTGTGACCTTCATTCTTCAAAAATAGAAGGATGCAAAAAGAGCAAGACTTTGTATTGCACCATCGACAGAAATGTGTCTCTGTAAAATATTGTTTGCGGGGATAATGCCCTTGTAGATTGATGAGGACATTTCGGTGGCATTGGTGGTACATGTGCCAATGAAATGATATTACTGATCTGGGTCAAATAATCTGGTGGCATCAGTGGCAAGATGTCCTGGTCAGTAATTCTTCTGGCTGGAGTTGAATTCTTTGGTGGCAGTGGTGGCAAATTAATAATTCCACTGATTTGGTAGAGTTGACTGGTGGTAATGGTGCTTAATGGGTTTAAAACATGGTGGCACACATGGCACTATCTTGAAAAGAATAATTTCACTGATCCAAGTCAAATAATCTGGTGGAATCAGTGGCAGGATGTCCTGATCAGTAATTTTTCTGAGTTCTGAAATTAGATCTTTACTATAATAACCTGAAATGAAGGGTAAAGCCATTAATGAAATAGCTGGAGTTGAATTCTTTGGTGGCAGTGGTGGCAAATTACACAATCAATAATCTCACTGATTTAGTAGAATTGACTGGTGGCAATGGGACTTACCAGGTTTAACACATGGTGGCACACATGCCACTATCTGGACACATTGTGGAATCCACCGCAAATCTATTCAAATTGTTACATCTACTACCTAGGTGAAACAAAAAAAAGGACTGGATGGCACTGGTGGCATGGTCAGCCATGGCTTCCGGTGGTATAAAACATAGCCTATAGTTATAGAATAGGCATTGACTTCTTGTGCCCGATAGTTATAAAGGATTGATGGCATTATCCAGTGAACTAAGCGGAACAAATGATGGGTATACCAAAAGTCTAAATACTTGAATGCAGAAAGTTCAATATGGTACGTGTGTTCTTTGAGTGTGACTGCAATAAACTGATCAACTGGTTACTATAAATAAAATGGTTGAAATCATACACAGGGAGCTCCCAGTGATTGATCTGGGAGCTCCCAGCTACATGTGTGATTTTTGGGAGCTCCCAGGTAATTTTCCATACAAGCCTGGGAGCTCCCATAAGTAGATTATAAAGTGGGAGCCCCCACCGAAATTTGAGGGATAGATGGGTGCTCCCAGTGTATTTCAGGGAGTTCCCAGGTGGTTTTGCATGTGGTGTGGGGGCTCCCGCCTGTATTCAAGGGAAGTCCCTTGGAGATAGGCATGGGCTCTCCCACCCCACTTGAAGGGAGGCCCCAGCAGCATGTTCTGGGAGGTCCCACTAAGGTTAAAAACAATCCTGGGAGCTCCCACCATGATAAGGTGGGGACTCCCAGGGGCAATGCCTGGGGGCTCCCAGAGCAATAGATTTTCATTTCAGTTTCTGTGCAGACCCCTATGGCTGGTACATACAACAGTGTGAATAAGTAGCTAGTATTGTGGAAGGTGATCTGCTACATTGCAAGTGATGGGCTGCAGACCTGCAAAATATCCTGCCAGTGGCCCCAAAATCCAGCATAATGGCCTGGCAGCCCCTCTAGAATTCAACTTTCAGCCCACGCTATGCACGGGTATCATGCCTAGCCCATGGAGGAGGCATTGCGCTACTGGCCGAGCAAAATGGCCTGCCTGTAGCCCCAAAATCCATTTTTCACCCTGGCCAGTGATCACCTGCCAAATTGGCCTGCCTGCCCCCCTGGTATTTAATTTCCGGCCCGCACTGTGTGCGGGTATTATGCCTAGTCTATGGAGCAGGCACTGTTCTGCTAGGCCAGTAAAATGGGCTGCCAGTAGCCCCAAAATCCATTTTTCGGCCCGCGCGTAGCGCGGGCATGGGAGCTCCCATGGCAAAAAATAGATGGGAGCCCCCATGGAAATACATGCCTGGACACTCCCATCCCATGATGGGTGGGAGCTCCCAGCACCCTGGGAGTCTCCATATACCTGGGACCCCTTTGGGGTAGTCATCTCATTATAACTCAACTACCCCAAGCTGGGTCCCATATATGTCTGCCTGAAGTGAACTTGTTGCGTAACGTGCGTACTTTTCTCTTTCCACCCTCGAATTCAAATTTGATCTGCGCATACTGCACCACTACGTCCTTTTTTTTCCCGGAACCACTTCTGCCGCGTCTGCGCAAAACACTTCAAGACACACGTGCGGGTGCGAATTGTAGGTCCCACCATCAACCTATCTGAACGCCCGAGCTGATTAGTTGTTCGCAGCACCTCGAATTCTCGCACCTGCATTCATGCATCTCTTGTGTTGACGAGGCGCCACCGGTAGCTTCTGTGCTCCATCCTCGCCCTTCGCTTTTGCCATCACTTTCATGCGCATAGCCGCGCAAAGGAGGGGAGCGCAAGATGCGCTGATATGCGCGAGGCGGGGGTGTGTGGGTCGCGATGGAGCCATCTCGTCTCGTCTTTCCTCCTAGTACTGTCGTATGCCTCCGGAATCCGGACGATCTGCCTCCTCCCCAGTCATTACATATCAAACGGGCACGTCAGAGAAAGGGAAATACTGTGTTATGATTGTGAAGACTTCGGGTGGATCCCGCAGCCCGCAGCCCGCTGCGCATCGGAATCCCGAATCCCGATGTGAATCCCAAGGTTCGTAAATACGTATGCGTGTAAGTTTTGCCCTCTTTCCCTCCCCACTGAAAACCACTCACCCCGTGCGGCTCGCGCTCTCGCCTCATCCCACGCACTACAGCACCCCTCTATGGTTGTGTGGAGAATTCGTTCCGGTGCGTTGGCTTCGAGTTATGTCCGCAACAGCTAGAGCGACACGATACAGCTCTTTTGATGCCGAGTACATGCGCATAGGACTCTCGAGAATAAAGTCTCCGTACCGGACGCCTCTTCCTCACTGGATCTGAATATGAATATGCACGCTGCTGTTATCCGCCCAAAAACACCGAGGGACTGGAGATTTTGACGCGACTGCCGCGCATGGCGCGGCAGTGACGCGCAAGTAACGCGGCAGCAAGGGGCTGCCAATACCCGAAAAATGTACCGGACGTCGAAATTTTTTCTCAGAGGGTCGGGGACCCCTCACTCCCCCACGTGATGGGAAAATGTTCCATATATGGAAGTTGCCATCAAATTTACACTAGATAACTCAACGACGGTGCCGCGGCCGTTTCCCACCACCACAGGGTTTACATACCCATCCTTTGCGTACAGTATCCAGCTCCCCGATACACACCCGATGATACTACCGTAAATTTCGACTAGAATCAATGATATGAAAGAAGTCGGCTTAATTGTACGCACCCAGGTAGATTCGCATCCTGCCTTGCTGCATTCAATAGTTTCCTTAGGATCATCCTTCTCCTCCTGAGTAACCTCGACGCCGCAATCACAAATTTTCTGACGATCGAGGGTTACGCGCGTCCGTTTTGATGCCCCAGCCTGGGTGATGCCTGCCGTAGTAGTTTCAGAAGGCGGCAGAGGCGCTGCTGAGACCATTTTGACGTCGAGCGAGTCCTGAATAGACAACACAGTGGCGGATGTTTCAACTCGCACAGAATCCCGAGGCTTGGGAGCCAAGTTTGCTCCTGATCCTGGTAACATGGACGGAGGGCGTTCGGAGTGATCCTTGACTACATCATGTAATTGTCACGAATATTTTTCTGTGGGACTCACCAGTTCCAAGGATTTGTTGAGATGTGCATAATCAATACCAGGTGCGACCAAGTGATCGATTTCCTGGTCAATCTCGTCATCGTCAGCTTCTCCGAGTGGTTCCGGACCCAAATGGTTGACGCTTGGCTCATCCAGGTATTCCAGCTCGTAACCTTCCGATTCAGAATCCATCTTACCATCGCTCCCTTCATCATCACTTTGGTCCTTCGCTTTGGTCAGACTTGAAATATATTAGCAAAGAAGACAGATCAATGGAATAAGAAAAGAATCACTTGAGAGCATTACTCGATGAGTGGGCCGCGGAAATGACTAGTGGCGGTGTGGACTTTTTCTTCAGATTGCGGGGCTTTGGAAGGTCGTGTCGAGAAAGCCAAATTTTCTTCATCTGTTCCATTTCCCCAGGCGCCATCTGATAGGCTCGAGGAACGCTATCAAGCATCTGTAGATTGTGGGGTGAGCCACGGAAGTGCGCATCAAGATTATATGTCCAAATGTTTTGACCACACTGCATTGGGCACGGAAGCAGGTGGTTGGTGCACGGCGAATGCTTTGTCGACTTCTTTGCGGCTGCCATCTTGAATTTCATAGGGTTGATGCAGGTAGAGCGACGCCAGTCGATTTGTCGTGCAGCTACTGAGCCTGCGGTCTTGCTCAGCTCGAAAGTACATGTGGGGAAAGGCCGCAGACAGAGCCCGCACGGCTGGTCTGAGTTTTCGATGGACGTGTCAAAGAGGATGTGAGCGCCGTTGTGCTCAAGAATCTTCTGGTGATTTTCCGATTCAAAAGCATTGGATTTGAATTCACCCCGGGTCCATTCACCGTCGTCGACGAGGAAACAAGCTTTTCCTATAAAATTCGTGATGATAAGTAGACATCCCTTCTGAGCGCTAAGACCCACCGTTATAGCGATAAGGGAACCGCTCCGTCCTCTGGAAAATGGGTATCCCTCGATGTCGGCCTGGGGTCTGACTAAATATAGTGGCCGTCAACGTGATGAGCTCTTCGCTGGTGAAAAGATAAGTGGGTTTCCCAGAAATGCGATTAGATATTGTTGGGTTGAGTGGATGAATGAGAGCTCCGGGAACATCATTGAAGGTGGATTCGAAGGATAGGGACCAGCGCCAGTCGTGAACAGTGCTGGGATCATCCTCTATGCTTGCACGACTGAGCCTGGGAATCTGGTATGATACCTTCGTCCCACCATCAGGCAGGAGGGAAATAGGGATCGACTCGGTTGCCTGCGCGCCAAAAAGGATGTTTACAACCTGGCCAATGGCCAAGAACAGTCGATCCTCGCACTCGACAAGTGTTGCGATAGGGTTTCCGATGCGGAGCGATGGCGTACCGAGGGGGCCGTTGAGAGTGATAAGATCGCTAGGGGAGGAATTGCTGAACGCGGTGATCCCCGCGACCCTTCGTGTTCGATCGGTGGACAAACGAGCTGAGCGGCCCTGCATGAGGTTGCTCAGAATCGTAGCTTTCGACACCTTTTTACCCTCGGAAATTATATGGGGACTGAACTTGTTGTTGTTGCGCGTCGACTCATCAATGGCGATCTTGTCGTCGATATCTGTGTCGTTCGAATTGGTAGGTTCCGTCTCTGCCGAGTTCGAGTCCGCAGGTGAGTCGGACGGCCTATATAATTCTGGATCAGGTTCGAATGCGTTAGGATGATCCGGGACGTCAACTAGCGGTTTCCCAAAGGGCGACAGGATGTCAAATGAGGGGATCTTCGCGCAATTCTTCAGGATGTCGGCCCCCTCCGAGACCAACCCCTCCGCAATTTTCCGTCCGCCTTTCCAGCATCCATGGGGTCCAACCGTGGAAACGTGAACATCTCCAACCCATGACGCGGGTGAGACATGATCAGATTTTTTACTGACTTCGCTGTTCGCGTTTATGATCGCAGGGAGGTGCAGGCGCTTCGGTCCACGATCCCAGTCCGGACGCAGAGCGAGAATCTTTGAAACCTCAGTGAGATTCGAAGCGCGACCGTTAAGCTGGTAGATATCGACGTTTGAATCGGGGCCGACCGCAGTTCGAATTAAACCAAAGAGCTTCTCCTCGCGGTTTGTTCCCAGCAAGATTAAAAAGAACTCGGAGTCGGGAATATCCACTTTGGCCTTGGCAACGCAGAAGAAGGCATTCTTGATCATCAACATAACATTGACGAAGGTCTGGTTCGCCATGAAGCTCGTACCAGCACGGTTGCCGGTAAATAATATCAAGAGAAGATGAGCCGCGGCACTCAGATGAGTGAGCTGCTCCCGAAGTGAAAGCGTGACACAGATATATGGCATGACCAGATAGTAGCCAAGCTTCCCGAACGTCTGCAGTGCGCGGCGTGCACGAGAGAAACCAGGTGAGTCCGAAGGAAGAGGATCACGAAGTGACCAAAGCTCATTGAGCAATTGGTATCCGAGCGCAACATGCTGCCTGTCATTGGGATTCAAGAGAGAATTAATGCGCTCTTTTGTGAGACCAGCCGCACGTAAATGCTGTTTGACGACAGCCGGGGTAATCAAACACCCAAGGAGGTTGATTCCCATCTTGCGCATGAGAAGATTGCGGACAGTCTTTATGACGTGACGATAATCCTTGTCTGGAGTTATGTCGTCCGGTCCGACTTGTAAGTTCATGAACAGGAGAGGCGAAAGGAGAGGGAAGATGAGCGATGTATCCTGGAGGCGATATTTATAAATCTATATTAGGTTTGTTTAAGCAACTAGCGTTCCAATGGGAAACACTGTTGAAATTTTGTTCTGTTAATCACCCACTGTGCGAGAGCAAGTACAGATGCACTAGGCCTGTCCAGGAGCACATTGTTAAAACAGTGTTTCTACTCAATCAAGTTTTGAACACTGTTCAACATGGTTCAGTTCAAGCACCGTTTAAACAGCTCCGAATAAAAAAACAACCACAACCGGGGCTCGAACTCCATACCTGCGGAAATTGATCACAAGAAAAGGGGACCCATTCATTAAACCACTCTGCAATTCCACCAGTGATGACATAGGGAAGAGAGCCAATAAAACATGCCCTTAAGACTCGGAATATGTTTGAAACCACCCACGTTTCATGTTCACAACCTCTTTGGACCACTCGAAATGCATAGAATGCTTAATGATCTTTTCCAAGGTGAGCTGGGTAGGTAAATAATTGAAGACTAAGGTCCACCAAGTAAATTTGATGTTAAGTGATGGGGAATGGTTGCCCAATCAATCTGAGTATAGAATCATAGGTGTTAATATCTTACAAGGATACGTGTCTGAGATGCTTGCCTTCTAACCAACTGCTTCATAACATGTTCATATTCTGACAATGTAGCTGACCTGAACAACCTGCTTGAACAGCTGTGCCCCTCTGTTCCCCCTGGCATCATCATTTCAACCACAAACTTGCATTCGTCTCAACAACAGTGAGTGTGAGACTTCCAACCAAATGTATGGGCTCTGGAGGGGCCCCCAGGCACTACGTATAAAGCCTGTCTGCATTTTTTGTTGTTTTACTCTATGAAATCCGGCCCTCAGTCGCTGTTTTACTCTATCTCGGACGAAGTTGGTAAAATCCCATTTTCGCGCTGCAGGACCCATTTTTTCCCTGCTGTAGGTGCTTTCTGGGCGCACATTGCCCATGTTTAAGATCAGTTCTGATAGCCCCCGACAGCACGGAAGCTGTGCTTGCAGCGCTTCGCGCCGTATACTCATTCCAAAAGAATTGTGCACTGCCCGTGATTTACTCTATGAAGGTTGTTTTACTCTATATGGCGGACAGAGTAAGGGAAGTTTTGGGCCACTGATTAACTCTATTGCAGACAGGCTTTATGGGTAGTGCCTGGGGGCCTCTCTGGAGTTTAACAGCTCCCTTAAATTTTCCTGGAACACCATCATGTTGCTGCAGCACACGACACTTGTTCAACTGCAGCCACCTGTGCAGTAGTTCCCAGTTCAATATAAAAGGTCAGGTCCCTTTTCATGTTGTAAGAATGCTTCATCCCATTTGGCAGTTCTGGAGTGATTAAGGATTTATTCCAATGTGGATTAATCACGAGGAGTCATAATCACCAAATGATTAGGGCTGTGATTGTGGTCGGATTATGGCCTTACAATTAATTGTCCAACCATAATTGTTCTCCCATAATTGAGGCATTCTGAGCTGGCCGCAAATGCTGTGAGTATGCATGATTCTGGTGATTAAAATTCGATAATTATGTTGGAATATCAACCGAGACACCAACGCATGGACACAGTTCACCTCCGACGTGCTGTGCAATTCCCTGCTCAAGGTGACTGTTCTTACTGCTGGTTTCCTCATAGGGACTCATACTTACTCTTGTGTGCTGTAGGACCCCTGATTACCCCTTGTGATACTTATTACTCTTTGTTACACTCATATGACTATTAGCTATGCTGCCTTTTGTATAAGTAGCATACAAATTCTACGACCTATGCGTGCTTGCAGAGGGTCACTGAGCATCGCTTCGTCCCTAGACTCAAAATCCAACAGATTATCTCTTAATAGCAGGTGAATTACCTCATAATTGTCTAGAATCTGACTGCCCCTCATCTCCAAGCACAAAATTCTTGGATTTCACACAAATCTTCAACATCTGGGTGCCAAGGACATCTGATCAACATTCTCTGGCTGATTTGAGGAGATGATCAAACAAGATAAATCATTCCTCCATGGCCATGAATCACTTAACAGAGCCTATTGGGGTTTGGTAGATCAATATTGGCTAGCTCCAGGCCTTTGTATTATCTATATTTCTTTTCTCTGAGTTGAATAGCCCCCACTTTTTTTCTTGACTTATGTCAAGTGCCAGAACAAAGTATAGGCAGTCTTGTAGTATATACCAACCTCACACTTATCAACCACAGATTTACCTGGTGGACATGAGCCATACTGTTGAACTTACTGTTTACTTGGAAACTAGAGGTAATTCACGCAATCATGAGGCTACAATTACATCAATGAGCTTTTCTCACAATAACACAGTAGGGCCTAATGTGAAAGTAGTCTCTGTATGCTTTGCTGGAAGAGTGGTTGTTGTGTCTTCCTCATTTCATCCTCGTTGAAGTCCTTGGTTCGGGCCCGCTTCGGTCAGTATTTTTGCGGTGGAACACCGTTCACGCTTGATCACTATTTAACAGAACAAAATTTCAACAGTGTTTCCCTTTGGAACGCCAGTTGTTTAAACAAACCTAATAGGGTTACTGAATATTTCATGAACTCCTTCACAAAGGCGCTGCCGCGTTTGGCTTCACCATCGGAGGCATAGCTGATTGTGCGATAGGTAATATTGCCATGAGAGCGCCGCTTTTCTGCTGCAGTACCCACGGTGCGCAAGAAGGCAGCATGCTCCGAGGCAGTCTCGGCTTTACAGGTGCCCGAGATGCAAATGGGTCGTGGGTTGTAAATCTGCGGGTCTTTCGACAAGGCGCCAAACGCCACGACCGTTGCCTTTGATATTTGTGAGAAAACTGACCCGTAATTACGAAGATTGCCTCACCTCTGTGGCTAAATGAACTTCACCCCTGTCCATGGCCTCGAAGAACTGTGTGGCGTCGTCCATGGTCCCAAATTCCAATGGGACATTTGCACAGTGCTCGCGGCACGCACCGAGGATCATGTTCGTTTTGTCGTCCCACCGCGCACGCCTTTCAACGGCGATCTCGTCCAGCATGACCACACGATGAATAATCTGCGGTGGGCCAACGGGGACGTCTTCGCCGTCCGTATACGCATCAATATTCTCTATGATCTCCTGTACAGTGGGAACACCTGGCGAAGCTCGTAGTGGGCGAATAACAGCGTGTTTTCGCAGCGTCGTGAGGCCGGGAAGTCCCAGTGCACGGTGAAGAATATCGGCCAGCCGTGCACCCCCAAGACGTAGCACACAAATTCCAACCATGTTGTCTTTCGGAGTGAAGCCCTTGGGGCTGTATGTCGGGCCCTCGCGGTAAACATCGACGCAGGCGCGATAGAAACGTTCCAGAAGGGCACGCACACTCTCCCCATTCTTCGAGGGGAACGACATGTTGGACAACTCCGCTGGCAATCGCCATCATCAGTTGTTTATGGAGATCCATTTCAGCGATTTTTGTGACCAGTTTACGGGCATCACTGAGTTTGGTGAGGCGAAGCGTATTGATCTGGTCAGAGTCGCGTCGAATCTTTTCTATGAGCCTGCCGATTGGAAACCAAATATGTGTAGAATCGGGTTTAACTCCGCTGGATATGCGGTCGATGATTCCGACCCAGAAATCGTCCTTGAGGAGAGCCGCACATTTTTTGCAAGCACCGGATGAGGGTGAATTTGTTGATTTTTTGCATGAATTATTATTTTGCATGAATTAGAGCGCAGATAGAACCTGTCGCCCGCCCTCGGAACGATAACCGCAGGGAAGGCGGTACTTGGAGTGGACTCCAAACGGATAGCTGAGGTGCGCGTTTTGACCTGGAGGGAAAGAGAGCTCAATACCGGGACATTCACCGGGAGGAGTGTGTCTTTGAAGCCGGTTTCTAAATCCGAGTAGATAGGATCTGTTCGAGATTCGTGCATGGAAATATCTGCAACGGAGGGGCCGTGATCTGACTGGAAAGAGGCGCCGCTTCGGAAATATGTGAATACCTGGTCGAAATAATTTGTGTACAACGTACAGCAGCGATGGAGATGTAGATCTGGGCGAGACCGAAGGTTGCGGGCTATTGGCTGCAGAAAAATGCCGCATAGACGATGCAGGGCTAGAAAAATTCAGCAAGTTTGATTTAACGCGAGAAAGGTACATGTACTCACGATGGGCCGGTTGAAGAGTTATTGCCCACAAAAGACTTTGGCGAAGCAGCACGCGCCATTCTCTTGAGAGATCCTGCTCTTGGGGGCTCGGGCACAGATGTGTTGCCCTCCGGCTCGGAATCGGACTCCATGTAGATCGAAACTGGATGTACCGGCGGTGGGTCCGAAATTTTTAGTTAAACAGCGCGGACGACCTTCTTAAAATACCCCCCGAGTGTCGACTGCTTGGCCTTGTCGGCATTTGCCCTCCGCATTTTCTCCTGGTTTTTTAGGCATGGCCCGGTCCCTTCGTGTTGCTTGAGATTAGCCTCCCCTCCCGCACCGACTGTGATGTCTGTCTGGCACAAGGGGCATCTCATTTTGCGGTTTGCGCGACTACCTGTATCACTGCTCGCAAATGAAAACTGCAAAGGTTACAGTCAGTATCCAGCATGAATGGTTTGAAAGAGCACCGACTGGGTATTGACGGCCTCCCGCCGCCGGGGGATCCTTTGCCATTTGAGGATAGGGATAGTGCTTCTGGAAGCAAAAGGACGTAATTGATTGATTGTGATGCTTCAGACACCGAGATTAACACCACCAAACACCGTCAAAGTTGTCCTCGAGCTTTCCAGAACTTCCGCATGGCTCAATACGACCCTCCTGTACCGCCAACCTGCCGAAAAGCGTCCAAATGTCCCGCTACGTAGAATACATATAATTTTTTTTTCGCCGCCGAAGGGACCCCTCCCCCCCTCCCATATAAGGAAATTTCTTATCTTGGCAGCCCCTTGCGCGGCAGTGACGCGGCGTGACGCGCGATTGACGTGGCACTGCCGCCAGGCTCATTAACCGTGCCAGGGGAGTATTATGCACTTACTAGTTTACATTCATGTACATATGTATAGTGCTACATGGGCCCCAAGGGGCCCGCGCGCACTCTAAAATGACGGATAAATCTAATGAGAAACCTGGTTTCTCAGAGAAACCCCAGGCATCAGAGAAACTTTGAAAGGTTCTAATGCGCAACCCCTCCGAAACCACCGATCATTGTCGGCCTCGGCTCAAATGTCCGGATCTGCGTGGGTGATAGTGTATTGCAACACAGCCGCTTCATCGACACTTCATCCCATGCTCGCCAACCGCATAAGTAAAAAACCCAATCTGTGGGCCTGATAATGTTACTAGTACCCAACATCTGCATCTATGCCCCGTTTCCCTCAACATGGAGGTACACTAAAATTTTAATTTAAAGCAAGTAGACTGGACTGGAGAATTCTATTCTGCCTCTCATACTGCTTTTGCGAATATACACTGCTTTATCTGTTCATTCACTATGCAACCATCTGAACGCAGTGCTTCCAACTATGAGCACCTCATTCCGAAAATTGCTGGAAATTGCTGCACGCCAATTGCACGGCCTCCTGATTGTGTCTCACTACACTGTGCCTCTTGAGCCTACTGTATAATATTTGCAGACTGCTGCAATTCCCCTGTGCTTGTATACAAGCTGTGATTTCTTGCAGCAACCCATCTCTTGACATGGGTAACTTGACCTCCGACTATACTACTTACTCAAACCCCCTGTCTACAATAAAATTCTCGGCCTTTTACTTCACTGAGCTCACCTTCCAGACTGCATCGCAACTCGAATACCCATCCATCTATCCTCCAAAAACCACTTCTGCATTGACTTTACAAACAAGGTGCCATCTGATATTTTGTCTCATGTTGTGGTAGCCCAAGAGGCCATCCTGTACATCAATGACCTGAATCCCATTCTCGAAAATATGGAGGAAGCTTATCACCATGGTTGTCGCTCTGTTGTAGTCACATCCACCATCCCTGTGCAACGATTAATTTCATCTATTCATTCACCTCAAATCAGCTCTCCATACATTTTTTCCTGATGCAATTTAGATTTAAACTTTGAATATGGAGTAGAATGTAATTCTGACAATGCATGATCTTCATGTTCGGGCATCTTTACACAGCTTCCTATCTTAACCCTTACACACTTGTAATTTTCCTTGGGATAAATTTGCCTCATTGTTTATTTTGAACACATTTCCGGTCACTTGTTTCTGCTCCAGGGATTAAATACTACTGCTTGGTCCATCTTGGTGCCCGGCCATATGGATTGGCAATCTTTCCTGATGGGGGATACCGGCCGGAGGGGTTTCTTGAAAAACCCGGGTTCCCGCTAACACTCAAATTATTTCAGGGGTTTCTCTGTGAAACCGGGTTTCTCATTAGATTTATCCTAAAATGACCATTGAATTGAATTGAATGCACTTACTACAATCACCGAGGTTCCTCCGCGTGATCTGACTGATCCGTCTGCGGACCGTGTGACTATTATGTGATGTACGCGTCTCAGAGGACTCGACGTGTCCAGTTGGCTGTCCTGGGTTTTAGCCCAGTTCTCAACCAGCTCTACAATAAAAATTACTGCGGGGAAGAACTGCAGGGAAGAACTGAGTGTTTATGCACTGATACAGTACTGCTCATAACACAACACATTGTCACAGTGTAAAACTATTGTATCCAAGTTTGTATGAAAATTCCAACGCAGAATCTAGCCGCAACTAGGTTCGAAACGCACCCGATTCCAAGTGTGCGCCCTCTTCCCCGCCCCGGGCAGCGAGCGTACACACGGGTGTGCTACCCTTCTTGATCCCGCCGGGCCCGCCCACAACACCATCTCCCATTCCCTGCAACACGCGCCAGCGCAACCCGAAATTCGGTGTGCAGCAAGTAAATGCGAGCTGCCTCCGCTCCGGCATTCCAGGACCATGTGCGCACCTTCCGCACTCTCAGGCCGATGGCGCTCACCTTAGAACTGCATGCACGGGGTTTTTTTTTGTGCGCCCACCTTTGTCCGTGTGCAGCTAACTAGAAGCACACGACCGCACCGCTGCCAGAGAGCGGGGGTCTTGGCAAATACGGCCGCTGGTGGGCGTTAACTGTGCCTGCTCTCGTTTTGACACGGCCGGTACATGGGCGTGATAGGGGTTGACAGAGACGTAGCGTGCGCGGAGGGAGTGGGGCTCGTCGCGACGTGCCGCACGCGCAGTGCGGTTTGGCATGAGTTGAGGAGCTGAGGCCTGGGGTAAAAGGAGATGAGGGGGACTCGAATCAATCCTAACGAAGGAGAGATGGAAGGAATATTGAAAAACTCAATAAAACTGTAGGCACAAAAATTAGTCATGCGCATCCGTAAACCACCCGAAAGGTACGCATAGGTCAGTCATAGTGTCACTAAAGGCAGGTTCAGTGTGGCCACAGAGTCCCCTACATGCTAAGTGCGGACTGCTGGAAGTCAAATGAATGGGTAAGGGAAAGGCGGCAAGGTGCCGCTGTCGTGTGTGTGCTTTGGAGATTGCCGTGATGGTAATCTTGAATACCATTGGCTTGTACTATGTCTTTCGGGGCTAGAACTTACTACATCAAATCAACGGATCCGTCGGCAGGACTTGGTTTTCAAGTGCGATCAAATGCTGCAAAAGTGCCTACAGCAAATTTTGGGCCAGAGGGCTTGGACCAGAAGGTGGAGTTATACTTAGTGAGTCTCTCTCTTTTCTCTCTTTTTCTCTCTTTTTCTCAACTTGAATATCTTGAATTCCCGCCGCCCTCCACAGACATAATACATGGGCCCCGCGCCGCTTGTAGGGCTTCGGATATTGTTCCTCTTGCATCAAAACCACTTCAGGCAAGGTTCAATGACTCTAATACATCATTTAGAACCTAAATAATGCATCAGGAAAATGTTTTTGTGCTGGCAGTGCTGGCACCAGCTCTGCCAGCTCTGCCAACTCGCCAGAATCGGAGCTGGCGACATAAAAAGGTACCTGGCGCCAGAATCGATTCTGGCACCACACGTAATTTCTGGTGCCAGAATCAGACCCAGTCCACTCACCAGTTTCCAGCCATTTCCTTACATACAGGCCATCGCACGCTCCAAAAGAAATGAAACATATGAATTGTCGTATGCTACGCTCTACATGATTTAAAACTACATGTACACTTCCTGCCATCCACGCATATCCGCAAGCCATGGTCGTGCGGACCACCGGTCATCCACCAGTCATCCCAAATCGGGTAGCGCGCGGTTTGAGAACAGCGCGTCGAGGCAAGGGCAACTACAGTGAAGGTTCATACGTCAGCACTGAATTTTCGAGCGAGATATTAGATGCACCTATGACAAACATTACACCGCAGTCCACTTGGATGCATGGAATCCTCTGAAGGACAAAGAGGGCAGGAGAGGTGAGTCTGCACTGAATAATGCGAGGAGCCAAAGGTAGCTGCGATGTTCGGTGGAGGACTGTTGACAGGCGCGAGGGTACTCAGATTCAGGGAATTGGAGGGATGATAAATAACAGGCTTGAGGATGGTGGATCAGTGCTTGAGGACAGACTGCTCGATAAAGCTTGAAGAGGGCTTGAGTATAGAGTGCTTTCAGAGGGCGGAGGATGTCGTTCGCGGAGACCAGGACAAGGGGGAGGGCTTGGGAACGGCTCGGGAATGGTTTGGGGAGGCTTGAGCTACTTGAGGATGCTTGTAGAGGGCCAACGATGCGTGGAGGGTTGTGGGCGTTGACGAGCATGGGTGGGGGATGGGGGGAGAAAGCAAGAGACATGAACACGTATGCCATCAAATCACGCCATGTTGACACACGTGCCCGGCGGAGTTTGAATGACTTGGACGGTTTTATATCCCGAACTTCGAAATGCCTCTTAAAGTTTAACCCTTCGGATTCTTAAGCATTCTTGCAGTGTCTACTGCATTCCTCCGCAGATCCTAGCACATCTGGAGTAGTACAAAGAAAGAGGAAATTTTTCAAACTGGCGGAAACTGGCAGTATTTCTGGCACGAGCTGGCAACTCTGCCCCAGCTCGGCCAGTTCAGGAAAACATTTTCCTGATGTGAACACCAAAATGTGATCAGGTATTGTCTAAGCCATGCTTCTTAGGCCACGCTGGTAGTCGGCATTTTCACCAAATTTTGACTTGCCTCATTGTTATATGCAGCCATTTTATGTTCAAAAACCCTCAGAGTAGTCGGAACGACAGAGAAAATGAGATTCTCAAATCCCTTCAATGAGTAATCAATATACTGTACCATTTCGACCAAGTCTTCAGGTGACGCGTGACGCGGCCCTCTGAACTGAAGACTTTTGGTCATGGTGACGGTGACATTGAATTTTTTTGGCCCAAATGGGCTTAAAAACCGCCAAAAAGTCTTGCCGGCATCTGCCAGCCTTCCGTTTCAGGCAATTTTTGATTGTATTAGCAGAATGAAGACTTGATAAGACCTTAGGTGACGCGTGACATGGGCTGAAGACTTGGTCGAAATGGTACAGTATGCTCTAGTTGAACATTTCTGCCCGAATTCTGTTTCGGCAAGCTCATGTGAGGATTCTTAACCGTGAAATGGTCCCCGATTTCTCAACAAATTCATTTCAACTAAAATTAGACGCTACTTCTTAATCCCATGGTGCACAAATAGTGAAGCGGCTGGAGCACAGATCTGCTTTGCATCTTGCCAAGTTCAACTTAACTTCATGAGTGGTTGAAGATGAATTGTAATGCATTTGAGTGAGGTAGCTTAAAATGGCTGGCATGCGGCCTGGGTTAGCTGAAATCACTCGGTAGGTGCAACCTGACATGGAACTTGATGTGCTGCCTCGACCTATTCAATGAACGCTCCTCGCCCCCAATTCAAGCATGGACATCATTTACAGAAAACTCCGACTCGAAATTTGGACCGTCAGGTTTATGTTATGTTTACGAATTGCCTGAACCATGTGGTAAATACTTTTTGCCTCCAAACCATTCCATATTCTGACTTGCGTGCAACCACCGTTGGAAATTCAGGCAGAAAATATTTATGGGGAAAATGCGGCGAGTCTCTTCAAAGGTAGTAACAAATACCACCACTCGAGCTGACCAGCAGCTTGAGTGGGAAGGTTAATCGGTACTCACAGTTTCTGTACACAAAAGACCCCAATTTTAGACATGGCTCACAACTTATACGGGACTCTGTGGCCCGAGAGACACTGGGGGCAAAGACCTACGCATGTCAAAGAGACATGCATGGATCGAATGTCCTTCGCATGCCGTTGTGACGGAATCACGGCTTCTTTGTTAGAATTGTCTTTGTAGTTAAGTACATACAACATGTAATTCACTGAGATTCTACTAATGTATAGTATTATTTCAGAATACTTATCTGGTATTCTCATCACACAGCTGGGAATTACGAAGCCTAGATGAATGGTTTGATGTGGCGGGCCACAAGTCAGCCGCAGATGCGGCCAAGCCACGGCATGATGCAGCCGACGGTGAGTCGCGCCCTCGTGACGAGCCGGAGCCGAGCTGACCACCGCGCACTCCTTCGCTCCGCGCACTGCCGGTGTGACAGATCTGCCCGCCTCACGCCCCATTTGGAAGCATGACGGGGTCCAGCCGTCGCACGTTGTGCACGTCGCCTTTGTCCCGCTGCTACGCCACCTTTGTCGCGCCCGCATGTCACCTTTGTCTGTCTACCACCCCACCTGTTTGTCGGGCTACTACAGTATGTCACTTCTATCAGGCGCCGGGGGCGCCGCGCCCGTATGATGGCTGACAACGGCCGTACGTGGTCGCCACCGACGACGAGCTTGTAACTATGACAGAAAATACGTGCTAAATTGCTATAATTACAATATTACTGCAGATAGATACGGCAGATGCGCAGCAACTCACACCGGCGACGACTGGACCCCGTCATGCTTCCAAATGGGGCGTGAGGCGGGCAGATCTGTCACACCGGCAGTGCGCGGAGCGAAGGAGTGCGCGGTGGTCAGCTCGGCTCCGGCTCGTCACGAGGGCGCGACTCACCGTCGGCTGCATCATGCCGTGGCTTGGCCGCATCTGCGGCTGACTTGTGGCCCGCCACATCAAACCATTCATCTAGGCTTCGTAATTCCCAGCTGTGTGATGAGAATACCAGATAAGTATTCTGAAATGATACTATACATTACTAGAATCTCAGTGAATTACATATTGTATGTACTTAACTACAAAGACAATTCTAACAAAGAAGCCGTGATTCCGTCACGACGGCATGCGAAGGACATTCGATCCACGCATGTCTCTTTGACATGCGTAGGTCTTTGCCCCCAGTGAGAGTCAGATCTGATCAATCCCTGACCAACCTTGATTGTCTTAGTCTGTCAAGCCATGGAAGTGTTGAAATCAAAGGGACAAATCCTTGGATTCCAATTCCCATTCTACTGAGACCAATAGGTTTCGAGCACACCATGGCAGCCTAGGCACGGAGTGGTGATTGAGCCAGGTGGAATTACCAAGTAACATCAGATGTTATTCAACTCCGGGTACAAATGTTTACACAACCACTTCCCAGCCAGAATTGAACCGTGGGAAGTGTTACTGAACTCATTTTATGGAGTCGTCGGCTTTCATTTCACAAAAGAACCATTGTCAGAAAGGACCTACGGTTGATTACGACCAGGATGTGCTGTAGATGCAAATTCACGTGCACGACTGATGCTCAACCAGACTCAGTCATACTTAATTTTGTAGCATCTCCCGAGGAGATAAGGGCCAGTTACAAATGATTACTGAGGAAATGGGTTGATGCCTACTGCCACACGAACAACAGTACTTGGCCAATAGCACGTACAGTGTGATTTTCAATCCCGCATGATCACCCAACCCCTCCATTCAGAACCGTTTAGAGTTTACATGTAACCCATGAGTCTATGCACTCAGCTGCATAGTTTATCCTACGGAGTTTCACTCCCCTCCGAGGAACCAAGGATTGCTGTTTCAAACCTATCTACCTAGGGAAGTGCCTGCCCGATGTCAACCCGAGACCATCTTCTCTGAATCAATTCCGCGAGGCAATTGAAATATAATGTATACCTCATACTATATCTGAATTCTTTCAAGAAAAAAAGAAAGAGTCAATAGAAGTTAATTTGAAGGCTGAGGAAATAATCCCTGCAAAGCTGCATTCTCTCATGACTTGGCGAGCTATCAATCAACTGCCCATGAGCCCGTGCAGCAGAAAGCTTTGGAAAGTTGAGGGATGGGAGAAACTGGAGAATACCACTTGTGGGACATCAATATGTGGCGCCAAACTCCTAGGGGCTCTGAATAACCGAACATAGATTTGTGGGTATAGTGAAATCGATGTAGGAGAAGAGCTCAAATTAATGCCAGTGAATAAGCAGGGCCGCCGGTGGGCAAGGGATGAGTGCTACAAAGTGGTAATCCAGGGAACACCCTATTTCAAATAAAATGCACAGGGCATCGCTGAATGCTCCAAATGCATCAAGAGGAGCAAAAAAGATGAACAATGTTCAATTCCAATCACGGGAAGCCAAGCCCACATAACGAAAAGGATTCTGGAATGAGTGCCACCGCAGCAGTGGATCAAAATCCTACCAGTTTTTTTTTCTCAAAGGGTCTATACCCCCTCAACTGCCACAGCCGTGAGTACGGTACATTATAAACCACTGAATTGGTATGTAAGCGCACAGACTCGGGGTGTTTACGAGCAGCCAACTATTGGATTAACCTGGTATCAATTGAGTCAGTATTTAGCAACCAAGATTAATGTACTTAATTAGCCAGGTGAGTGACAGAATCAGAGATCCATGGAACACATTTAGACGTACTTGAAGCTGTAAGTGTCGATCAAGAGTCCCGTACCTGTACCAACATCCCATCGGTTCTCCATCCAAATTCGTACTCCCTCGCCCCTTCAAGCGGTGTCTGAGCTCAGTTTAGTTAGCCACACATCCAAAGCCACCTCGGGACTGGCACGCATTGACGCGGAAGTGGCGCGCATTGACGCGGCGTTGACGCGGCGTTGGCGTGGCTCCGGCGCGGCGTTGACGCGGCAGGCAGTGAACTCAAAGAAGCTTCCAGACATGCTAGGACAACATTGAATGTTTCATTTCAAGTTTATAGTGGTCTGTGAAGGCTAGGGCACAATGTACTCCAGAATTGACTTACTTCTCCTATAGAAAAAGTTCATAGTTGACCTGAACATCATCAGTTCCTCCCCTAGCTTCTATCTGACTGCTTCTGAGTGTAGTTAGATTGCATTAAAAGAGTACGGTACGGAAGATCAGTAATGAGTTCAAAAGATGCCGCGTCAATGCGCGTCAACGCCGCGTTAGTGCCGCGTTAGTGCCGCGCCGATGCGCGTCAATGCACGCCTGCCGCGTCATTTTTACCAGACCCAAACACCGAGGGGCTGGCTAAATCTTCCGTGAATCCGACAAGTATATTCGCGTCCTTCGACTCTGGGAATTAGAGCTTGGTTACATGACTGCATTTCACGGAACAAAACTCCGGGTATCGAAAACCCTCTTGCACTCGATATTGGCTCTGGTTCCATCTACAGTATATCCGGCTCCGTACGCCACACCATTATAATTTCCATCAGCTCACGCACCACATTAGATTTAAAAATCGACTCGACTCGACTGGGGAACCGTGAACTCAAGAATGCGCGCGTGCGTCACCGGCGGCCAAATAGAAACAAAAACGGGGCGAGCCGAGTCGTCAGTCATGGTCTCAATCTGCCATCGTATCGCCTGATGTACTTAATTAATCCTAGGCCGAGTTTACTCTGGGTTCGTGTTTCCATAGGAATGGGGCGAGGGCCGCGAGGTGAGGCTGTTGTAAACTTCAGGTACAACTATCCACACCCTGCGACTTCTGCGGTTGTTGCGCGACCCTCGTTTTGTTCGAACGCTGATTCAGTTGAAAACCCTACTCGGCCCTCATCCCATTTCTCCCACACATGGACACAAATACATCGTATCGGGCACTCCTGTACATCTGTTTTCGGGTTTCTCGTTCTATATATGTGGTTCTTGTTCTTACATTTGGATGTTTGCAAGATACCGTGCAAAAATGATGAAGTCTTCCAAGTCGACTTTGGGCAGATTCAGTTTAAAATCAGATACGTACCCTAAATTCAAGTGCCCAGCCTTGGAGAAATTGATCGGGGTGTCGGAAAAACCAAACCGGCATCGCCGTATGACGCTATCTACTTGCTCTCTTTTATTCCGAGGGGTTTCCCGAGGTAGGCACTAGCAGCTTACCCTCACAAAGCTCTTCTCGTTCTTGTCGCCGCTACTCTCGCCTCAGGATCCGGGATATTCCGCTACAATGTTGCGGCGAGTCGTGCTCCTCCGTTGCCACTGTCCATTAGTTTTAGTCCACCCACCATGTTGAATTGATGTAAATCGATATCGTAGAACAGATCCTCTGCGAGAAGTAACACACCCGCGCCGCCCACAGCCACTGCAAAGAACATAGTGCCCCGCAGCCTGCGATGTTATGGGCGTCGAGACGTGCACAGTCATATTCATCCTGTATTTTAACCTCGTTTACGAGGGAATCCAATGCGGCATTATTATTTATTTATTTATTTATTTTTTGGGAGCATTTGGGATAATGAAAATCAGTCTGCAGAAGCATTCCAAAAATCATCCGCTGGGTCTACCAGATAAATCTACTTAATGCCGGGGAAGTTGTGTAGGGAGGAAATGCTATTACGCACAAGTACCATAGTGTGGGACTCCAGCCATAATAAGTTTATCCTATCCCATTTCTTGGATCATTCAATCTCAATGGCTGTATACCCACTAAAACCCCCACTGTGTAAGTCCAATCGTCTAGCTGAGTGTCTTCATTCATTAGTAGACCACTCCATGTTCTTAGGACAAGATCTTTATTTAGTGCAAGATTTCCGAATTTCATTTTATTGGTGAGGATTTGATCTCGTCCTATGGCAGAATTCACAGATTTCAGCCATCTGTTGTGAATCTCAACATCTGTAATGTTACAGTGTGGGTTTTTCAGAACCTTATCATTCTGGATATTCCAGATTGTGTGCCAGCCCGTGGATACCAGAATGGTAAATAATCACCTCATAGCAGGGATATTTCTCCCATTTGAGTGTTGAAATTTAACAAGGTTACAACCCAAGATCAGTCTCCAGTTGAGGGGGGGCTAATTGGGATATTTCATGCCCAGAGTTCCTCGGTCAGTCGCCAAATTAATTTTGCCCCTGAAGCATCACATTCTAGTGCAATGTGTTCGAGGTTCTCGGGGACACCACATGTTGGGCAGACTGCAATGGCATCAAGATTAATATGTGTCCAGAAGTCGCCGACTCTGAATATGTTGTGAATTGACTTCCACAATAATTTGCGGTGAAGTCGTCTCAGATTTGTGGAACGTATAGATTTCCAATCATTTCGTCAGTAGGAGTGTAGTCAGATACTTCATGCACGGAGCACCGGATACGATCTAAATTGATAAATGATACCTTCCTGAACGGTTCTGAGCGTCTGCCCTTAATGATTTTTGTAAAGATTCGCTGTGATCCTTGTGAGATTAGAATCCCTGGGCCGCTGAACATTAGATCAATTTAGGTATCAACCTCAAGTGGAGAGTATGAATCAATGCCTGTGGTAACAGGGAAAGTGGTTGTTGTCTGCTTGAACTGTGCAAGTGAAAATTTTGGTGAAAAATGTTTTGAATTTTTCACTAACATTTTCACATGAAAATGTGTATGTATTACACCGGGGGCAAAGCCCTACGCATGTCGAAACGACATGCGTGGTTCGCATGTCCTTCGCATGAGGTAAGACCTATTTGATAAGATAAAGGGAAGCTTTGTCGGCTCGTGGGAAAGCCCCCCTTTCTCAAGTCAAAGTCTCTTTGTCAGTCATTGTACTGCATGCAAACGACATGCGAACCATGCATGCCGCGTTGACATGCGTAGGGCTTTGCCCCCGGTGTTATTGGTATTACTCTTGCCGAAAAATTCATGAATTTTATTTCAAAATTTTCACCTCCATTCTCAGTCTCAAAAGTACTGAAAAACTATTTGAAATTTTCATCAATTTTTCAGTGAAAAAAGGTGTGGAAATAATGAACATTTTTCATCAATTTTTTCAGTGAAAAACTCAACATTTTCATCAAGTGGTAGGTATATTTTTCTGCTCTCAATAGCTTCTGAATGAATTGAAAATCAGCGATTGTGGGGATTGAACTCGTACACACACACGTGCACTTTCGGGAATCTCGGACACTTGATGGAAAACCTCACGATGAGGGAGGTATTCTTATTCGGCAAATCACTTTCAACTCGTTTTTCACCCAAGAATGGATCATTCCTCGTCGAAACATGCCAAATTTTCGAGTTTTACAGAGTCTTGTTGGCTGTACAACATCAAAAATTCAAACTGTAGTGTGAAGTTGTGAACCTGACGCGGCAACGGTTCGTTCACGGTCAGTTCTGGGACGATTTACTTGAATCCAGATGAATCTGAAAGCGGGAGTAGAGGCATACAGGTCTGAAAAATCCAAACGTGTGGCATATCCAGCCTTCACCGTCAAGAATGCAATTATTCCCTTTTATTGACCGTTCATTCTTGAGCAACGGTTCCGACCTATATCCAAAAGGTTCTAGCTCTCAGTCCTGTGCCTTGATCATACCTTTCAAATAAGCTCAGAACCGTTGTAATTGGTTCAGAACTGATTGAGTAATGCACAATTCAAGTTTGTGATGAAAGGCTAAAGCGAATACTATCCCCCCCCGCCGCGCCGGACACACCTACTACTCGGACAAACAAACATTTCTCACCCGTTTCTTAGCCGATTTTCGAGATTTTTGGCTCAGAATACTCGTCTATATGTCTTCTATCACCATGCGCCCTAAGTGGACCGGAATGTCACCACCTATCCTTTCCCAACGCCGGTCTAAGTTACCAAATTCGGAAATTTCCCACATTTTCATTCAAGCAAGAGGCCTCGCAGGCAGGAATGCACGGATGACTGTATTTCCATGGACTAGACATATTTCTAAGTATCCGTGCCAATTTCTGTGCCGGGAGATGCCCTAGCGGTGGCGCCATACCGAAAATAGGAGATCAGCTTATGTCAGAATATCAACATCTCCTCTACTACCCACCACAGCGTCGGTATGCCCTCTGACCCGTAGAAAGCTCGCTCCCTGGGCAGACCAGAACAAATGCCAGCCGATAAACAGTCCAAGCTCTCCCAGGAGGAGCGCATTGCCCTTGCAATTGCTGATGTCCAGAGCGGCAAATATTCGGGACGCACCGCAGCGAAGCTCCATTCGGTGTCGTCTAGCACGCTCAATGACCGCCTTCACGGTGTCAAAACCAGATCCGAGTCCCATTCTGACCAATTACGTCTCACACCCGCACAGGAGAATGTGCTTGTTGACTGGTGCCACTTTCTGCACATCACCGCGCATCCATTGAACCGGCAGACCATCTATCCCAAGGTCAAGGCCTTGTGTGGGGAAACCCCCGGCCACAATTGGCTGGATAGGTTTCTCCAGAGACATAAACTGGACCTTCTGACAGGGCAGACAACTGGTCTAGACCCTAAACGTGCTCGTGCATTCAATTACGCGACAATCCAAGACTACTTTCAGAAATTGAAAGCAATCATCGATGAGAAGAAGATCCCTTGGCATAATGTGTACAACATGGACGAGAAGGGGATCCAATTGGGTGGCGGGCGAAAGAATCGAGGCGTAAAATACATCCTGTCGCGTCATGCTCGCCCGCGATATCGAACTGCCGACGCGAACTTAGAGCTCGTGACTATCATTGAATGCATATCCTCGGTTGGGGAGAAGCTTCCTCCTGGATTTGTCTTACAAGGAAAGAGATTGTTGAAGCGTTGGTTCACGGAGGAGACGCAAGGCGCCGGCTGGTAATATTTGATATCATTCTCCCCGACAGAGCTTTTGCTTATAATTCTTATAATCTCATCATCACAGCATTAGTGTTTCCGAGAATGGTTGGACCGATGACCATCTATGCATAGAATGGTTCGTCAAGGTGTTCATTCCGTGGTTCATCAGGCACAACATCAACAACGACCCGGGGCTTGTTGTTTGGGATGGACACGGTTCTCACGAGACGACACCACTACTCGAGATCGCAATCAAGGAAGACATCCACCTATTCAGCCTTCCTTCTCACACGAGCCACAAAACCCAGCCCTTGGATGTCGGTGTATTTGGTCCCACAGAGCGATGCTGGGGGGAGAAATGTGATGAATTGGCAGATATCGGGCTCAAGGTAACGAAGGAGAACGTGATAGCTGTCTATCTCGAAGTGCGCGAAAAGTCGATGACGAAGGCAAACATCATCAGTGCCTTCCGAAAGACGGGTATACGGCCGCTGGATCCGACGGTATTCAAAGAGGAAGAATACGCACCGAGCTGGGCGACATCGACTCAGCCACACGTCCCCGACACCTATCCCCGCCCCACATCACCGGATGGTCCATCGGACGGGCCCGCTCCCCCACTTCACGTTGCAACCGCAGTGGCTGCCAAGATAAATCGCCGTGGTCGCTCCGTATCAGGCCAATCGGGGCCGTACGCGTCGCGTACTGCATTGCTAGCGACACTGGTGATGCTCGAGGAGCAAGTGACAACAGCGAGGGCCGAAGCGGAAGCAGCCACTGCCCACGCTGTCTTGATGGCACGGGAGAACCTGAAGATCAACAACTTGCTTAATGCGAAGGCGGGGAAGAAGAAAGAGGGTGGTCGCGCACACTTCCAGGGGGCAGCACGATGTTTGACATCAGGCGAAGGGCTGGAACAGAAGCGGAAAGAAGCGAGGGAGAAGGAACAGCAGAAGGAGGAGGCAGAAGCGAAACGGCTGCAGAGAAAGGCTGATCAGGAGAGGCGGAAGCAAGAGAAGGAGGAACGTGCCAAAGAAGTGCAAGAGCGACGCGCGCTACGCGATTTGACTCGGCTGGTCAACGAGGATGCTAAGAAGAAACGACAGCAGGCAGGGGGGCGTGGGCGTGGGCGCGGCAGAGGTCGAGGAAGAGGTCGAGGAGGTGCAAGCATCAGCAGATCGAGTGCACACCAAAAAGAGAATGCACACACCGATTCCGATTCCGAGGACTCTTCCGACACTGCAGAAAGCAGCTCCAAAGGGTCCTCCAGCGACGAGTTTGATGATGGGGACGAACCAGAAGTCCCGCAAGTGGTAAGGCGCAGTGGTCGCGCTCGTCCAGACCATCCATGGGCGGCCAGACTTGCTGCTATCGACGAGGATCCATGAGGCGGACAGAGGTCGGAATCTCCGGTTTTAGAGGGCCAGGGGGTGCAATGTATATGGGAGATGTCGCATGTCAAGTAGTGAGAGGAATGGAAAAGAATTGAGGCCGCAATGGACGACTGATGAGCTGGCACACGAGATGCGGTGCAGTGTCACGTTACCTAGAACTCGGACATTTCCGCCTGTCAAAGAAATCGAGCTCGTTTAACGAGTTCTCGGCCGTTTGGCACAAACTTTTTTTTCATCTTTCACATTTTTCCAAATTGCAAACGATCTATCTACTCAGATTTACAGGAAGTGACCACCAAGTCAAGTTATTCACGGGTTTTCCTTAAGTGTCCGGGTACTAGGGGGGGGGATAGTAGCACGAATTTTGAAGGACCTAAGAATCAGATTTGATAGGTTCGGAGCAAGCCCGCGCAGCTCCGGCCCGGCCTGCCCGCCCTTGACTTGCTTCAAACTGCGCCAAACAATAGGCTTGCGAATCATCTCACACCCACCTCACTCTTTATCCAATCACTTAGTGGTGAATTGTAAGTTGTAGATCATATGTCAGGGTAAATTCCAGTGATCTTGGATGAGCGATTTACAGCTGATTTCGAATCTAATGAGATCGATCAATTTTTTTTTGCTATTCCCAAAAAGGAAATTTTGGAAGACCAGTACTCTACCACAACTTTACCATTGACTTCAGGATAGCTTGAACATGTAATAATGTCCAGGCAGTGAGATACTACCTCCGCGGCCAAAAGCACGCTGTTATACGAGAAGAAAACACGACGCGGGGAAGCTGATTGGTTACCTGTTAGCATCACTGATTGGATCACTCCACGCCTCTCCCGCTCTCGTATCGCTAACTTTGATGTTTCCCAAGGGTCGAAAACCCCTATGCGTGTCTTACGGTACCAGGGAATGTCCAGAGGCCGCTGGGTAGGAAAATTTTCCTTTTTGGGAACGGCAAAAAAAAATTCGATCAATCTCATTAGATTCGAAATCAGCTGTAACTCCCAGTTTCTTTCTAATGTGTTGGAATTAGAGCCTAGGGACGAAGCGATGCTCAGTGACCCTCTGCAAACGCGCAGGGGTCTCGGTAGATTTTCTACAGTACTTATACAAATGGATGACTAATATGTACGAAAAGAGGTAAAGGTAAACCATAAGAGAACAGCGCGCGTATGAGTCCGTAAGAGTTGGTATAAGTAATGAGGCAGGGAAGCATGTGAGGAAAGAGTCGGAATGAGTCGTAGAAGTGTGGATAGTCAGTGCAAGTGATCTCCCGCGGCAGCGCCCGGAGTCAGACGATGGCAGTGCGTAGGTGATCTCGATTGTTATTCCAATATAATGTTCATGCTGATCCCGGGTTCGTCCTTTCCGAGAAATATGGTACTCAAGGTCTAGGATGACATTCAAAACATACACCTGGGTGGCATAATTGTACATATTTCTCCTTCTAATCATCTTGAATATACTAAGGAATTTAGGTTACGATGTGGCGTATATACAGCGCTCACCATTTCGTGAGTACGCTTTGTCACATAGTGTCACACTTGATACTCCAACCTCGACGCGTCTCAAACTCTCCGGAGAAGATCTTAAAGCACTTGACAGAATTGAATGAGACATTAATGACCACAACGTCGGTTCAAAACTGTGACAACTTCATATACCTCTGGTACATGACCTGGCAACTTGTGATTTTTCATCGATTTTTCGGTGTTTTCAACCTATATTACACTTTTGATAAATTCTGGCAACATCGATAAGACATGTAGTGAGTACATTTGCATTTGAGGGTCCATATAAAAAGTTGGACCCACAGCTATCTTATAAGTCTCGCAATTGAGCGAAGATTCCGGCTTGGCCTATCAATTTGATGCAGCTGATTGCTTCCAAAATCGACAGAAATCTGTGCCGCATACCACTCATCCTGATCTCAGGCCAGCCTGTATTGTACGGGGGATACACTACCTATCGATTCGACCTTACTCAGTCCACATCATTGTAGAGCATTCTAAAAGTCTACCACCTCAGAATGGTATCCTGAACATTCTGGGGGAAAGTTACACACATTTTTCTGTTAAGTGTCCGAGTTGTAAAGGGGGGATTGACAGCTCGGTAGTCTTCGCCCGGGTCCAATATTCCCGAGGCCGACATCTTAGCATACGTGACAGCAAGCTCAAAACCATTAGTTATTGTTGTAACACATTACTTACATTTTCAACTTGTTTAATGGTTCGTCTGGGAATGAAGACAGAAAGTCATGGATTAAATTATTATATGGTAAGTGCATGACTTTCTAACCTACGGCCCAAACACGCGCAGCCGCAGACAAGACATGCAAGTCCGCATCGATTTCGCATGTTGAAGAAACCAGCGGGTCGATTCGGAAAGAAAGTGTATATGGTGGCACAAATTCACAACTGCAATGACGCGTACTCTTGGTCTGCGGGCGAGGTTGTACTTCCGGACGCCGGCCGCAGCCGCACATGGCACACTCGAAGCGAATTCGCGTCGGCAGGGCGCGTGCGGCTTCGGCTTCGGGTTGAAGGGCTCTTGCGCAGCAGCTAGAACATGGGTGGGGAGTCACACCGTTGCGAGGGGAGAGGGGTGTCAGCGGGAAGCCGGGAAAAAGAGATGGACATACACACCTGCCAGAGATATTCGTAAGAAACATCAGTGTGTAAATCTGACTTGCGCGGGGCGAGACATCGTGCAGCGGTGATTGGCACGCAAACATCCCGCGCCGTCATCGGGTCGACTTGCCTACATGGTTTCGGAGTCGGAATGCGGGTGAGCCGGTGCGCGAGCAACATGCAGCTCGTCCTTCCCCGCGTCAAAACCAATCCTAGTGCGAGTTTCTGCTAAGAGTGCGCCCAACCCCGTACTCAACTGGGTTCGCGGGGAGTCTGAAGGGAAATATGATGGGGTCAGCATGGCAGTGACTGAGGCTGAGCATGCTAATGGGACCAGGGAAGTCTGCATGCAGCGTACATATGCGGGGAGCAGATGGAACATGTATGGTGCATGCCAGGGTGCCGGGTGCTTATTGTTGAGGGCAGAGATAGGTGGGGACGACAGGTAGAAGAGAAGTGCAGCGACGAGCGCGTTTGCTGGCCGGATACCGCCGGAATGCGCCCCGGAGAATATTTTTATCTTGATTATGATTGGCCAAACTAAGTCTCCAGGAAGAAGTTGCCGAAAAGACTTAGTTTTTGACCCATTTTGATCTTGTTTGATCTGCCGAACTAAGGTAGGATAATCAAGATGTTGGATGCTACTGGGCATGCTACGGTGAATTTGGAGCCCTGATTTCTTGGGAGTCCGAGATGGATACAAAGGACATAGTGAGTCTCTCTCTTCTTTCCATTTTTTCCCTTTCTTCCCGCAACTTGAAACTTGATTTCGCACGCCTCTCCCCAGACATAGTTAATGAGCCGATATGTAAAGGAACACCTTTGTTGCGAGAGAGGTGCAATGTTTGTCTATGTGTGGCAGGGACGGCTTTGGCGATCACATCACATCCTATATAGTATATATTAAGAGACAACGAACACTGCCACACAAAAAGTCACCTGATATAATCACGGGACAAACACGGGACTCGGAATCCACCCGTGCACGGCGAACCCCGGGACTCGGAATCCGCCGTGCGTTGGCGAGCTCGGAATCCACCGGGGTTTGGGGCGCAGCCCCAACAAGCTGTGGACCCGCCAAAGGTACGGACCGAGCGCAGCGAGCGTCCGTGCCGAAGGCAGGGTCCTAAAGCTTTCATACTTTACTCCGTTAAATTTACGCTTGGCGGTCACGATCATGGCTTAGGCCGAGATGCCGTTGGTCCCGTGTTCCGATCAGTGATCGAGCCCATATCGGGAAAGCGGTTCGCGAGCCGCTGGCAGGTTCGGTTATAACCATCACGTGCTCGACGCGTCGCGCTTTTGGGGACGCGTCTTGGGCCGAAATGATTTCCCTCCCTTCATCCTACCTTCTCAGTGTCAATTAGAGAGAGTACAAGTTCAGATTATCTGTTTGAACACCTCATCCCATGTATCAAAGACCTTGCATTGAGCTACACCAAGCTTAATATCACCAAAAAAGTACTGTTTAATGCAGTTTCAATTGGAACTTTGAGGCGCCAGTAAGATTATACATAGATCGAGTTTATTTATATTAGCCTGATACTACATACAATCCCCTCCCTCACGAGCACGCGCGGTGCATAAGCCCGAGCCTGCTCACGAATGATGCAGCGGCGGCGGGGCGGCGGTAATTCTCGTGTACCCGCCTCAACGCTTCGGGAACACTCTTCTCCATGCAACCGGGGAGCCACGCATCGCAAATGGCATGAATTCGCGTCAACGGTGCAGTAACCTCCATACGCGTTTACCCGTTCCGGTGATGGGATCCACACGAAGGTGCGGGCACGGAAACTCAATAGACAAGGTGCGCGACTTTCCTTTTATATGCCATTCAATATTCGGGCTCTGACTCCAGCTAACCTATGCGGCCCGCCCTTCTGCACACAGTCAGGGAGCCCGCGCGCCCGCGCCCGATCTGCGGAGCGCCGCGCACGTCGCGAGTGACCCGAAGTCGCATCACCATGATGCGCGCATGGCTCGCCAATCACCAACCACACGCATGTACCCGTCGTGGCACGGATGCGGCACAGCAGGACACAGTCTTCCTGTTGGCGTTGCAGGCTTGCGCAACGCAGTGGTGACGACGCGGACGGCACGCACTCCGTGACACTGGGTTCGCGGAGATATGCGGCGCGTGGGCAGGTTAGGCGACGCGCACCTCAAAGACGTGTACGCGGAGGAGAAACACGAGCGAGGGAGCACAAGTGCGTGCAGGTGCAACTACGCTGCGAAGTGCTCGCACACGCGACCAGGCTGTGGGACAAGAGCCGGCGGTACGACGCGAGTCGGGAAGTGTTTGGCCATGATTGCCGATCTCTTCCCGCCTTTCCGCCACTCTTTTACGCCATTTCTCGTACACAGTACAGCTCTTTGCCTCGTTGAACCGTGTCATATCACACTTAATATCATCAGCCTGTCTCACAATTTTTTTGGGAGGAAGAAGATGCAAGGGACACGTAGAATGAATATATTTAGTCAGGAAAGTAAAATATCCGAGAGTAAGTCGCGTAAGAACTTACGCTGGGAAAATTTACGATCTTTACGGTAAATATCGTAAATCGACCCCACGTGCACGGTCTAGGGCCTTCCATACGCAGTAGAACCATCAGATTCGGCTAGCGGGTGATCACCATTTACTTACCGCAGTTTACCATATTGTTTTGCTCCCAACGAGTCGATTGACGCGTTTAGAGGCTCTAAAGACCGTGCATATGTGTCAGATAATCAATACAGTGGAAAAAACGCGCTCAGAGGCTGTAATCCCCTTGGCCCAAAAGGGATTTTCGACCGACACCGTTCCTCCATCAATCGGGAGCTAGTGAGTTGTTTGGTGTATTCTGACGAGAATTGAGCCACAAAAAATACTCAGATGGGAAGGAATTATATCTGCAGAGTTCTTTAGACTTCCTCTTTGCTCAAGGGCTTTCCATACACGATGGTGATTTACTTGACCACACTTTACTGCGTCCGTGCGTCGTTCTACTCCCACCACGTAGACTGACGCGTTTCGGGGCTTGACCGTGCATCATACAGTTAAATGAACTCAAAGGTATGAGCCCGGAAGCTTTTTTCCACGTCAGCCCAGCATGGGTTCGGGTACGACATCAATCACTGGTTAGCGTTCCCCCATGTGTGTATTAAGCGATTGAAACAAGCCAAATGCGCGATTAAAACAGTTAAATAAAAGTGAAGCCTCTCAGAGTTGCTCTCCAGTCCCTCTTTCCTATGGCGGGCTCCCGAGCTTTGAATTATGTGCCTTGGATGATCGGAGTAGTATCAATTATGCAATCTCCCGAATAACTGTCCATTCATCCTGTTTTGAGCGAGTAATCGGAGACTGAGGGTAATAATCCTATCAGATATCTTTATAGGATCGTAGAATCATAGTTATTTAAGACTACGGAGGCAACAGGTCTTTCTTTTCCAAGTAAAACATCCAAATCAGTCGTGCCGAGTTTGCATCACCAAACACGCGCGAACCTGAGTGAGTAGTCCCGGGAGTGCAGCTACGCAGAAATAAAATAAACCTTGTCCAGACTATGTACCTATTGAGAAGTCATTAACCCTGACACCAATTCTGCAGCTCCAGGGAAGAGCTGGTAGATATCTCCTGTCTATCAAACCTCACGCGTCTTGAACTGCTTCCAAAAATGTCTGGAGACCAGGAGAGCACTTTGTTTTACCCCAACACACGTAAAAGCAACCTACAGTACTGTTTATTTCACAATTAAATTTTCTGAGCATTGTACAAGGACTATTTCAGGGAATTTTGCCCCCAAAAAATATTCATGTCCTCAGTTCTGTTTAAACAATGCTTGGAGCGAGGCATTTGGGTGCATATTATGTCTTAACCTTCAGCTGTCATATACTGTACCATTTCGACCGTAGGTTCACTATTTTTAGGAAAATCTCATCCGAGAAGACCGAAAAATTTACTTTCGATTTGAAGTAGACTTGCCCTTTATTAAGGCACAAAGGTCTATATAAGCCGAAACAGCTATCTATCGCGGTCATTTCTCTTTCACATACCTCACACAGAGCTAACAACATTCTGGCGTCACTACAGGAGTCAGTGACACGCCGACTGGCGCAAACGGCGTGCCTCTCGCGCAGCGCTCGAGCACGTGCTTCCCAAATAGGAAGTGAGCTGATGATGAGCTGACTCGCCTCACCGCCACGATTTACCGTGATGTGACCATCAATTTACTCATAAACGTAAATATAAATTTATAAAGAGACTTACACTGCACTATTGCGCCAAGCGTACCATCCACCTGACCGCTGTCCCATTCGAACCCTCGCCAATGTCAGAGCTCCAGAGGCAGACGCGCCGCGAGCGCCGCTTCTCCGACGTCGAGGCCTCCCTGCCCGCCTTCTCGCTGTACACCAGCGTCACCCTCGACCCGACCGCCCCCGTCGCGAGCGCCAAGTCGACGCTGGCGGACCTGCTTTCGTATCTCGGCCCGTATAATCCGCGCCCGCTGCCGCTGACGGAAAACGATGCCGTGTGGCTGCTCGACAATACCGCATTTCGCACAAAGGATGGCGCGTGGCAGGCCGAGTTCGTCGCGGCCGTCTTCACGCGCGAGCCGTCTACCCGCCTCATGGACGCCGTGGTCCAGGTCGCCGACAAGCTGGGCCTCGGGGCCAACGACCAGCGTCTCGCGACGATCGAGGAGCGGCTGCGGCCTTTCCTGATGGATATTCTGCCAGGGAGGCTGATCACGGCCGACTTTGCTGGCGTGAAGGAGCTGAGCTTGGGGCCGGGCGGGCGCAATGGGATCAGCAGCGATGTGCGCGAACTACATGACCTGCAGACGGGAAGCGTGGTTGCGGCAAAGGCGAAGGCGCCGGAGGGAGCGACGGGCTTGCTGGACATGAAAACGCACTTTGCGGAGGACTCGGGATGGGGTGTCATTTCTGGTACGTACTGCGTGAACGGTGCATGTCGGGCACCAAGTCAACGGGAGCTGACCGGTCTTGTGCGGCAGACATCGACGACACCATCAAGGTCACGATGACGAGCGATCCTCTAGGGATATTGACGTCGACGTTCCTGGTGAGTTTCGCCAAGGGAAGAGCCGCGAAATAATGTCTGACAGCATGGCTCACACTCGGAACCGATGCCCGTTCCAGGCATACCCGACCTCTACAAGTATATCCAGTCCCTGATCACGCCAGCGTCGCCCTTCTTCTACCTGTCGGCCTCCCCGTACAACCTGTACCCGTTCCTGCGGGGGTTCCGCGACCAGCACTACCCCCACGGGCAGATAATCTTGCGCGATGCGAGCTGGATGTCGATTCCCGGTCTGCTCTCGAGCCTCACCCTCGGCACTCACGAGTACAAGGTGGACCGGATGCACAAGATCAACAGCTGGCTGCCGGGCAAGAAGATGGTCTGCATCGGCGACTCGACGCAGAGCGACCCGGAGTCGTATGGTGGGCGCTTCCAGATTCATTTGGGGTGAAGGCTGACTCGAGAGCAGGCGAGATCTACTGAACGTTCCCCGGCTGGGTGCATGTCATCCTGATCCGGAAGGCCAAGGACATCGCGGAGCTCGGCATTGAGGCTAAGAACGAGCCCGCTCGGTTTGAGAAGGCCTTTGAGGGGGTTCCTCGGTGAGTGCTTCTCTCTACACGAGTTTTTATATTATAGCAAGGGCATCGGGACACAGTTCGGTGTGGCACGTATTCGAGGACCCGAAGGAGTGCTACGACATTATCAAGGAGGCCGTCTTCAAGGGCTTGATCGTAGAAGGGCGAAATTAGTCTTATGTCGCGGTCAGTTGAGTTCCCAAAGTCCATCCCGCAGCCCTTGATCTAATGCCAGCTCTTCTAATCCAAGTCGTCGCCCGACGAATCCGACTCAAAGCGGCGCCACTCAAACCTTGCAAGGCTTACCGGTGCTGGTATTGGGTGACTTATTCGCGGCATTCCTCGCGCTTCAACCATCTGCAAATATGAGCTTCTTCATGGACTTGCGGACTTTGCTTTATCTTGGACTAGGATTCTTGATTCTCCATTCATGTCATATAAATATTCTTTCACGCTGTAGTGTACCATAGAGTTGGTTGACTCTTGCTCCGAATTGTTGTCTCCCTAAATATGCCATTCCTACGCGTTCAATTTCAAACGTACATGTATTGTTCCGATGCGCACCCCAGTTTCTCAATTTCACAGAGCAGAAGCTGGAATTTCAACACGCATTACTGTCATCCAGGATGAGAACAACAGGAAGCCTAAGACTCGGAGCAGGCCTGCTGCTGGAGCATTGGGTACAAATTAATCCGGGCGATGCGAACCGTTCCGTTCGAGCGACTACTAGAATAACTGTGAGTGACCGAGTTAAGGAAAAAAAGAGAATCATTGCAAGAAATGGTGAAGTCAGCTCGATAGGAGGAGACGAATGTAAGCATCTCGACAAAAATCGAGTCGTAGCCAATACCGATACAGCCTATCCATCGTCATCGTGTCCAAAATCCAAGGTTTTTTTTTTTTTTTTTTTGGAATCCTTGTTTATACTCCAGTGTGTCTAAGACATATGGTAGAGTTAAACTGCTCTTTTTATTACATAATTGTGTCAATCTGGCATATGTCTCAGGCTCGAAGTGTTGACAGGATGGACTGCACCCTGTCGGCGCGGCAATGCCGCTGTAAGCTGCAGGGAACTCCCAGGCTGGTGATCATTCCCACGACTCAAACTTCCCATTCCAGCTTCACGTTCCCAGCCACCACCCAACCAGTACCCCCTATCTCTCGGCCCACCCGGATCCTATTTTTCGAACCCAGACTGATCGAACCCAGACTGATCGAATTCCCTGATCGAATTCCCTTTCTCGGCACAGTGTAGTGATTTCTCCGTCTCTTTTTGTTGGCCCCCAATTGGGCCCCAGGCAACATCCACTGGGGGAAAGCCGGACCTAACAGTGCCGCACTGCGCGGCCGGGGCGGCACGGACTTTCTTGGGTATGAACGGAATACTGCGGAGGTTGAAATGTGCGGGCCGCCGGGTGATTTCGGGCTGCAATCCGAAGATAAGATGAGGGCGAAGGAGATGATGTGGGGCAGTGGCCATCAGTGATGGATGGTAAACGTCGCCAAAGTCGGACATAACAAAGCCAAGTATGATGGAAAATCGGCAGTGAGAAGCCGGAAAGTGTCTAAAGTGTGTCTTTCCGGTGGTAGGGGGGTTCGAACCTGCTCCCCAAAAAACCGTCAAGCAGGTGATGTGTTGAACATCGCACGGTAGACCACTACTCCACCGTGCCCCCCCAAAATCCACGTCCCCATCAGCGCAAAATCAATGAATGCGCATTCCATGTCGAGACCCAGGGTTACTGCTAGGATTCTTGGTGGAGAGGAAGGGAGAGGCTGCTCAGAGTGCCTGCAACTCCGAGGTAATGTCCCAGCGATTGAGCAGCTGCAGCAAGGGCTTCGGCATCGGCGGCGGGCGGCAGTATTTTCTACTCCGTCCACTTTGTAAATCTTCTAGTTATCGTGTGGATCGTTATTGCAGCAGTTGACGTCCGAGAAGGTTTCGTAGAGGCCGCCGGGACAGGCAACTTTAGCATCGGGGGCCGAGACGGAGGGCATTGGGCGACGGCGTCAACGCGGACAGTAAGAAGTTGGCCACGTCAAGGGTATGGCCTTTTGTGATTCCCGGACCCTATGCCAGTTTTTGTTTTTGACGACCTTTCTGAAAATGTTTTTCGGACCTCGATGGTCGAACCAACCAGCACCAGGTCCGGCATTCACAGTCCGTCATACCCTTGGTCCACGTGCAGGCGTATGAAGCTGTGGCGCTGTGAGGGCTGTATGCACTCTGCGCATGCCCTCTCGTTCCACGGCGGCTCAGGTCAACGACGACGAACTTCCTTCAAACGATAAACCCTTATTCGGCAATTTGGTTGCCACTTTAGGAACGACACTCGCTAACGATTGAACATCGATATTCAAGGAAATAATGGTGCTCACAAGGCTTCGACGGCGAACGACGGCACCCCACTACCCTTAATGCTCTTCGTTCCAACGGATACAACTATTAAACTATCAAATCTACTCACCACAGCCGATCTGGACAGATCTGGACCTCTGGGACGAGCCTCGCCGACGAACGAAGACACCATATCCACCAAATCCTTTCACAAACCCTTTCCCCAGTACAACAAACGCCAATCGCCTCCAACGAGCATTATCACCTCGTATCCTTTAAATATTAAACAACTAGCAGCGTGCCGACCATGGGCGAGCATGCTACCTGGCAGGACGTACGGGTCGGAACTTAATTGGGACGTAAACCCGACAGCCCGACAGCTCGCGGGATAATTGTCCTAAATCTGGTCTTCAACACTCTCTCGACGGTGAACGATACAATATTTTGCGGGCGAAAGGATGCTAGAATCGTTTTGGGGAAGAAACTCTCACAAGCAAGTGTTTCACTCAAACACGAGGCTGATGGGGGAAACGGTATAAAAAGCGGACAATTTAGCGTACTTGGGCATCGAGTTTCCGGGGGTTCAGATCCCTCCCACTTGTATACAAGTGTTCTTACATCCCACAAATCGAGAAATTGATCACACCCTTGCACCTACTTGTCTCAGGACACTTTACTCACTCCCTCCCTTGCAGCTTAAGTCATCTAAGCTCGCGCTCATATAGCTCGCCCTCGAACTTCGCACACCTTCCCGTGCGGAAACACCTCCTGTAGCGGTGGGAACGAAGCTTCGAGGATATTTTGGCAAATCGTCAACGCCTGAACGGCCACAACCTCTTATACTCCGAGAAGTTCGTTGCCAAAATTCCGTCGACGTCGAAGTCGTCCACGAACCAACCCCTTGGAAGGATTCGCCGACTCGATCACGTGCCCCAACGATCAAAGGAGGAAGGCGCGTCGTTCGATCGAAGTAGAAGGCTTCGCAGATAGTTCGAAGGGACAAGTTCGCGAACTTTGTTCCCCGGCGAACGAGTATATTCCAGTTCTTTCCCTCATTTTGCTAACTTTAACAGAACTTACCGGACCCGCCGCACTACCTCTGCATCGACAAACGTCCCCTTGTTCGGAACCTCACAACCAAACCCCCTAGAGGCCGGACAAGCTTACCACCTGAGCAACATCCTGTTCACGTCGTAGCGTCGCGGTCCTTATCACAACTGGAGCCCACCGCGAGGGGGTTTTTACCGTGGATTCCCGAAACAAGCAGACGCTAGCCGCAGAGCGTGCCGCCGAGAAACGACAGAGAGAACAGAGGCTCTCTACTCGAACCCGCCGAACCTTATTGCAGGAGGTTACCCTTGCCGAAAACAACCCCATTTCGGCAACGAGAAGAATCACTCGCTCTACAGCGAACTCTCCCCTTTCCGCTCCACCAGTAGTCCCAGAGTCGCCACTCACCTCTCAGGACTCCTCACCAGAGATACCTCCAACTTCGTTACCATTGGAAGATTCCTCCTCATCGCTCGAAACCTCCATCTCTCGCTCACCCGTAGCCTCCCAAACTACTCCCATCTTATCATCCGAAACCCTTTCTTCGGAATCTTCCCTTAGCGGATCTTCGCCCACCAACGAAACTCCCGTCATCCCACCCCCAGCTAGGAAAAAGATGGCGAAAATGTTGCCTGCACGTGGAACTAAAGGAGCACCGTCGTTCGACGGCAAGGCCCTTAATTTGCACCGATACTGGGAGGATATTGGAGAATTAGCCGAATCTATGGAAAAGACTACCTTCGATGAGAAGATTAACATCGCCATGAGATACGTTTCAAGGGAAACAGAAGTCCTTTGGCGAGGAACGAAGACGAACGACGTGAATACGTGGGAGGGTTTTAAAACTTGCATTGCCGCCCTATATCCCGGATCAGATGGGAAGAAAATGTTTACGATGAAGGATCTCGACAATATCCTTGAAGAACAGTCTTCCACCAAAATAAAGACCAAGGACGATTTCGCCGAGTACCATCGAAGGTTCAAAACGATCACGGTTCATTTGATTGGATCAGGGAAACTCACGGATCCCGAGGAAAAGAAATGCTACCCCAAAGGAGTAGAGGAGCGTTTCAGGAATCGTGTATATCACCGGCTTCAGATTTTAAAACCACAGCATTCACCCGATGACGCCTATGACATTACCGATTTTATGGACGCGGCAAACTTTATCCTGGACGGACCCACTACGCAGGACGGCGGCGACGATACGGCGGCGATCAAGAAAGAAATGATTGATTTAAATGCCGCGATGGCCGAAGTCACCTCGATGAACCGCCAATTAACAGTTCAAATGCAGTCGTTAACCCAGGCAGTTAAAGAGCCACGAACCCAGTACTCGACAGGACAGCATCAGCCCTCTCATAGAGGAGCGTACCCAGTTTACCAGGCAACAATCATGGAATCAGGCCCTCCGCCTCAGACCTTTCGTGAGCCCGGCCCGGGATTTCGGAGCACGTATCCGCCAAGAGAACAGTGGCAGAGCCGAGATCAGCCGCCCGCCGGCGGCATGTTCACGCCAGGACTTTGCGGATTTTGTTCGGCGGCAGGACATTTCGTTCGCGAGTGTACGCTCGCGCTTGACTACATCAATCAAGGCAAATGCTTCAGGAACCAGGATGGAAAAATTGTCCTCGCTAACGGGCGATTCGTTCCTCGGATGATCCAGGGACGAAACCTTGCAGAGAGAATTGATCGATGGATAGGGGAGAACATTCAACAACATCAACGGCAGCCCCAGCAGCAGCAACGCCCGCCGGCGACGCAAGGATTTGAGCGAGACCCACCTCCTCACCCCCGTGACTACGATGACGTTCGCTAGTTGCGCCCCAGTTCAAACGCTGGCCTTCGGAAAAATTCCCATTGAACACGCCAATAAGGAAAACGACCCCGACGTTCAGGTCATGTTGGAACGAGGGAAACGCAAGGCGGGAGATCCGCCAGAAGTCGTCATGACGAAACGCCCGGCGGCGAAAGGACCCTCTAAGCCGGGACCAGGGAGGGATTCCGCTCCTGAAGCTAGTACTTCTAAGATTCCGGCCCCTCCAGTGGCAGGACCATCCGCCCCCAAGTCTCATCTTCCACCGGCCTTCAAATATCAGTCCCAGATGCACCTCATAAGGCTCCATAAACGCGTTTTACCTGGTAAACATACCGCGGGCTCAATGCGTTTTATGTGGGCTGGCCATTTCGGCTGTTTCCGAGCCACTGTAGAGCTGTGTCAGGCTCTCCCGGCATGCCTCAGGCTCCTCGGCATCATGGCAAAGGCTTCGGCATCAAGGGATACCTGCCGGGGAGCCTCCGGGCATCTCGGGGAAGGCTTATGTGGGTGGATAATCAATAAATACCCTATAATTACTACTTAATACCTCAAAATAATACCAGGGTGTTCCCGAGCACCCCGCCACTTCACGTGACTCACTGAAAACAGTTCGGGCACCGTGAGCCCGACGGCGGGGGCGGCGCGCCACCTCCCAAAAAGGAAATATACCATAAAATACAGCTAAAATACAGAAAAAAAAGCAGAAAAAAATGTGCTGGGGTCCCAGGACATTTTCTGATATGGGTGCGCACCCCCGCCGCCCTGCGCGCCCCCCGCCATCAAATCACGTGATTATGTAAGCAAAAATCAAAGTTGTAGAGCGGAAAAAGGGCTACATGGTTGTCTAATACCATTTTGGCTGAAACCCACCTGTTAGCCCGAAAAAGGCAAAATACTTTCCGAAACGCGGCGCTTTTTTGGCAGAAAAATCAGCCTGGAAATTCAGTGGGCAGGTTACCTGTCCAGTAACATTTGCAGCCTTATAAATATCATCATTGTGCACCCCAATCATTCTGTTCTGGGGCTACCATTCACTACTTTCCAAATTGGGACCACTACGCCTAGCAGCCCAAAAAGGAAATAATCGCTGGTTCACAGGTTTCTAGCCAGGTATTGGCAGGATAATTTTCAGCATATGTTGGTTGTACATTCAAATGCATTTATGAGCTATTGCACCACCATTGTACTGTTGCTACATCCTGCTAATTCAATATTTTTATTGATGAAAGTTGCTGATGCCCCCACATGCCCCCAGCCCCTGTGCGACCAGCCAAATGTTTGAATTTGCTTCTTATATCATCCTTGAGTGTATTCTAACCCTCTTCCATACATATAGCCCTGAATGGGAGCTGCCACAGCAGATATTGATGGGAGATCAAAATGCGACCAGCACCGTATTGCTACAGGTACGATGGCCTGGAAATAGGGTACAAAAATCCATTTTCAAGCTAAAAACTCGAAATAGATGAACTTACATGTTGACCTACTGCTCAAAACATCAGGCAGATCAGTTTTACATTTGAGACATTTCACCTTCAAAACTTGGTCCCAACTATTGTACATGTGTGCAGGTGCATCACAAATGTATTAGGGATGCTCAAAGGAATTTTAGGGCACTTGAAACCACTTTTATACCTACTCAACATGGTATAATCTGAGAAACCATTTTTCGACTATTTCCCATCTTATGGCTCAGGAAGTCATCCAGGAGCTCCAAAATCTATATGAATGGAGTCTAGTAGCTCAGAGGATTCTGAAAATATATAGGTTTGCATGATTTGGCCAGGTGGTTGTTGAGTTCTGAAAACCCAGAACTAGATGAACCAGTGTAAAAGTTACATACCAACCTATATCCTCGGAAACACCATTCAGTTAAATCTTCACCAAAACACTTCAAGTAAATTGTTGTCTGAGTCAGTTTTACTGTCTGAATTCATTGCTAATGTTCATTTTGCGATATCTGGTCTCCTTAGTTCCCTATTCAAGAAATAAGCAAAATGTGCCATTTGACAATATTGGCATTTATTATAGTATATTGCTCAACATATTGAATCAGGAATGTTGAAATAGGTTGGGACATTCATTGGGTCGCTCCAAAACACTATTTATAGCCTTATAGCATCCTGAATAGGGTTAACAGGAATGTCAAAAAGATCACTTCAAATGATGAAGGATGAGGTACCCTAGGTGTCCATTGTCCACTTTCCTAATATTACTGAATGTACTAATGCTAACAATCATTAAATGGGATTTATCACATCATGAGGAGTGCACAATAAGGCCAAAATGCGATTTTCCTAGATTTCCAATTGTGATGTTCTTGTTAGCTAGAGTAGGATACATCACCTGGAGGATGTCTGGGTAGCATGAGGGAACATGTTAATGCATCCCTCAGTTATTTCTATTGGTATATCCCCCAGATAATATGGCTAGGACCCAATTTATTGATTTCGCTTATTTTACCCATTTAATGCACTGTAGTAGGCCCTAATGTATTCCAAGTGACTTCAAAGAACCTAAAACAACATCCCTATGTGGTTAGATCATCCAAAACGGTTGAAATATGAGCCAGGGAAGGGCTAATGTCAAAAATTTCCTTTTGGGTCGAAAGTGTTGGTGTCCCAAAAAGGAAAGTGATCGCCAAATTGTAGAGCTCATCAAGGGCTACAAGACTCATCTATACCATTTTTTGATTGGTGGCCTGGTTGGGCCGCAAAATGCAAAATACTTTCGAAAAGCCGGTGCTTTTTGACCAAATAGGGGCTTTCAGAGCAACCAAGCATCAATTGCATCCCAATACAGGCAGCCATCAATTATATGGCACCCAATATGGACAGCCATTAATTATATGGCACCCAATACGGACAGCCATCAATTTAAAGGCAATGGCCCAAGCCATCAAATTCACGGGAATGGCCGGGGTCATCAATTTTCACCCCAATACGGACAGCCATCAATTTCAAGGCAATGGCCGGAGTGCCATCAATTTTAACGGCTAAGGGGCAGCCCATAATGCCCTAATATTGGCTAATATTGGGTGTAAAATAAGATTTTTTTTCCCCTGCAGGGCAGTCACGTGGCTGCATAAGCATATTTCAAGCTCCGACGGCATTGGGGAGGGCACCCGGCAACAGGGAAAACCTGCCGGGCACTGGCCGAGCTCAGATTATATAAGCCTTGGTAACAACCCACATAAAACGCATTGCAGGCCTGGTATGATACCGGCCTAAAACACGTTTATGTGAGTGTACCAGCTGCCAGATGGAGGATCCGGCAATGGTTGAAGCAGTGATCAAAAGAACCTTAGATGCGCAGATCACGATCTCAGGTCGCGAATTGTTGGCCATTTCGCCGGAAATCAGGAAACATTACCGAGAAGGGACGGTCACCAAAAGAATTCCCACGGTTGAAACTTCGTTGTTCGAGGTCGAAGAGGGCCTTCCCGAGGAGGAGGCGATGGTTATGAATTATTATGATAAGGGATATGTGGTCAGCACCCATCTCTTAACGGCTTCACCCATCGATTCTCTTCGGGTACTCGACATGCTGGTCAACGACACCATGACGATCGCGTGCACCCTGGACCAAGGATCGGAAATCGTCGCCATGAACCGAAATATTTGGCAGGATCTTGGAGTCACGCTTTCGCCTGAGAAAACCCTCACAATGGAGTCCACTGACTCTAATCAGACGGTTACGGCGGGAGTGATCGAAAACTTGAAGTTTACGGTCAGCGACATTGACCTCTTAATCCAAGTCCATGTTGTGGACGGAGCGCCATTCGACATATTAATGGGCAGGCCGTTCTTCCGTTTCACGGAGTGCCACACCCAGGACCGGTCGAACGGCACTCAAGAGCTTATGCTCACGTGTCCCAATACGGGCAAACGGATCACGGTGCCGACCCGGAGGAAACCCGCTCGGCAGGAGAATGTTGCCG